>OX422141.1:11852466-12163482 GCA_949129095.1 Volucella bombylans
GGCGGACAGTGATGCTACAACAAATCGTGCATCTACACCAACCGCATCAAAGTAGTGCAATAAATGCGGTGTAACGTGTGCCAATGAAACCGAACTCAGTGAGCATTATTCAGCTCTGCATGGAGTACAAAATGCTGAGAATTGTAATATAAATTCGGCTTATCGTTCAACCACATCGACAGCAGATTGTAGTCAATACCAAACATTTGCTCCATAAATCAAAGAAGAACCACACAGTTTCGATATTTTAGATTTGGATTCACAAAATGGTCTATCCACAACCAGAGGGAGATGTTGTTGGTGGTGTAAGTCCCGGACTGCATACAGTGCAACGCCCATTGTCTCAGGAAATGCATCCTGGTTGTATGACGGATACTATCCAAAGCAAGATTCCACTTCCATCAAAAGTGAATTCCATCCAATCAAGTCGGAATATCTATCGTCGACAAATTTGGAAACTTGACTTTAAGACCAAGCTATTGTACACCACCAATCGCATGGCAAAGCCGAGACTTGACAAGCGGAAATAATCTTGTCTCATCGAGTCCACCAATCTTAGTTTTGAGTTTTTGAGCCACTGCCAAGCAGTGGAAAATCGACAAAGAATGCTACTTGGAAATCAAATGAGGCACGATGGACAAAAATCTACAACTGTACTGCATGCAATGATTTACTAGTTCTGGGCATTTGAAGCCTCATTACAACACCCGGCTTCGTAAGAATGCCGTGAAATTAAGTGGTCAACTACATTCAGCTACGATGCCAATCAGTGCTTATTATCATCCAAGTCGTGATCCGAATTTGAAACGTCACCGTAATAGTCAATGGAGGCAGTAGAGGTCCAGATATCTCATCACAATATACAACACAGTCTCCAAATGGTTTGGTATCACAGGCACAGTAGCAATCGCAAACATTCCGACAATATCATCCACAAAGCAATTTAAACTCTTCAGTGAACGGTCACCTAAACGGGTTAGCGCAGCACAGAAGTATCCATCATAGATCAGGAGGAGGACAAATTTCGCATTAGCCAACATGAACAACAGCAACAGCAACAACCTGCATCTGCAGGAGGAGCGATTCCATCAGCAACTGCAGGAAATACAGGAGTGCAGTCCCAACAACAGCCCCAACAGCAATAGCGGGCTGGAGGAATATCAATCAACCATCAACCTTCAACAATAGCAGCAGTTGCAACAGCAGTAGTTACAGCAGTAGTAGCTACTGTCGGTGGAATCTACCCATATTATCTTCCCCAATACCGGGAGATCAAACTCATCCACCACCATCACCAACAGGAGTACACCATTTTCAACACGGCCACCACTATCCACAATATAATGAATCAACAGTAGCAGCACTAATACCACCACCACTATCCTATCATTAAAACATCTGCTATAATCGACAGCGGAGCACCAACCCAGCTATCACACTATTAGTCGTATTGGTAGTGATGATCAAACTATAACCAACAATCCTCAGGATGGCAAACTGATTCAACTCAGCTCATTTGTGGATCCATCAACACTGTCTGGATCGCAGACATTCCAAGAAATCACCCAACAACAAATGCAACAACAGCACGTGGTAGCACTAGATGCCAATGGTTATGTCATCACCACCAGCCAATTGTTGATATTCAACGAATCTCAGTAGCACCAGCTACTGAGTCATACAACAGTCGGATGCCAGAATTTGGTTTTCAAGGTTCAACAAAGGAAACTAACATACCGCTGATCAAAATCAAAACATCCTCTGGCCACAAAATGATTATAACCCATATTCTCCGACTGTATCATCCTGGAGCATACCTCTAAACAGAACTGCGAGAGTCGAAATGGATTGTGCTCGAGGACTACAAGTGAGGATGGTTCTATCAAGGGATTCCATCGTATCTTTGTTTTGATGGATGGTGGTAGAATTGCCCCTGATCTCTTTACCTTTCGATATCCTGCTACTACTGTCGTGTTAATATTCCTTCTGAGGTTGACTTTCTAATTTTTCTTATGGGCTGGTCAAAGCCCTCAGAAGCGGCAAATCAGATAGACTGGGAACCCTCAGAAGATCTAAGGGTACTTTAACTGGGTTGAAAGCAGATGCTTTCTGCCCCGTGCTTGATACTCACTCACTTGAGCCGAGTAACACAAGACGCTGTAGCTGGTATTTGTCATTGGTCGCGATGGTGGATGAGATGATGATTTTTTCATGATGACTTCACTCATGTTGAAGGGTATGGAGAGATTAGTCGGGCTTCATGTGCACAAAAATACTTCACGAATGCATCCTCTTCAAAGATGTGATATGCAAAGCACCGCAGGAGATTGCACTTCAAAATCTGGTAGGCAGAATTGTTGGCACACTCTTTCGACAGCTCACAGCCCTATCCGAGGGTAAAGGCCGTCGATTGCCGATGCTACTCGTAGCTGTAACTGATATCTGATGATGAAAGTAAACAGAGGTTGACTACAAGACGGAGTCCTGTCTTCACTGTTGGTCAACTCACTGATTAACGCTCTAAATAGTTCTAACGTCTACGCTCAGACCTAAGCAGATGAGGTAGTTTGTTAGAGCATGCCTAGCGACGTCGGCTCTGAAGCGCAGGCATCCCTATACGTTATGACTGAATGTGTAGTACGAAAGGAGCTTTCAGTCAAACCTCTAAAAACTGAAGTTTTTCTATTTATTTGAGGGAACCTGATTCTTTTGACTCATAAGCACCTATTTTCGCAAAAAAGCTATATGTGCGAGTGTTATCCGCGATAGCAAACTTCTTTGGTATAAACTTGTTACGTCAAATACCTCCAAGGCACTCTCGGTCTTCTAGCAGTGTAAAAGAGCTTGTTACCGAGGAGGATCCTTTAGATCTACATGCCTATGATTAGACCGTTTATATTCTATGCATCGTTTGCCGGGTGGAATATGCTTATACGAAAATACGTGATGTACTCTTACCCAGCTCTAATGAACGGACTGTCTCAGCTGTAAAACGCCTACCTCTGCTCCATGATAAAATAAAAAATTAGTAGTCATTGGTACTGATTGACACTGATGTTTTCGGCATGGCGTCAGAAGCAATGATATCAAAAGTCGTATTCCTGCGAACATACAAAAACGATTCTCCCATCACCCGGGAATGGTTTCGGTTGGAATCTGAGCCAGGAAAAGAATGCAGTTAGCACATTCATGAGTAGCTCCATAAAAGATTAATGATACGGCGCTGGTGTTTTTTTTTTGTTTCAAAATCTGTGGAAGGAGCGATTGTACTAAATACGTGCTGAACCTCTTCACCACTTTCTGGAAAACGCTAGGCTCTAATAAAGAATTCGAAAAACTGAATTCACTGCATATATTTTGGGCCAAGATCCCAATGGAATCACAGACAATTAGGTAAACAAGGCTCAGTGGAGGCTTTCTGGAACAAGCGTTGTGACTACCTGGGTCCTCGGTTATAACTTTTATTTATAGCTGACCTCCATGTGAGCATAACAGCAGATGGCATAACTCTACAGTATGTCGGTAGACCAAAGAAAGGCTTCCCGAGGCGTTTAAGAGCTCAGCAAGTTTCCTGCTGTCCGTTAATAGGAAAAACTATAGATTGCTTACTGCCATCGTAACGGGGCACTACGCCTTTACTTAGCACCTAAGTTAGCCATAAGTGACACAAGATGTTGCTACGCTTGCTGTGAGAGTGATTACAACACCGCGGATCACTATTTCTGCGTACGACGCTCGAATCAGGCTGCATGTACCATAGTTTACTGCGAGGCATAACTATTATAGTTTCAATAACGAGGTTGTTGATAGCCAAAATATCCAGCAAACTAAGTCAAACTTACTTTCTACGAGTAGGTGGGCGAAAAACAATGTGAAAGCCGTCCTCCATACCGCCTTCAAATAGCACCTTTCAAATCACTAAGCCATAAATGTGCTTTATGAGTGCTTTAAACAGGCGAGACAGGTTTCTTTTATCGTATTCTCAAGGTATACGTGACGGGACACAATCGAGCGATAATACCCGCTATAAATGCCACGTGTGCCTTCATTTCGATGACAAAACTAACAGAGGCCAAGCCCGCGGTTGGAACCTACTCGTACCACTCTTACCGAAGAAAATATCGAAACGCCATAAAAATCGCCAGATTCTGTACAATATATTGATCCCCTGGCAAAAGGTACAAAAACATGCATCCATAAAAGCATGCGTTTCTATGTGAGAATTCTCTGTTGGAACTACACAGGACCGAATCCAAGAAAGAGGAAAATGAGCAACCCCCATCGGCACTTTACTCCACTGGCTTTCTTTGAAAATAAACAAAAATACCAAGAAGACACATATCTACGGGTACTTTGGCACTCAAACTCGTGCTCGAACTCAAAGCCTTCACATCCTTGCATCTCGGCACTTTTTTCCCCATCCCTCGCCTGTGTTTTATGTGACAACTTCGCGCGAAAAACTTTATCTTTCCCCTTTAGCCAGTGTGAGATGTTTTTTTCACAACATTTTCCGCTAGTTCTTCTTTTATTGTGAGATAACCAGACATGGATATAAAATTCTTCCTTTCCCGAATTCTGCAATATCTTAGCCTTCTTTCAAGAACGACGACAGGACAGAGTGACAAAAACCCGGACAAAATGAAAAAAATAAAACAAAAACCAACCAAAGCACAAATGAAAAACAATTTTTAACACATGTACGTGTAGAATGTGCAATTTCGCAAATTGTCCCTATCGGATCGCTGGGTCCGCATATAATAAGTGTCAAAATGTCACCACAAATAAAAGGACTAACGATTTGGCAAAACAATACGGGGCATGACATATCCGAATACATATACTCGTACAGCTCGGAGGCACGACCAACGACAACGACAACGACTACATCAAATGTGAGAATCAAAAAAAAAAAAAAAAACAAAGGACCAAGTGAGGTAATAGACTACACACAGTCGTACTTATGCATACGTACGGATACATATGTGTTGGAGAAGGAATGTGTCGCAATGGGTATTGAAATTTTGCGGCACAATTGCGTGATGAGAATATTGAGAGGGCTTTTTTCACCGCCAGGAAAAGTGCATTTTTATTGAATTCCAGATGAAATATGGATGAATCGATAACAGAATATGAATTCGGGGACGTTTCCTTGGATTCAGTGTGCCGACAGGTTACGTATACTCGTGAGCATTCGTCGTCATGAAGGCAAAAGTTGTGCAACGTGTGACCTTTGGTTTAGGAGTTTGAAATGTCAAGACCTTGGCTAATGGTACTCATTTCTTGTTTGTGGTTTTGTTATTGCAGATTTATTTATTCATGACCAACGGGTCGGTACAGAATCGTAGCTGAACAAATTTGGACGATTATCTTGCGATTTGGAATATGTGTAGTAATTTTGAGATCTAGTGGAGATGTCATCGTTTCCCAATATATCACCGAAATAACCTAGTTTGGCGACCATATGGAATCTCAGTACCAATCCTGCATGCTGTTGACAGTCAGAACACATAGAGTACAATGGACCAGTTTTGCGTCTGATACTATTATTGTCATTGGAGTTTGAAGAGTACCTGCTAACATATCTCTAGTACTAGTGAACGTTTTGGTACACAAAATGAACACACTCAGTTTCAAGCACCAATGAACGCATCCATTCCAACTTGGCGGCTATTTGACAAGTGACATTTAGGCTAAGTTCCCGCTTACAAAGTTTTTGATGTCAGTTGTTTGTAATTACGCAATGGGGCTCGTTCCAAAATCGTGTTCTCGTGATAGGTCTGCAAAAATGGGACTACGAAAAAGGCAACGTCTTTCGGACTGTCCAAAATCCAACCGTCCGCGCACTGTCCGAACGCCAAAAGTCATCAAAATGATTGAGAATCGAATTCTTTGAAATCCGCTGAGCAAGCAGAAAATCATTCCTTGGGAGACGGACATCAGCAAGGACAGCATGTGGAGCATCTTAAAACGTGACTTAGGAGCCAGCTCATATAAGTCAATATAAAGTCAAAATTCGCCACTACGTGAATAACGGCCACAGACGATTTTTGTTTACTGACGAGAGCATAGAGTGTACGACATGCGTCTGAATACGTTTTGAGAGATCGACGCCAGCTTCTGTGATAGTTTGGTTGGGAGTCGCATACGATGGTGTCGCCGAGTTCCATTTCTGTGAGAAATGTGCCCAAAGCGCTGCGAAAGTGTACTGACGGACGTTTTAGAGAACGCTGTGGAGCCCGTCAATAAAATTTCGTTCGCAAATAAACCATGAAATTTTCAACAAGACTCTGCTCCAGCTCATAAGGTAAAAATGACTGAAATATTGCTCAGAACCGACGTTCCGAACTTCATTTCCACGGATGATTAGCTATTTGGTAGCCCAGACCTCAATCCATTAAGTCTTGTAGTCACAAGACTATAGTTGCACTAGTCGACGTCCAAGTATTGAGCCTTTGAAGCGCGCACATGTTCGAGCCGCATGAGGTGCGTTGCATAGTTAGGTTTTTCGTCGACTCGTAGTGAGACCAGAGCTGACTTTGAAGTCACGCTGCTAATGGATTTTTGATATTAATACGTCAGAGCCTACAATCTAAAGAAAATGCAGCGTGTGGCCTGCATGGTACTCTTAGGATTACTCCCTCCGCTGCACTGGGCACCACTGTCTATCAAAGCCCACTAGACAAGTTGAAAGCATCCAATATCCAAAATCCTAGAAAATCTAGGACAAATCCTCAAAGATATGTGCTTCATAGCTTCTATTTCGAATCCTCCAGACTGGGTGGATGGCACATTACCTGATAAAAGAAACCATCCACATCTATACTTTTGTGAGAAAATAAATCTTGACCTTGCGTCCTAAGGTGACGCAAAATTAATTACCCTATCGGAAGATGGTATAATTTTTGCAAATCTTGCAAGATGACGGGCCACACAATTAGGCATCACCAGACGGACCCCACAGCGAATTTTAGTGAAAGACTTACACATGTTCCCGTACAAAGTGCAAATAGTGCATCAGTTAATACCTCCTGACCGTTAGTCGCGTGTGAATTACTGTAAAGCCATTGTCAATCTCAACAACGCCTTTTTTAGGTACGGGCTGGACAAATACTGTTTTTCATCTGATCGGGAAGAGTCGTAAAGAGTAGGATCGATGAAAAAGCTTACGCAGTGATTTTACCAGCGTGGAAGAACACCTCTTCAGAAGAAGCGGAGATATACCATCTGGACCAGCGGATTTATGTACATTAAGATCTTTAAGTACTCTTGCTACTACACGAGTGCGAAAATAGATTCGTCCCATTGAAGATTGGACGCACTTAAATGTCGTACCATGCCTTTTCTTTTGGTTTGATACTCTCTGACTGTGTACGGTTTCGGTGTACCAAAAATTAGCTGATATGACACAATGGTCGGACGAGCCTAGAGGGGCTCGAGGTGTACTTATCGGGGTGAGAAGTTAAAAACAAGTCCAGGGTGTTAGCGGTATGACTATCAACGCCTGGTACTCGCGTGGGCTCTTTTACAAGCTGCGTTAAGTCGTTTTCCGCAGCGAAGATCTCAACACACCGTCCTTCGGGTGTTATCTGTCCAGAATGTCTTTCTTCTCCATTGAAGGGTAATGGCATATTAGTAATTGTCTCCGGCATGCCGGCACCTGAAACTCAAAACTTATCACCTTAGAATGCCCCATACAAGCACCCTCTGACTGTCCTCGCTGTACCAATCACCCTTGTATACGTCGTAGTTCTTCTTCCTTCTTACACTAGGTCCATTCCATTTCCCTTCTTGCATGGTGGTTAGATATACTTTATAACAGTCTAGAGTCTTTGCTAGTAGTTCGATTTCCAGCGGTCTTTTAAGGGCCTAATATTTGGCTGCCCGGACCTAATATTCCACCTGCAGTACTAGCAATCGTTTACCATTTCCGAGTGGTATAAATCGTGAACAGCGATAACACTTGTGTCCGAGGCTTTCGCTTTTTTGGTAACCATAAACTTGTCTTACACTGTCGGGAAGTTGACTCGGGGTAAACCCCTGGTATCAGTATGAGGTTATGAATGCTATCGTCGATTCAATTTAAGTTCCTCCGCCATCTCTAGTTCGACGATTTTGTGTCGAAAATCATCATGAGCGACGAGGCGCTTTTCCACTTAAGCGGTTACGTCAATAAGCAAAATATTCGTTTCTGGGGCACTGAAAATCCGCGTGTGATGCACAAAGAGCCATTACATCCACTCAAAGCCACTGTGTGGTGCGGCGTTCACGCGGGAGGAGTGATTGGGCCGTATTTTTTTGAGGACGCCATCGGCAATACGTTCACTGTTACTGGCGAACGCTACAGGGCCATGATAAATGAAACGACTTCTTACTGCCGGAATTGGATGAGCGGGGCTTGACGAAAATGTGATTTCAACAAGATGGTGCAACCGCACACACAGCACGAGCCACAATGGATATTGTGAAGGAAGCGTATCCTGGTAGCGTAATCGCCCGTTTTGGCGATTTGGCATGGCCAGCAAGGTCGCCCGATTTAACCATTCCAGACTTCTTTCTTTGGGGCTACTTGAAGTCGCGGGTTTATGCCAACAGGCCTCAGATAATCTCAGCCCTTAAGGAGAATATTCGACATGAATGCGAACAGTTATCACTGTAAATCTTGCGGAAAGTCAATACTGGCGTCAGCCACTTGGTGGATATCATCTTCTCCAGTTAAGATTTCCATCACTCAAAATCATTTTTTTTTATTTAGTAAAAAAGTAATTCAAAAACAAAATTGAGTGATGAATTTTGCGCCACCTTGTAGAATTCTACAGCATACAATTGATAAGGCGAACAGCAGGTGTGCAAACGTGAAGCGTGTCGTTTCACCGGACAGATCTGTCCTAAGTTAGATCACAAATTCCAATGTAACGTAATCATGCTAAACCGCTCGCGCATAAGTACCCTAATGGCAAGACATGCCGAAAGGCTGTCAAACGAATTCTGTAGAAGCTGTAGGGATGCCCTTGCCCGGCCCTATCCCGCACTAGAAAACCTTTTCTGGGCTCTCACTTTCTAGACAGTCTCAACTAGTTCTCTCTAAATTTTAACTTGTTGGTTTTATGGCAGAAATGAATCACGATCCGAGGGTATCACAGTGGGCCTACTCTGGCCAACCAAACAACGTCAGAACCCATATCCATAAGACAGGATACATATGATGTAATCCAGGCAAGAGGAGAGGTGTAAAGTCCACTCTATTAGACGTACTTAAACTGCATCTGTTGAATGCATCGAAAAGAGGAAGGTTCATTAAGTGATCAACGGTCCTTTTCTGTTATCTTGCAACTGAAGGCATAGACTTTACACTTCTTCAAGTTGAATAGTCATTCTTGGTTACCTTCATTGATTCGCCTGTAACGAGTTCGTTTTGCGAACGAGATTCTGCATTCGTCGATATATCAGCTGGAAAATATGGCTCGTATTGTTTTCCTTCCGGATAGAATTTTTTACAGCGCAATAAAATCTGAATCGATGAAAAGGTAGGTATGACTCAAAAGCTAATACCATAGTCTTCGCTGCAGGAGGTAAACCTTCGGTTCAGAGCATTTATCGAATCTCGCCTACAGAATGCAGTTGCATATTCAAAGGATATTCAAAGGAGGCAAAGAGTCGAGCTAGCGCAAGGCCCGTAGTGGAGTTCCTAGAGATCTCATATGGAAATATTTGCTGTTGCTACATTCGCCCATCGCAACCAACCTGCAGCTACCAACTAGCTATTGACGAATTCGATGCCCTGCTTGCCAAAGCTGACGCAAATGACACTGTTGTCGTTATGGGTGACTTTAACTTACCACGACTCAAATGGATATGCACTGATGATTCATACTACACCGCCAGCAATGCAAGTTCGGAGAAAGAAATTCTTTTTATTGACTGTCTCGTGGACTCCGGACTTTTTCAGTTAAGTGGCATAACCAACTATCTTGGTAGACAACTCGATCTTATCTTCTCCACTGACGTAGATAACAGCATAGTCACAGCCATCAAGCACCTTCTTACCACTCTAGATTCTCACCACCCGCCTCTTTCTATGACGTTTTCGTCCAACGTTTCAAAACCTTTTTGCTTTGAACACGTGTACAACTTTAATTTTCGAAGAGCCAACTTTTCTAAATTAAACAATCTTCTTTCTAAAGCTAATTTTAATTTTCTCTTCAACTCTAGTATTCCCGTTGATGATGCACTTACCTCTTTTTACAATATCATCTTCGATTGTTTTTCCCAGTCTGTTCCTTTTGTACCGCAAAAAAATCCATCGTTATCCCCACCTTGGTATAACAAGGAACTCCGGTCAATACGAAATAAGAGAAATAAACTTTGGCACACCTATCTTCGTACACGTTCTGAAGCGGATTATAATAAATACCACCTTGCTTATACCCAATTTTCAGATCTATGTGAATCACTATATTCCAATTATTTAAGCCGCATGCATAATAGTCTTATTTCTGATCCCAAACGCTTTTTCCAGTTTATCAACTCTAAAAAAAAGTCGGACTGTTATGCCTCCACCATGAAGTTCAACAATTCATCGTCTGATGATCCGCAAAGAATAGCAAACTTCTTTGCCGAATTCTTTAGCCAATCGTTTGCTTGCCACATCCAAAACCCTGATCTATCTTATTTCTCATACTTGAACAGCTGCCCACAAACATTCTTTACTTCGGTGGATATCTCAATGGCATTAGTAGATGAAAAGATAGGTAATCTAAAAAGTGAATATTCCGCTGGACCTGATGGTGTACCCCCCATAGTTCTAAAAAAGTGCGCCGCCTACTTGGTAAAACCTCTCACTGCCTTGTTCAGACTTTCCTTATCTCAATGCGCCTTTCCCCATTCCTGGAAAAATTCATATATAATCCCTCTGCATAAAAAAGGCTATAAAGATGAAATCTTAAATTACAGACCTATTGCGAAGCTCTCCACAATACCCAAGCTCTTTGAGAGCATTATTTATGATGCTATGTCTTTTTATTGTAAACCAGTGATTTCAAGAAACCAACAAGGATTTGTTAAGGGCAGGTCCACTACCACTAATCTCATTGAATTTGTATCAAATACTCTATGTGCATTAGAAGATGGCAAAGAAGTAGATGTAATAACCACCGACTTCAGCAAAGCTTTCGATAAAGTCTCGCATAAAGTAATTCTTTTAAAACTTTGCGCCCTTGGATTTCGATCAGATTTCGTTACGTGGATTTCCTCATACTTAGATGATAGACACTACAGTGTCCTGTTTAGGTCTACATTATCTAAACCTTTCAAAGCCACCTCGGGTGTTCCCCAAGGAAGTCATCTTGGTCCCTTGTTATTTATATTAACAATTAATGATGTTGATACCATCGTTAACAATTCTTTTATCTCCATCTATGCTGACGACATCAAAATCTTCCGTCACATATTGTCTCCCTCTGACTGTTCTCTGTTGCAAGATGATCTCAATCGATTTTCTACTTGGTGTCTTCATAATTTTCTTGAGTTAAATGTTAACAAATGTCAAGCTTTAACTTTCACTAGAAGACGTCATACAACTCTTTCTCGTGCATATTTCATCAATAACGAGCTTGTTCCTAATGTGACCGAAATGCGCGATTTAGGCATTATCTATGATAGAGAACTGAACTTTCGCTCTCACATAGATAGCATTATTAGTAAAGCCAATTCGACTCTTGGCTTCATTAAGCGCTGGTCTAAGGAATTTGACGACCCATATGTGGCTAAAGCACTCTACACCACATTTGTTCGGCCCCTCCTCGAGTATGCAAGTCCAGTCTGGTCACCATATTGTTCTGCGCAAATTGCACGTATTGAATCGGTACAGCGTAGGTTCCTTCGGTTCGCATTACGGGGACTTTCTTGGTCTGACCCATTCAATTTACCCCCCTATCATAATCGACTGAAACTTATTAACTTACAACCCCTCATTACGCGACGAGAAGTTTGTGATATAGTTTTTGTCCATCAGCTCTTAAATGGTAACATTGACTCTGAGGCTCTCCACGAACGCATCTCCTTAAATGTTAATCCACGTAATCTAAGAACTGTACCTCTCTTCCGAGTTAATTCCCACCGAACTAATTACGGATACCATGAACCATTATCTCGAATCCTTCGCGAAGCGAACAAATTCCAGTCAATCTTTGACTATCACCTGAACAAACACTCCCTTAAGATTGCCCTTTATTCCCTTCGCTCTCTACCCCCACTCCACAGGTCTAACAATTAAATTTTTAGTTTTATAAGTATAGTATTTAAGTTCAATGCTTGTATTAAGCACAATAAAGCTGTCCGGGGTTGACCCGGGCCTAAATTAAATTAAATTAAATTAAGCACTAGGTGAATTTATGGACTGTTCTATTTATTTATTTATTTATTTATCATTATAAACATCTATCACAGTAAGAATTCACTTATAATATTGTGAGAGATAACAACTTAAATAAAATTAACAATTTACAAAAAGAAAAAAAAAAAAGTGTATTTAAAATTCAAAATTCAGGTAAATAAAAGAAAATATAATTGAGTTGAGATCGCTTGAGACAAAAAAAAACAAGTAAGTTAAAAACTAAGTGCTTTGATTCGAGGAAAAGAGATGTAACTCGCTCCTAAATCTGCGTGTGTCATTCAGCTCTCTTAGGTTGCGCGCAAGTGAATTCCAAAGGCGAATGGCAGCAATGAAAAATTGTCTCTCAGATGTTAGGCAAGAGAATTGTGGTAGAATTAAACAAACAGATCTATTAGATGCCGAAAACTGGATTTTATTGTAGAGATATGAAGGTTGTCTCGTTTTTATTATATCAAAAAGCAAATTTAGGGTACGAAATTTAACATAGTTCTGAAAAGACATATCCAACAAGTTTTTTGCCAAATGTGATATGTGATCATACCTTTTGAGACCGTAAATATAACGTATAGTGCTGTTAAAAGCTAACTGGAGCTTTCTATTACTTTCAGCATCACAATTACAGAAGATTTCACACCCATAAATTAATACAGGAATAACCAAAGCTTTGGCAAGCATAAGCCTTGTTCTCAGTGGTGTAAACTTTTGAGCTATCCACAATGTTCGGAGAACACCATACGCTTTACCCACTATAGCATTAATATGGTTATTCCATGTCAGTGCACTGTTGAGTACCATGCCTAGGTTTTTGGACGATTCGACGAAATCTATTGGTAAATTGTTCAGCATTATGGATGGGAAATAAGATAAGTCTAAACGTTTTTTTGAAATAACTAAACACTTACATTTATTTGCGTTCAGTGCTAGGCTATTTTCCAATGCCCATTTCGAAATTCATTGAAGATCTTCATTTATATCATTAGCGCAGTTTTCTATTAATCCAAGGGCACAATTTCTATAAATTTGAATATCGTCCGCATAAAGGTGCTTTGACGAATTCATAATAACGGATCCTATGTCATTAAAATACATTGAGAACAGGAGAGGTCCCAAAATCGACCCTTGGGGAACGCCTCGTTGCAAAGGAAGAAATTCTGATAGAACGCCTTCCAGAGACACGGCCTGCTTTCTTTCTCTAAGGTATGACGAGAGTTAATTTCTAGCAGAAGAAGACATATTGAAAAAGTTATGTAATTTATAAATAAGAGTGGAGTGGTCAACTATATCAAAAGCTTTCGAGAAATCTAGAAAGACCAAGAAGGTGACATGGTCCTTATCCAGATTTTCTTTTATATCCTCTACCACGCTCATTAATGCAGTTGTACAGCTATGCTTGACACGAAATCCGGACTGAACAGAAACCAGTAGATTATAGCGTTTAATATAGGTATTTATTTGATTATGCATAACTCTTTCACAAATCTTAGAGAGGAAGGGTAACATTGATATAGGTCTAAAATCCTCACATGCCGAGTTTTTAGGGATTGGTACTACTCCCCACTGGTGGCGAAAAATGCCGGTTGTAAAAATGGTGTTGATCACGTGCGTAATATATGGAAGGAGTAATGGTAGTATGGCCTTAATAAAAACAGGATGTACTACATCCACCCCAACAGCATTTGACTTAATAGACAAACAACTTTCCACAATATCCGTGCTTTCTATTCTTTGGAAAGAAGATGATGTACCGCTTGGGATAACACTAGAACTGTTTACAGGATGTGGTATAGATAGAAATCTACCATTAAGTTCATTTCCATCGATATTACTGGCACACTTAAATTTTTGTTTACCAATCCCTAATTCACGGAGGTTACTCCACAGTTTTCGACCATCAGAATTAGTAGCTAGGCGATTTGAATAAAACGGTGTTTTAGCAAATCTTATTTCGCGAACCACGCTGTTTCTTAGTTGTTTGTAGACTTGGTGGAGCTCGTTTATCCTAAAGCGTTTCCATTGACGGTAAGCCTGATCACGTTGCATCATTAACACCCTGATCTCATTAGTAAACCAAACCCTTGTCTTTCCTCTTACCGTTCCAATAGTATCAAAAAGATGATTTACATTTTTATGAATGAACTCAACTTGGTCTTCGGGTGAGGGCATACTATACACGAGGTGCCATGGAATGCAATATATGTGGTGTTCTAAGGCAGACCTGTCTATATTTTTAAAATTTCTAAATAAATAGCTGGATGACCTTGTAGAACCATTTATGTCAAAATCAAAGGTTAGAAAATGCAGGTGCTGAAATTTGATCATACAGAACAACTTTGTCTATACTATTGACAAAAAACAGATCTAACAAGGTACAGCAAGTACTTGTGAAATGAGTAGGGAGCTGGATATTTACTGGATGTAGACCCAAGGCATTCATGTTTTCAATTACGTGACTTTCCCCTAAAATGTTACTGTTAAAGTCACCACAGACAATTACATTAATGGCACTGGTTGAACTTTCCACCATGAAATCATAAACAGGTGTTAAATTAACATTCCTATTTGGTCTATACACATTGCATAAACGAACAGCATTTTCACCACAGATAAAGATACTGAATGGCGCTCTCAAAAGATGACTGACATTTTAGTTTAGAAGTTAGTCCTTCTCGTACATAAATCGCTACACCGCCGCCAATACGATTACTCCTATCAGAACGAAAAAGTTTGTAACCACTCAAAGCATATACTACATCCTTCACATCTGGGAAAACCCAAGTTTCCGACACACAGATCGCATCGACTTGGGAATTTACAAAAGATTCTCTAAATTCATCTATTTTGGGTTGCAAACTTTGTGCATTTAGATGGCAAACTTTAAGTCCTTGCCTATGACAACAAAAAACCCTAATCATATATCGCAATATAACATCATTATCGTCACTAATGGAATCCACCCCGCCATTATTTAAATTCATTTTTATTAAATAAATTTTGTATCAGAACCAAATGGCACACACAGATCACACTAAAAGCCGCATCGATTTCCCCAAAGCAACTACATTGACCTACTAGGACATGGATATAAAAAGGAATCAAGCAAAAACAACACAAAAAGAGAAAGAAAATAATGTAAACAAAAATTAACACTTGCTGAATGGTGACTTCGATCATCATTGTTATTGGTCTTCTCCTAATTCCCTGGTCTGACAACTCGCAGCTATGGCATTGATCACTCGGTCATTCTCCACTAAAATCCCTTTAGCGTGTACACTCTTCTTTACGTAGACAGAACCACGGTGAGTAAAAACAGAAAACAGCTGTTTATTATGCTTTAGACGCATTGCTCTGTGGTAAAGAGTACGATTTTTTCTGGTCATACTCCCGAACATATAAATATTTTTTCTGTTATCTGCTTCGATGCCCACGTCTTGGAGATAAAGCTGTCTTTCGTTTTTGCAAAAGAGAGCAACTGCATGCAGAACGATGATTCTTTCGTGGGGAGAGCTGTCTATTGTTCATATTTTTTTTACAACTTTTTGCTTTTGTCCCTTACAGTCTGTGGCAAAATTTAATTTGATCACTTTTGTGCTTGCCTCAATAACCATAGTATCATAGTTCAGCTCCCAATATGTGAAAGTGAAGATTGAGCCAAAATATTGCACATTAGAACCACTTTATCGTCATATTGTCCAAATACGAGTACACTCAGTTCCTAGGTAATACTTTGGAACTAATACCAATGACTACTCTGTAACTTTGTTCTCTAATCAACATTTAAGCTTAAATAGATACTTTTTCCAGCAGTATCAGTAATGAGTTTTAAGTATCGTCCACCCATGATACTTAAGTCCCCCATACAGGACCTTACTTGACATTTTAGTTCTTCCCTCCAACGTTGCTTAACGAAATCACATCACAATCTACATTAGTTCGACTCAACTTAATTGAATCTAGACATTGTAGAGACAGAGACTCCTTGGTTTTGTGCCATCACCCGAATTGCCATAAAAGTACGTAAATTTCTGTCGACAACTCCGTATCAATAACCATAAAGACGACAGTAAAATAACCATAACCATCTTCAGGACATTAAACATTATGGTCCTTGTTGGAGCATTCTCTATGCAATGAATTTTTCTTTAACGTTTTTAATGTTTCAATTAGTAAACGAATACAAAATAACATGATCTCACATAAATTTATAAAAGTATGTGAAAGCATCTCTTTTGTACTCATATTTGGGGCAAGGACTTCCTTTGGGGAAGCTCCTCAAAATGAAGTAAAGCATCCTAAAATAGCTTCGAAGGTTCAGGCAAAAAGGCAAGAATTCCATCTCAACAATTCCGATTGAAGTGGCAAACTTTGGTCTCTTTTGAAATTAATAATTCTTTGGTCAGGAACTGTGGATAGACCAGGGAGGAATAGAATGCCTACTGAATGAATTTAGGAACAAAGTAGACAGAAGGTGCTATTTTCAGGAAGGTAGCGAAGAAATTTTCAAAATTGAAAAAGTTATTCTGAATGCATTTGAATGCTTTACTCTTTATTGGGGTCTTACAAACGGCGCTCGTTTGAAAGCTGGCACCACAAATACGCGTAGATTTGCAATATGATGGTTTTTAGGTGTTGGCAGGTTTGTTGTGGAAGGGCTTTGTTGATTTAAATTTTTGTATAACTCAAACACATACTTCCACGTATATACAATATCTAATGCAGCACTTTATATCCTTTTTCAACCACCTAGCGCCCTGAAATATTGCTTCGGCTGCGAAGTTAATTAAAATAATCAGGAAAAGCCCGCCAAATAGAGGACGATACCATGGAGTATGAGCTAGGTTAAGTTGGGTTTACGGGCTGATGTGGTTCCTGGTACCATAGTTCCTCATCGTACTTGTCGGGGAATTTGATTGCTTTGCGGCTCGAGTTGATTGATATTTGATCCTGACATTTGAACCTGAAAAGAGATACAAGCAGATAACAGCAAATAGCTCTCATAGAGGTCATGGAAGTAGTAACTTCCTAAAATTCTTAGTCTCAATTCGTTGAGGCTGGGACAGTGGAATAGAGAGCGGGAGGTATCTTTCCGTTCATCCCGACCTCTGCAGAGGTCGACGTTAGTAATACACAGCTTAATTACATGCACAACCAAAACCTTATCGCCTGCGGGTAATGTAAATATTTCAGCTCTGCTACACTCTGAAGCTTCATAACGTTTGATTTGATCTCGACTGCAGCGACAACCTTAATGGCAGCTTATCTGTGAATGAGTATGGTCACATACTCGTGGAATATTGCCTTTATTGTCGCAAGTCTGGCCCCTCCCTCTGCAGTCTATATCTCTACCTGGAAGACACTGCTGTTGTCCGGGAAACGACGCAAGCATCTTACGTAAATTGGAGAAGAAGATGGAAGGTTCCTGTTCTATGACATTCTGGAAGCACCAACATAATTGGTATTTCATGATGGAGTAACGTACTAGGCCGTATTGGAGCATAAACCCAGTTAATTTGTAAGGATTGAGGTGTGGCACTTCGGATTTGGTGTCCACCTATTAAGCTGGGTCAATCTTAAATCATATTTCGCTGCAGACTCTTGCATGTAGCGATCTAGTGGGATGTGACCAAGAATAGTTTCCAGCCCCGCGGTTGGCTTTGTTCTCATGCCATGAGCGACATGCAATCCTTGGTACTTTTGTCATTAACTTAAGGTTGACAGTCTTTTTTGAGGAATAGCCAAAAATACTAAGCTACCGTAGATTAAGATAAGTTTGACGATAGCCGTGTTCACTCATAGGAAAATCTTGCGCTTTGGTCCCCACCTTGTCCCAAATACTGGTGGGGTGAAAAGTAACCTCCTTGATCGCCAGAATGCGCTACTACTGCAAAAAAGGTTATGGTGCCTTGAAGTCCGTTCATATTTAGGCAGACATGCCAAATTTCAGTGCGATACTGTCTTTAATTTTGTTTTGACAGCTGATTGTTGTTGACGTGTTTGGCATCATGTTGAGTATGGACAAAAACGATTTTCGTTCTCCCATAAAACATTATTTATCGAGAGGCAAAACGGCGAAGGAAACAAAAGAAAAGTTGGATAAATATTATTGGGCTAATGCTCCGTCAGATTACACCGTCAAATCTTGGTTTCGAGAGTTTTTTAGTGGCCACAACCCCACTACCGATCAAGTCCGCAGCGACAGGCCCTCCGATATGGTTACAGAGGACAATGTCAAAGAAATACATGAAATGGTGTTGGCTGACCGGAAAGTGAAGGTGCGCGAGCTAGCAGATACCACAAAGATAAGTACTGAGCGCACACGCCATATTTTTCTGCATATGAAATAGTTATTCTGCCGCTGGGTGCCGCGCATGCTCACTCCTGACCACAAACACGAACGCGAGAGCACTTCGAAAGAGTGTTTGGACTTGCTGATGCGGAATCGGGCGGACTTTTGGCGTCGATTGGTAACTTTTGATGAAACTTGGATCCACTACTACACACCAAAGAACAGGATGAGTGCCCCGCAATCTACTGAAGCCGGCACGAGTGCTCCGAAGCAGCCGAGGGAGGCTCGATGGGTCGGAAAGGTTATGGCGTCGGTTTTCTAGGATTGCCATTGCACACTCTTCGTGGACTACCTCGAAAAATGAAAAACCATCAACAGCGAGTATTAATGTGCATTATTGGAGCGATTGAAACCCGAAATCGCTGCAAAACGGCCTCATATGAAGCGAAAAAAATTTTATTTTTGCAAGACAATGCGCCGGAGCACAAGAGCATCGCAACCACAGCTAAAATCAATGACTTACGGCTCCAATTACTCTCGCATCCACCGTATTCGCCCGATTTGGCTTCCTCGGACTATTATCTCTTCCCAAACCTCAAAAGATGGCCCATCAATAAAAAATTCAGCTCACGCGAGGAAATCATCGACGCCACGGAGGAGTATTTTGCAGACCTTCCGGAAAAATACTTTTCGGACGGGATCAAGAAGTTGGAAAATCGCTGGAATAAGTGTATCAAGCTAAAAGGGGACTATATTGAATAAAATAAAAAAACATTTAAAAAAAAAATTTCTTTCATTCCCAAGGAGGTTACTTTTCACTCCACCTAGATATGACTGCAGGTGCAGAAAGTAGTTATTGCTTTCTCTGCCCAACACGGGACAACGTGGTTAAAAAAGACCAAAAAGACATAGAAATGGAACTTAGCCAACTTTGTGTGCGAAATTTGTGGTGAATAATGCAAGATTTTACCAAATTAAGAGAGCTTATGGTTGACACCCAGATCCACTGCGGACCGTAGCAGCACCAAAAGTAAAAAATTGTATTATTTATTTATTTATTTATGTCTATAAGTATTACAAACTCTCTTAGACTAACCTAAAATGTGAATGTACATCTAAATTTCTTAAAATTTAAATTTAAAATAACAAGATTTAACATTAGCATTAAATGATACAAAACATGAGTATAGATTTAAAAACATTTCTGTTTTGATTAAAATCGAAAACATTTGCACATTGATTGAATTTAACACACGCATTGGTTATAGGCTCGTTTTGGCCATAATTTGTTTTATGTCTTGAGATATACAAAAGAGCATTGCTTCTTGGTCTTATGGATCTAGAAGGTGCATTTATACTAAATAAGGCCAAAAGAGGTGGACAATCAATGTGATTTGTAATTACATCTCTTGCGAATACTACAGAATAGTAAGTTATTCTGCAAGAAATAGGCTTTAAACCAATAAGTAAACATCTATTATCATATGAAGGCAAAGAACCGGACCAATTGAAGTTACGAAGCGCGTATTTTGTAAAACGTTTCTGAACTTTTTCAATGCGATTAGAATTTTTCTTAAAAAGCGGAGACCAAACAACACAACAATACTCTAATATAGGACGAACTAAAACAACAAACAGAGCTTTCAGTGTATAGGGGTCCCGAAAATCACGGGTGTTTCTAAACAGGAAACCCGACATAGCATTAGCTCTTGAAATAATGTAATTAATGTGTAAATTAAAGGAAAGATGTGGATCTAAAATGACACCCAAATCCTTATGACTTACAACTCTTTGCAACAAAACATTAGACATCTTATAGTCAAATAATATAGGCATGACAGACCTTGAAAAAGACATGACTGAACATTTTTTAATATTTAAATCCAACGAGTTCATAGAACACCATACATTTAAATTATTTATGTCTTTTTGAAAATTTAAGCTATCAGCAACAGATTTAACTGACATGAAGATCTTATCATCATCGGCGAACATAATGCAATTTGAGAATTTTATTGCTGTTGGTAGGTCATTTATGAATATTAAGAACAGCAAAAGCCCAAGGTGACTGCCTTGCGGCACACCCGAATAGTTATGAATTTTGAAAGATATTTTAGACCCAATTTTGAGAAATTGTGATCGAGAACATAAATAATTCCCCAGCCATTTAAGGATTGTTGAGTGAAAACCTAAAAAGGACAGTTTTTTTAATAAAATTCGATGGCTTACCCTATCAAACGCCTTAGAAAAATCAGTGAAGACAACATCTGTTTGACATCTATTTTCCATATTTTTTAAACAAGTGCTTACAAACAGAGTTAAATTAGTCACAGTTGAACGCCCCTGAACAAAACCATGTTGGTAAACCGATATATGGTTTTTCAAGGCATTATACATTTTCTTTTTAACGATTGATTCAAAAATCTTTGGAATCAGTTGCAATTTCGCAATGGGTCTATAATTTTGCACGTTCTGTTTTGGACCTGATTTGTAAATGGGAGTAATATAGGAGGTTTTCCAACATTCTAAAAACTCACCACTTCGAAGAGAAAGATTAAATATGTAAGATAGAGGTTTGGACAAATTACATGCACATTCTTTTAAAAACTTAGCAGGAATATTGTCTGGTCCCAAACTTAAATTAATATCTAAACAAGAAAGTTCGGTAAAAACCTCATCTTCAGATATTAACATCGAGTCTATATTAACTACTTCGGAATATGCAGGCAAAACATCACTGTTAGAGTCATCAACAATAAAGTTAGATTGGAAAAAAGTTGCAAACATGTTACAGATTTCTAATATATCGCTACTTACATTACCATTGTAATTCATATTAGTAGGAAATCCCACCGATTTTCGTTTTGAATTAAAAAATTTCCAAAAAGATCTTGAGTTTTTCTTGATCTTCGATTCCATAGACCATAAATACTGGTTATATAAAAACGTCTGTAAAAATTTATACTCTTTTAGCAAACGACAATAATTGCTTCGAAAACTTGAATCGGTCTTACTTCTTTTTTGGGCCTTTATTAAAGTATTAATCCTGCCTTGGGAATGTATGGCGATTGATCGGGAAACCTGCTGAGTGTCCTATAACTTGGATTTGTCCAGCAACACAACAATCAAGTTCGTAGCGAATTGCTTGCCTTATCTCCCAGTGGTGGTCCCCGATAAAATGGAATGAGCATGCCCTGGCATCATACTGGCCTTAGCCGTCATAGAACTCACAACCCTATACGGAAGTGATTAAAATATGTAACGAATCTTTCGCACTAATGGACCCGGATGGAAATGGATTCAATGATGACGACCTTTATAAGCGTTTAAAGGACAACGACCTTTTGATCTGGACATGGAATGTTCAGTAATCCTTATCAGGCTACATGCAGCCTTAACTTCTATGACGCAGATATCAACGCCATCCAGGCAGAACTATGAGATGAGATGAACTGTGATATACATATATTATGGTGATTGTTATAGGGAAAAGAATCAGCGCTCATTCGAACGCTGATTTGCCATATGTTGCAGACTTAGACAAGAAGTCTTGAGCTTCCGACACGTGAGCGAGCGTCTGTCATAAGACATCAAGGCCAAATTCGATAACATAATCCAAATAAGCGCCCATCCCCCTAAGGAAGAAAAGGACTGCGCCACTATACAATGTTTCTACAAGATTCCCGACAAGATACTCGTATATGAGCAATGTTGGAAGCATAATCTACTAGGCGATTTAACCGTCAGGATAAAAAAGGAGGATATCTTTGGTGGGACAGTTGAAAAGCATAGAATACACGACACCACGTCTGGAAAGGGGCTTAGGTTTATTGACTTTGCGGTACGACGAAATATTACTACAGCAAGCACACGATTTCCTCACCTCAATATACACAAGGACGCCTGGCAGTCTCCGGATCATCAAACGCTAAATCAAATTGATCATTTTGCGATAGACGTAAGGCATGTCTCCAGTACTTTAGACTTCCGAACGTTCCGGGCAGCCAATATTGATTCGGCTCACCACCTTGTGAGCCACCTGCCAAGACGCGAATGCGGATTTCCCAAGCGCCACAACAAAGAATAACTACTGTAAGAAGATATAAGGTAGAAAAGCTGCAATCGCGAGAGACGTGTATACCGAAATCTTTCAGCAACTCTTACGCCGCCAGCATCTAGTACCGAAGGCCAGTGGCAATGCTGCCAACGTTCCATCGTGCAACATGAAATGGCAAGAAAAGCCCAACATGCCGCCGTCAGGCAGAATAGACCATTCAACTTAGACGATGATAGCTAAGGCTTCCCTCCATCAGACCAGAATGAAGTAGGGATAGCGTTATCTAAGCTAAAGTCGAACAAATCAGTTGGACCTGATGGTTTACCGACAGAGGTATTCAAAGCTGCTGGAAGTGATTTTGTGGAGAGCATGTACCAACTCATTTCTAAGATCTGGTCAGAAGAGTGTGTGACTGATGAATGGAGTCTAAATATCGTTGCCAGGTCCACAAAATAGGAGACACCCTCAACTGCGCCAACTATAGGGGTATAAGTCTACTCCACATCGGTTAAATATTGTGTGAACGTCTGAAGCCCTTCATCAGCAATCTGGTTGGCCCCTATCAGTGCGGTTTCAGATGAGGAAAGTCTACAGTCCACAATCAACAAAATCTTCACACTCTGGGAGATCCTGGAAAAAAACTCAAGAAGTCCAAATCGATACCCACCTTCATCTTTTCATTGATTTTAAGGCCGCATATGACAGTGTTTGAAGAGACGAGCTATACAGAACCAAGTTCAGTTTGGCATCCCATCCAAACTCGTCCGTCTGAGGAAAATAATGAATGAGAACGGTCACTGTTCCGTCAAGGTTGGTAACGACTTAACCGAGGTCTTTGATGCCAGAAAAGGTTTTAGAAGAGGTGACATGCTCTCAAGTGACGTCTTTTACATGATACTTGGAAGAATTGTGCGAAACTCACAAGCGAACACTGGAGGCACAATGTTTAAAAGTCTGTGCAACTACTAGCGTACGCCAATGACATCATCATAATTGGTAGAAATCACCATGCTGGCACCAGTTCGCTACTATTGAAATGGAAGCTGCCAAAATGGGTTTAGCGGTAAATGAGGACAAAAGCAAGTATAACAAGAAGGGATATACAACATCGACAAATTGTACAGAACGTCACAGTCGGCAGCTATTGTATAATTTCGAGGTAGTAAGTGACTTTGTCTACCTCAGCAGAAATAAAACAAAAAATTACTCTAGTCAATCGCTGTTTCTTTATGCTAATAAGGCAATTAAGTAGTAAGGCCTTATTTCCAAAAACTAAGGACGCTCTATGTAAGACCTTGATCATCCTAGTCCGACTTTTTGGTGCTGAAACATGGACTCCCATGGAAGCGGATCCTCAGTTGTTTCGAGAGGAAAATCCTTCGAAAAATATTTGATCCCATTTGGGTTGACGACAAAATACACGAGCTGTACAGAGACATGAATCAAGTCCGAAAGTTGCACATCAGTCGCCTGAGATGGCTAGCTCAGCAAGAGCGAATGGACAGAGGTTTGAAATCTAACCAGCAGGGACGACGTAGTAGAGGAAGACATCACCTTAGGTGTTGCTCTCAACCGACTTGGAGTTCGCACATGGAGGCAGTTAGTTAAAGGCCAGACTAACTGGAGAAACTTGATAATTGAGGCCCAGGTTCACCGCGAACTGTAGCGCCAACTAAGTAAGTAAACAAGCCCACTTTCCTGATCATCTGTCTGAAGACATGCTCTTTGTCTGTGAATAACTTTTTAAGCGATTTAAGCTTTCTTAATCTTGGATTCTGTTCATGAATTCACTCTAATTCTAGCCAGCCGTTCATTTACAAGGGGGACTTTGGCAGAAGCCTTTAACGCTTTATTCGTGTCAATTCACAAGATTCCACGGATTGCTTTTTGAAGAAGCTCTGTCCCCTTCTCCTATATGATGATGCTAGCCTTACAAATATTTCATAAAAACACTATTAAACTTGATCAGGGTCTTTTGGAACTAATATTGAATAGGGATTTTAGGTTATGGCTGTTAAGAGAGTCGCTCAACGTTCTTAAAGAGCTCTTTTCCTAGTCAACAGATGTTTAAGTAGTACCCCATAAATGCAAAACCACTGAGCAAATACTTCACTTGTTTCTGCCAAAACTTTTCTATCACCATAAGCCAGCTTTCGTTTCTAATCACCGAGCTGTTTTCTGAATGCAGAAAGGATTTTGGCTTGTAAATCCATTTCCTGGAAGAAAAAGGATAACAAAAGTCATATGTTCGATGAACAATAATTAAATTAGTATCACGAATCTTTGAAGAAGAAAAAAAGAAACATCTCAAACAATTCCACTTAACAGGATAATACGTCTACTCAAGCGGACAGCAACAATTTCAACAAGCAGGACTGCTCAGAAATGCAGCACTGCATCGAATGCTTTTAGAGAAAACTCTGCCCTTGAGTTCACAAATTAACGCGTTTAATATTCCAATGGCAAGAGCATTACTCAATATAAAGTTCATCTGATTCCAAGAAGCATTCACACCATTTCAGGTCTTTTTCTGCTTATTGGATTCACTGCCATCCAGCACTTACTCGTACTTCAGCTTTAGGATCAAAGTGATTCGGATGCCATTATGCACGCTTTTATCGAACTTTCACAATCTGAATGCAATCTTGTGCTGGTCGTAGTGGTAAAAGGTTGTTCTTTGCCAGCAGCTAGCATAAGAACTACGTACCAACGTCTTACGTTCCATTGAACTTGTACGACATGCAGTAAAAACAGCTAAAGCACCAAGAGATACATAGATAGATATTCCTTAAAAGATTTTCCAGTTCATTAAATAGTAACGAAATGGTAGCATACTATTCGTCGTAACACGAACTGGTACGAACTGGGGCTGGGGGTCTACAACATGATTGAATGAATGAGGAGTGTTACTTGGGTGGATAAATGCAAACGATGAGAAAATTATTCCTTTCCCCATTTGCATCCGCATAAGCGATGTGAACTTTTATCTGATTGAGTGACAACTAAAAGAGGAAAGGAGACATCCGTATTCCGAATAAGCGAACATCCGTTGGTAGAGGTGTCGAATTGCTTTCAGATATTGACAATCTGAGTTGAGTGGGTCGGGTAATGGCAAAGTGAAATACTGGAAAACTGGTGGCATTATCCTTTGCTAATGTTCATTTGAGTGACGAAAAATACATATCGGTGCCTGGAGCGTTTTGTTATCCTTTTAACTGAACAGGAAGGGTATTAAGAGTACTGATGCACCATGTGGCTGAACATTCATCTTCAATAAAATATCCACTGGGTTGATTAATGCCACTAATGAATTGATGGCGAATTGAAGTCCATTTGCTTGATGATATGTGAGTTTGTGGAATGTGGAAACACTGTATAGAGCTTGTAATTTATGTAACTGCCCCTCTAGAACATTTTACACCCACTCACTACTTCAAGTTAACTCTTGCCTCCTGGCTGAACATATTGACTTCTAGAGGGCAAATCGCATCATCACCTCCTGGTACGTACTGGCAAACTATAGTCTCGTGAATTACAGATGAGTAGAGCATGTATCAGATTTGGCAAAACCTTTAGAGTCGAACACTCGGTAATGGCCTTGCCCATCTCTATTGTAATAGTAAAGGAGAACATACGGCAAGCTGTGTGTACAGAGTCTCAGAAGTCACAACAGGAAGTTATTTGAGAATAGCAATCCTTTTCTTCTTTTATTCCGGAAGGTGCTGTTAGCCTCAACGCTTTAACTCCTCCTGGTGGGGCGAAAACCAGGTCCTTCCATCTATCTTTGTTTGCAGCTTAATACCTCAGCTGTGTCCACAAACGCAAATTTTGGGACTTATCTTTCATCATAACAGTTGACTTCCGTGTTTTTCTTTGCCTAGCAACACCTTGAGGTGATACATTGGTTTCAAACAGTTTTAGCATAGTGCGAAGCGATAGTTTGCTAGAGTTCCACACTGGAGAAAGGATTTCGAATGCAATACGAACTTTATTTGGTCTATTTTCAACGTCCAGGTCGATTCCACCATCGAGCAACACATAACTACCCAGATAGTGGAAGTGCGTGACCTCTTCTATGGTCCCCGTCTCAAGATAACCTGCTGTTGCTGGTCTCGGCTGGCCTCCGCCCAATTATCAAGGCTTCGCCCATCAATAACGTTGTCTAATAATAAACGGAGGCAAAGCAAAGTACTGGTCTTATAGTAATCATCTTCAGATGACGCTACCGAAGGTTGTTACGATTCGATCAGTCACAAGTTGCCGGTCATAGGTCTTATTGGCGGCTGGACCACCGGTAGTCCCTACCAGGACTTAAATCACGGTACCATGGAAGTCAGGAGCCCCCGGATCTCTGTCCGGGCCTGACTTAAAGAGGTAGGCCCCCTTGTGGAAGCTTCATGGTGGCTGTGGTTTAAACCCAAAGTCGAGGGAAGGGTCTTCCTTTGGTTGACCCAATGTAGAGTTGCAATAAGTACTGGGTGCTGCAACCCTAAGAGCAGTAAGAGGTTTTAGGTTGGCCTCGACTCATACCAAGAGTGGAACTTGTGCTGGCAACACAGTTCCGGATTGGTATCTCGGGAAGGCGGCAGAGCGATGGCAAGGCGTATCCTTGCCGCCATGGATGTATGGGCATCCCGTAAACATAAGTCTCCATGACAGGTGGTTTACGTTAAAGATCAGACACTATATTGGTCTCGGCTAGTATGCATAATTTTGATCCTTTTTGGAGTTTATCCTTAAGCCAGTCACCTCCTCATTCTGTTGCAGTGAATGTCACACTTGGTTAAGGGCACCAATGTTGTTTGCCAGCAAACAGATATCATCAGGAAGCATTGGATACCAAGTCTCTTGTTTGTACCCACCATGGCAGTCACAGTAAGAACAGACCCTAAGTAAGAACAAAATCGGTGACAGTACATCTCCTTGTCGCACTTCAAATGCATTGGAAAGCTGTCCACTCTCTCTCTCTCTCTGCCTCTCATAGCAAACGATCTCCTGACGCAATCACTATTAACGCTATCGAAGGCCTTTTCAAAGTCGACGAACATGATGAAGAACGGTGATTGGTACTACGACGATTGTTCAAGGATGATTCGCAAGGTGTTAATATGATCGACGCATGATCGACCGCTGAAAAATCCCGCTTGGTGTCTCGTAAGCGTCGACTTAATCCTGGACTTCATTCTCTAGAGAATTATAGTTGCCATCAGCTTTGGGAATACGGATAACACGGTGACACCACGCCAGTTATTGCAGTTCTTAAGGTGGCGTTTCTTTGGCAAAGGTTTCATGCTCCCAAACAGCCTGAACAAGTGGAAACAAAATACAGGCCGCTGCGTCGGGATCCGTTTTCAGGAACTTGCCAGGTATGGCATCCAGTCCAGCTGCATTGTTATTTTTTAGAAGTAGGATCGCGGTGCTTATTTCTACACCTGTTGGGGGGTCGATGCCAATAGCAATATCAATATCCGGAATTGGTGAACAAACAACACCGCACCTCAGCCATCACAAAGGAACCCTAGTTGTGATCAAGGCAACAACAGAACAAGATTGACGTAGATCTGGAATGTGAGGACTCTTCAACAGAGCACATGCCTCAACAGAGGAGAATGACGGTGCTACCAAAGACAAGTTTGACGAACTTCTAGGAACAATCTGTGAGTAGTGTCCTAAGTATGCCGTAAAAGTCATACTCGGCCTTTGATAGCGATATGGACATGCCCAGCTCATATGACATTTCATTTAGAAACGAACAAATACTGAAAGAATCTGCAAATGCACAGGACGTCGCAATGAAAGCACGGGTTTCTCGCATCCCATGGTCCACCAGTGAATATGGCGATCTCTTGACATAATCACTCGGAATTCGAGGTTCCAAAATTTATTTGGATCACTATCCAGTAGTAGCCAAGTTTAGAATGAGGCTTTAAAGAAGGTTTGACATCTCTCTGCCTATTGCTTCGCTCTCAACATCTCTCATAATCTTACGTGGCCATCATCAAGTGTGGAGATCCAGTCGCAAGCGGGCCATCAAATATGCCGTCCATGAGGTGTAAGGCTTCATAAGGCTACCAAAACCAAGAAATTTATAATGGACGCCAGCGGATACTCTTCAAACGGATGGCTGTACATGAATACGATTGCCAAGTTCACCTCGATTTAAGTACTTCATTAGATACTTACATGAGACTACAGTCCGGGGTGGACAAGGGCCTCTGCTAACCACAAAGGCTCTGTGGCTAGAGCGATCTATGGTCTGGGACCACATTCCGCAGTGCGCCGCCACTTATTTGTCGTCCTCTAATGTGTTGTCCCTCTGACTAGGACACTGGTGTCCATGCGCTCATGTGACCCAGACATTTAAGCCGGGCTATCCGATATTTTCTGATGAGTTCGGCGTGGTTCTTCATCCCATACAGTTCGCTATTGAAAGGTCTCCCCCATTCTACATTGATGCAAGCGGAACGGAAAATTACCAGAAGAACTTTTCTCTCGAAGCGCCCGAGAGCATTTCCATCCGCTTTCGTCTGTGTCTATGAAAGCAGGACAGCGATGGTCAGTATCTGGACTTTTTTGGTTGTTCGAAAGAGGGCTTTACTACTCAATTGACTTCTAAAAACAAATCAGTGATTCTACGTATGATTTCCGCAGTGATGCCATTATCGAAGTTGATAGCGCAGACGAGATGGATGAAATCGTGACCTTGGTCCTAGGTCTCGATGCTGTGTGTCCCTCTTTGTTGACAGGATATATGTACCAAATTTTTCTCTCGTTGTCGTTCCATTGATAGCTTGTGGTGTTCTTTATATTATCCAATATCCAAACTGAAATTTAGCAAACCCCCGTAACCTCTGAGCTTTTCGTAGCTAGGGGACATAATCATGGACCTGCTATGAACGAAATATCAGCATCATCAGGATACGTAACACATTGATGCTATATAGATCCATGTCTGGACTTGGCATCCCTGCTCAACTCACTCTGTTGTACAGAGTGTCGATGGAAGCTTCCGCGGCTCTATAGAAGTCAGAAAGGACATTGTCGAATCGTTGATGATAGAAAGGGTCTTTCATGCAACTTCCATATCATCGTGCTTGAAAGAATTGTACTGAACTCTCAAGCCAACGCTAGAGGCACAATATTTCAAAAATCATTCCACCTTCTCGTGTATAGGGAAGACATTGAAATAATCGGGAGACACCAGCAGGACGTCAGTGGGGATATTTGCGGATATTGCAACAGAAACGGGAAAATAGGGTCTGGCCGTAGAGAAAGCAAAACGAAATGTATGCTGTCATCAAAAAAGATGTCGGTGTTGATTAACGCCTTGAGCAATACTATAATTTTAAGGGGGTAACAGAACTTATCTATATAGGGTCTGCAGCGAGCTCTAGTAATGACATAAACAACATAAGAAAATTTAGGTTTTAAGAAAGAGCAATCTTGAACACGTCATACAAAAATCTCGCTATCCGTGGCAGAGGCACAATCACTTACAAGATCGGGTGAAAGCCCTTTTAGCTGCTTCGTCTGTGAAGAACAGAAGGCAGTATGCAGCAAAGGCTGTACAGCGACATAGACTAGTCCAGAGCAGTACTCTAGCCCGAAGGATCTTCAAATTCACATCAGTGTGACATTGCAGTATGGGAAGACGTTTTCTAAGGTGGCGTACGCTGTTGTGACGGACCTCAACCTACTCCATTCATCAATGCTCTGATGGCTTGGGGCCAAATCTGTTATTTTTGCAGAAAATATCTCAAAAGAACTGCATCCTCGCAGATTTGGGCTATTCACTTACAAGTTAGTGGCCACACACTTTCGATTCACTTTTATCCCATTCGTGCCTCCTCATTTATACTTTAAACCGAAAGCAATGTACTCGTACATGTCCTGCATCAACACACCATCCAAGGCAAGGTCCACTAGGCCAAATGGTTAATTGAACCCTTTCGTCGACGCAATAATTTATGCAATTGCACTCAATTTCTTAGTAAAAGCGTGTTTGAACCGACGGTCTATAGCTAATGCGGACCATTTGTTGATTAATGGAATTAATATCGATAACTTACATCTGCATTAGAGTGACAGGATATATGACAACAAAATTACAAATTGAAGCAAACTAACGCAACGTTTGCCTAAATCGTTTGAGTGGACTAAGTCAATAAGCATTTCTGAGGCTTTTAGAGATGTTCAATGGAATTTACATTGCAGTGAGACCGGAAGTCAGTGTAATTGTATGGGTCAAGTCAGAGGACTTCAAGCATTTCATGTGTGTAATAAGATTTGTACAAAGGTAAGCACAAATGCGACTATGCCGCCGATACACTTTGGCAGAAGGCAATGGTAATTAATTCAGCGATTGTCGTTTGGTAGTTTGGGTGACTTGACATTCTTAATGATTCATGATGTCGGTGATTAAGTGCAAGGACTCAACTTGGTATAGTGATTTGATTGCATACAATTAAAGGGATAGTCTATATGTACACTGTCTGTTCATTGTTTTACCACGAATTGCCTATTAAACAACAGAAACTGAGCTTCAATCAGAAACTTTTGAGGAACATTCCAGACATTGTGTTCTAAATATATTCATGAAGATATCTTACATAGAGAAAATATTCAACAGACAGCCAACAACATTAGACGTCCAACACATCATTTGTCTAGCATCGTGTCATCTGTCCAACTTTTCCATTTAATCTTCAACCAAATGCGCACTCTTAACCGTGCTAATGCCGTGCAACTTCTCCAAAAAGTGTTTATCCATTTTCTGTCAAAGGATTCAATTTCGTTCCAATGATAAGACCATGTAATCTGTGGATCATTAGTTTACATGCAAGAGAGAAAAGCTACGACAAGTCTAAGAACATAGAACATTAATCCTCCTAATTAACAAGAAAACGCTAGAGACCATCGCCTTGGGCCAAACTGACGGGTGGTGGCAACGATGTTGAATGGAACCATAAACGATGGTAATCATGACGGGTGTGCGAGTGGGATTTAATGAGTCCAAAGTATCATTAGAGCTAAATAACTTGATTAATTAGGGGAACGGTTAATGACCTCTGGCATTTTACATTGCTTAGCTTTGGGAAGTACATATTTTTGTGTTTGTCCTGTTATTTCCGTCTGTCTCTGGATATTTTGACAACAAGCTGAATGGCATGACTTGCCTCGAGTGTACAAATAACCTTTCAGTGAGAAATTGCCCCCAGCAGACAAGGAAAAATGGGAAAAAATCTGTTCATGTTGAATTTTACTGATAAAATAGAATGACAAACGAAAGGATACTTACAATACAACACGATTTGTCAGATCTCAGTGAAAATGTTGAGTCGTAAGAATTTGGATAAAACATGGCATGAGGAAGATTGTGCATATTCATTTGGGACCTGAGACTTGAACTATTGTCAACGAATTCAATAAAAGTGACAAAGAAAATGTACATTATGTTTGTATACTTGGTAAGCCATATTAAAGGTTCATATCAACATGAAAAAGGACTTACGAGTATAACCAGATGAGATATTAAATCATGCTTATCTGGAAGGCAGAGCAATGGATCCGATGACCCCAGCCAATGGAATAAGAAATTTATATTGTAGTTGGCACCCTGTAAGGATACAAGCTCCATTGTTAAAGAACTACGTGTGGTTCTGAATAAAATAACAACGAATCCGCATATTGGACTGGGGGCAAATTAGATCCATATTCTAATCTGTATATTCTCTTCCCAACTAAAATAATGAAATTGTTAGAATAGGGCTCTGAGACGACTTAGTAAGCCCTTTTACATCGTCATCTAGTGTCACAGATATCCCGATCCATCTATACAGAAGCCTTTTAGTTAGAAACCAAGAATGAGTTATACTGCTTTCTTTATGAAAATCAGGAAAATAGCTGTTATTATTTAAGAAATGAAAGATCTCATTCTAGATACTCGTAGATCCTAAAGAAAAATCTCAAGAAGCACAGTTCGTAGTTTACCACCTCTGCATCAGTTTTAAGCACGCATATGACAGTATTCGAAAAGTAATGTCAATGGGTCCATTAAAAGAATTTTATTGATCAGATCGACATTACACACAAAAAAGAGCTCAAAATAAGCTCATCTTACGTCAATACATCGTTTCCACCGAAATTTACAGGCATCGAAGGTGTCACGGTAGGCCTTCTACGGGATATCCTTTGATGTCTTTTCATAGAACTCCTATGAGTGTATGACCAGCTTCGCGCACACTTTTTACGTCTCCAAATTGTTCATCATACTTTCGTGATCGGTGCTTTTGGGAATGCTTAATGCCTGTGCCACTAAACGAACCATCACATTCGTTGTATTTTCGTATGTGGTTGTCTTGTTGGCCACCAAGCATCGGTTTCATCGCAGACCTCTTCAAGGCCTTCTGAAAAGGCCTTGTGTCACCGGTAGGCTGAATTTATCATAGGAAAAGCTTACATTGCGGACTTACCGAATTTCACACAAAACTTTGTGGCAATCGAATCAAATGGAGTCGAATCTGTAATGGGACAAATCCACTTTCGCACTCGTGTAGCAGCAAGAGTTCTTAAAGATCTTAACATTCACAAATCCACTTTTCTCCCCTTCTTCTGAAGAGGTGTTCTTCTTCGCTGGCAAAACTACTGCGTAAGCTTTTTATCAATCTCACTCTTTAGGACTCTTTCTGAATAGATGAACAGTATGTCTCCTCCTGCAGATCCATTGCACTTATGTCCCTTCTTTCTCGCAATAAATATCTCGCAACACAAAAACTTCTCAATGACTGGCAGTACGGTTTTCGTAGCAGCAGGTCCACTGGTGATCCGATAGCATATCCCACTGAAAAGTGAAACCAAATCGTACACCAATCTGAAGAAGGCAAGATCGTTGCACTTGATATTTCTAAGGCATTTGACAAAGTTTGGCACCAGGCTCTTTAGTCGAAAATGTCTGCTGTTGGAGTTGTCTTGGATGGTTTCTAATCTGATATTCACAAAATAAATGGTGGTGTGCCCCAGGGCTCCGTTCTGTCTCCGACACTCTTTTTAATTTTCATTAACGATCTCCTGTCTGCTAATTCTAATCCAAAATATTCCGTTGCTGACGACAGTACTCTCTGCTTTTCATATTCGTTCCCTCACTCAAGTCCCTGCTCTTCAGCTGTAGAACGGGAATGCCAGAGTATGTTAAGCTCATTAAATTCTGAAACTAACAGCATAACTAATTTGGGAACCACTAACAGAGTAGAATTTCATCCTTCCACAACATAATGCTGTCTACTGTAGTTGAAACGAAATTTAAACACCCAGCCTTTGTCTATGAGTGGCCGTTAAACTTTCGATTCTATGGAATGACCACCTATTCGGTGTCGTTAAAAATACTGACAAAGGTGTAGGTTTCCTCAAGCGTTGTATGGAATGCTTTACCCCCTCTGATCTGGCTTCAATATATAAAGCATATATTCGCCCAGATATGGTAGGGTACGTCCAAAACATCCCTGCCAGATAGGATTCAAAACCATGCAGTAAAACTCATGGGTGATACTAATATCACGAAGACAATGGACGCGCCCAGACACCGACGCGACGTATTATCTCACGTCTCACTCTGTTTTATCGCTATTTCCGCCACCAGAGCTCCTTAGAAATCGCCAGTAGTATTCCGCACCTTCAAATTTTTAACCGTAACACCCGTCTTGCAATGAATGCTCATCAGTATATCCTCAAGCCCACTTTTGGACCTGCTCTGAAATATCGTGATTCCTTCCTTCTTAAGTTGTAATCGCGAGATTTAAAAAGCAAGAAGTCTGGCGCCGTCACATCTCGCGATCTGGGCAGTCAGTTCAAGTCGCTAAATCGGGATATCACACGCCCTGGCATTGGTGATTCAAAATCTCCATCGAGCTGTGTGATCGGTTGCTCCGTCCAATAATGCTCGAGACCCAATTCAACAACTTACGCTCACCAATTACGGTGGTGCCGTCGCCATCTCAAAAATATGAGGGCCGATCATTTTTTCATTACAAATATCGCACCAAATAGTCGCTGTGAGCTGTGAGCTGTGGAGCTTCGTGCATTTCGTGTGGATTCTCCGTGCCTCAGAAACGCAAATTTTGTTTATTCACATAACCACTTCAGTGGAAATGGTCTTCATAGCTCATTATTATTTTGGATATGAAATCACCATCTTCTTGCACCGGCAAGCTGCAATTGTTAAACCGTTCACACTTCATAAGGGAACATCTTCAGTTTTTTCACCAAAATTCGACGCAACGAATGCCTCGTCGACGTTTGTGGACTTTCTCTGACATCTTCGGCCACAAAAGTGATATTCTCGGTCGGACGTTCAATACGAGGCCGGACACTTCTTGTGACATCTTTAGTGGACCCAGTTTGCATAAAACGCTTAATTGTTCTCGCACATGGCCCACTACTACGAGGAAAACGATGACAAAATTCGCGCTGCGTTGAAACAAAACGTTTTCTTTCTCTATCTGCCTACAACATAAATGTAAAAACACATTGACACTTGACGTCATTTGCACAAATTATGGCACATTGACCTTATGACATTACTTTTGCCTTTAGCCTTAAAACTAAAGAAAAAAATTCGCTACGATTTATAGGAGCCGAGACACGACTATTTAAAAATATGTCTAACCCATTTCAGGGTAGTGGTGCGAAACGCACCAGCTAATTTGGAGTTTTCCAGAGGAGAACTGGAAAATGATATCACCTCACACCAAAGCGCATATATTAGTTTGAACCTTCGTCAGCGTTGAATTATTTTTGGTTTATGTGGGTTCGCTCATTTACCTCGCTTACGATGATGCGGCGCGTGAGCATTTTCCCGAAGAGGAAAAAGTGATTTTCAAATAATCGCGGAAAATTAATGAAAAAACAAAAATGAAAATTATTTATAAAAAAAATTGCAAAAGCGATCCGCCATTTTGGAAAGTGAGTCGCTACGCCGCGAAGGTGAGTGGTACGTTTTCGCAGAACCCGTCTGTGATACAAACAACTGTTAGCACTTTTTAGCACACTGTCAGAAACATCATCACTACCACAAGAATATGAATTTTTCAAGGAATTAATAATTTTTAGGGTCTCAAGTGTAATTGGTGGAAAAAAGAAACTATTCCTACACAAATGGATATCAGCAGTACTAATGCAACAGCTACAATGAACAGTGGAATTTCCCGGAAAGAGGTTATCTCGAATTGAGACAAATAGATGATTGAACTCATTCGCTACTGATATGGAATCAATGATATTACCATCACTGCTATTAAGTTCTACAGTAATATGCTGGTCTTTAACACTGCCATTCATAATGCTGTTTATAACTTTCCACTCTTGTTTCAAATTTCCTCGGGATTTTCTCATAAGGTTGTTGTAGTAGTTATCACGGCAAATCCGAATTTCCATGTTTGTTGATTTAGAATTCATTGGGGGTCTATAGCATTTTTGACTCAATTTGTGTTTATATTTTATTTTATTAAGAGGCGGTTTGTTCACGCAGGGCTTAAGCCTTATTTCTGAATGTTTTTGCGCAGTTACAGAACTTGAAGAACTTATGTTGTTTTTTAAGGTTTTCAGAAATAAATCATAAGCCCTGGAAGCATTCTCTTTAGCGTAGACGTCCACCCAGTTCTCAAAAAGTAATAAATTATTCAGTTCCAAAAAATTAATTTTGGAAACTATAGGTAAGGTTGAATTTTTAATGTGTTTCTGATGTTTTAAACCATTAAACAGAAGCCCTGTCATGCAGTGATCAGAAATTCGTAAATCAATGTTAACATCACTACAAAGATTTCTTGAGATTTTCTCAAAAGGACCAAGAACATGATCAATACAAGTTCCTCCGGTAGGTCTAGTTAACTCATTTACGAAGGAGGTTAACCCATGTTCAGCAATAAGAGCAAGATAAGAATCTGAGGCAGGACTTGAAGTTAATAAATTCAAGTTGAAGTCCCCTAGAATAACAAGATTGGGCGCTTTCAGGTTGCACCAACAATTTGAAAATTCGTCATAAAACACGTTAAGAGACTGACTATTGAATCTATACATACAAACAAAAGTAAAAAGAACAAGAAACATTAAAGCCATCAAAACTCGAAAAACTGTAGCATTTTAACTCACAATCGCCATACAAGTGGGCGGTGTGGACTTATTTGACAATGCGATGAATACCGAATTATCGCATTCGTGTGCGCGGGAAGAAATGGTACTGGACTCTTTCGATGAACTGGACGATAAATTGGACGCAGCAATGGTCAATATCTGATTCACAAACACGAACAGACAAAAACAGCGCATTACAACAAATCAAAGCGAATGAAATCCAGTGTTATGCAACAGCTTGACGTCCGTGTATACCATCCGGAATAACCACCGTGCGGCGCTCCCATTGTTCCGATTTGAGTTCTGTTTTTTTGTTAAGTTGGTAAATCTATTGTTGACATTCTCTCTAAATCTTAGCGTCATAGCTTGACACTTGGAAAAGTTAGGTAGCCAAGAGTACATCTATCTCTGAGTGTGTTGGCGATTTTTTTTACAATTTTAAAAATGGATTTAAAGTTGCAACATCGAACTTGTATTAAATTTTGCATAAAAAACGGATTGTGCGAACGTTGGAAATGTTGGAAAAGTGTTTCGCAACGATTCTCTAAAGAAAACGGTCGTTTACCAGTGGCACAAGCGGTTCAAAAGTGGTCATGAGTCAATCGAAGATGATGAACGTAGTGGCAGACCAACGACATCGAAAACCGACGAAAACATTGATGGAGTAAAGGAAATGTTAGTCAATAACCGCAAAAGGCAAAAGCGGAAAACTGGAGCTATGTGTGGGAGAGTGCTGGACGAGTGTTAGCAAGGAAAAATGAGAACACTCCCTCTTTGCTGATAAGCACCATAAACGATGTGAGTAAAATCACTCGGACATAAGATTGACGGCGTATGTGTGATATATTAGAAAAACATAAACAATAGACAAAAATGGATAACACAAACGGAAATGATAACTTGTTAGACAACGTAGACTATAGGGTAATACGTGGTTTTAGTGATAGCAGATTATATGAATTAAAAAAACTGAACTTTAGTTGCTTATGTTTCAATATAAGGTCAATGCGGAAAAACTGGGATATTTTTTGCTCAAGCATAAACCCTCTATTGACAAGCCTTAAAATTATTGTTGTAATGGAAATAAATATTAAGAAGGAAAACAACAAACATTATACAATAGACGGCTATAAACCAGAATATATAAACAGAAGTAAAAAAAGAGGAGGAGGAATAGCCATATATATAAAAAATGATATAGAATATGATTTTCAGGAATTAAATAGTACATCTTGTGAGTCTCTCAGAATAAAAATTAGAAGCGGAGCTAAAGTGGAGTATTTGTATGCAGTTTACAAGCCACCGGCATTAAGTATAAAAGACTTCGTTGAGGAATTTGGAAACCTACTCCAACAAACACCAAGGCAAAAAAATAGAGATATGGTATTAATGGGTGACATGAACAGTAATATTCAAGATCATGACCAAATTCACGCGAGGAACTACTTAGAAATGTTGGCACTCAATGGTTTAATTAATATTATAAAAGAAGATACAAGGGTTGATCTCACTCGAGGATCATCAACGCTGATTGACCATATAGCTGTTAACTTAACAGATAAGCAAATAGTTTCAGCAGTCATCGAGAGCGACGTTTCTGACCACTACCCGGTGGTTTACGGGACACTCGACCCATGCAGCAGTGAGTTCCCAGTTGATAGAGCACCTCATTTAAAAAACAGCTTGGTGGACGAAAAGATACACCAAACAAACTGGGAGACGCTATTAGTAGTCGAAAACGTAGAGGTAACATACAACAAATTATCAACGACTATGCAGAACATATACAAAAACTCCATGATCCTTGAAAAACCAAAGCGTAAAAGCCGACTAAACCCTTGGATCACGCCCTACATTCGCGAAAAATGTAAACAAAGAGATGAGCTCTACAAAAGGTGGAAGAACAACAGACTAAATAAAACTTATGAAGCAGAGTACAAGAAATTACGAAACAAAGTTAATAAAATCATTTTCTGGCAAAAGTCCAGCTTCTATAAAGAAGAATTTAACGAAGTTAGAAATGATCCCCGTAAAACATGGAGCCTTGTCAACGAAATAATGGGAAGAAAAAAACAGAGCTTGGACGAGGTACTTGCGAAAAACTTCCCATCAGAAAAATGTTTTACAGCACTTTCAAACAAATGTGCAAAACACTTCTCGGAACAAACGATTCACATTATCCACAATTGTGATAACATAACGTCAACACACATCAATAAAACCCTACACAACTCCATCTTCATAGAGGAAACGTGCGTTGAAGAGGTATATAGAATATTAACATTACTGGATAAAAACAAATCAGCAGGGATCGATGGCATTAGAACGAGAGACATTAAAATGCATGCAGATGTATTTGCTCCAATTATCACGAGGATCATTAACCAAAGTCTAAATGAATGCAAGATACTAAATATACTAAAAACATCTATTGTAAGACCAATCTACAAAGGCGGTGCTAAAAACACTGTACAAAATTATAGGCCGATTTCAATTTTGCCAGTGATAGAAAAATGTTTAGAGGAAGTGGTAGTCAAGCGACTTCTAAATTTTGTTAATAACCACAAGATAATCCATGAAAAACAATACGGGTTCCAAAAAAGAAAAAGTACAGGGCAACTCCTTGGTGAGTTTGCGAATACCATCAACACAAGCCTCAACAAAAATCATCACGTCTTTGTCATGTTTATAGACTTTAGCAAAGCATTTGATACACTGAATCATGCGAAGCTGATAGAAGCCTTAAACCGACTTGGAATCAGAGGTACCTTAGCAGACTGGCTTCAAGACTATTTAAGTGGAAGAACTTTTAAAGTTAAAACTAAAAACGCCCTTAGTAAAGAGACTAATGCCCCATTTGGAGTCCCGCAAGGTTCAAAGCTAGGACCTCTGCTATTCATACTCTTCACAAACGAGCTAATGCGAGTCTTTACAAATGGCATTCCATTCGCGTTCGCTGATGATACAGCTATAGTCGTTAGACATAAGTGTCCTGACACTGGTTTACAAGTAATGCAGGCGGAATTCGATAAAGCTGTTAACTGGTGTCATGATAATGGCCTGATTTTGAATGCGGCGAAGACGAAAATGATGCACATCCGGGGACCACACAACAAAGCCACTGACCGAAGAGTAACACTCAAAAGGCACACATGTCAAAAAGTCCTATCGGACCAAGAAATCGAATTAGTCGAGACATACAAATACCTTGGGGTAACCATCGACAGCCATCTGTGCACATAGAGAAACTCCGCTCCAACCTCAGGCAAGCACTTTATGCAGTAGCTTACCTTGGATACTACTCCACGTTTGAAGTACAAAAACAGGTATACTATGCTCTTGTGGAGTCAAAACTGAGATACGGCATACTAGCATGGGGTAACGCATCAGCTACGCACATTAATAAGCTGCAAGACCTTCAAAACTCCATCGTGAAGAAAATGCAAACTAGACATCCCAACAACAACACAGGATATAGAAGCTTCAAGGTGTTAAGTGTCCAAAAAATATTCCAAATGACACTTGCTCTTGAATATTACGATGACACCCGCTTCAAAGACCCGATAGTTCATCAGCAGAATACAAGAAGAAGAGCCCAAGGAATGTTAAAAGTCCCAATGACATAAAACGCGTACGGCAAGAGACAACTGCAGCATAGCGTCCCAACAGTATTCAACCAGATACCAAACTCCCTGAAGAACATCCGAAACCCGAATTTGCGAAAAAAAAAATTAAAAGAATTTTTCTGTTCATAAACACAAAAAAAAAAAAAAAAAAAACATATATATGTATCTGTAACTTATTGAATTTATAATTTTTCTTTTTTTGATTTCCAAAACCTTGAATTGTATTTATGTATGTATTGATTAATCTTTCTTCTATTTTGGATTCCAAAAACTTTATTTTTAATTTAAACCATAACACAAAAAGCTTAACTTAAAGTAAATATCTGCTCTCGAAAAATAATCTTCTGCAGATAAGCCAGAAGGCTTCGCAGGAACAAATGTAAATATGTTTAAATTTCGGAAATAATAATAATAATAAAAAAAAAAAAAAAAAATTAACCATAAGAGTCGTGTAGCAGCAAAGTTGGTGCCAAAAGACCTAAATTTCATGCAAAAAAGAGACCGTGTTGACGTCGCAAAAGAGATGATTTGCGAGGCTGAATCCGATCCCACATTCATCAAAAGGTTTATTACTGGAGACGAGATGTGGGTTTATGTGTACGACAGGCAATCCAGACATCTGGCAAGTGAATGGCTTTCACCAAATGAGCCGAGACCAAAAAAAAAACACGTCGTTTTCAGTCAAAAAAGAAGGCAATGCTCACGGTCTTCATGGATTACAACGATGAAGTGCATCATGAATTTTGCCAGAAGGATTTGGGCAATTCGTCGAAAGAGACCAGAATTGTGGGCAGAAAACTCGTGGATACGAACCGTCGCACAGTGCCATCATTATTCGTAATTTTTTGACGAAAAATGCAACAAATACCATCCAACAGCCACGGAATTCACCTGATTTGGCTCTCTGTGACTTCTTTCTGTTCAATCGAGTTAAAAAACCACTACGGGGAGCGCGTTTCAGCAGCCGAGGGGAAGTAATGGAAAAATCGCAGGAAGCCCTGATGGACATACCGAAAACCGAATATAAAAAATGTTTCGAGGATTGGATCAAGCGCTAAGATGAGTGTGTTGCAGTCGATGGGGATTACTTTGAAGGGGACAATACAGATTTAGATTAATGTACTTGTATTTTGAATTTTCTGAATAAGTTCCTGGAACTTTTTGATATGACCGAGTGCTTGCGTCAAGTCGGATTCTGGAACATCTGCACCAAAAAAAATGCACAATTTGAACAAAAATATTGCGTTGAACGGCATACGTTCAGATAAAACCGTCCATTCAATTGTTCGAACTGGTAAACGTCTTCGTTGCCGCGATTGTCACAATCACACCGTTTTCAACTGCTCCAAATGTGAGGCTACATTCCGTAATATGTAAAATATTTCGGTCATTGAGAAACGAATAAAAATTCTTCTGGAACTTGTCTCATTTTCTCTGTAAAATTTTATATCGGTTCAAGCGAAAAGGTGCGAAAATGCACCACTATCTCTACACCATATGTATAGTATGGACAGGTAAAAAAAAAATAAAAAATGTCTCACTAATAAGGAACCAAATGTAGAATCCGGGCGAAGTTTGAACGATTATGGAACACGAAGGAAGGAGCCGGCTCCTGAAATGGGCTGATTGGCAATTCGGTATTTTCCGAAAAAAATGTCCTCACACACGTGTCCACTCATTTTGCGTTTACAACTTGTGAAAGCAGTGTGTTCGCCCGATAGACCATAGGTCGTGGGTTCGAATCCGAGTGGAAAAAAAGCTTTCCTTTTCATTTAATTTAAAAATAAATAATAAAAAGAGGGAAACAACATCACGCGATGTATTCTAGAGAGCGGTCCTTTAAGCCAATAGAGGGACCAGCTGAAAAGACAGGCGATACATCAAGTGGTTCAAGCCAACCAGCAGTAGTGGTCGAACCAAAGAGGAAGAAGAGGAGGAAGCAAAGGCTTACTCCGAACCTAATAAAGTGCCCTTCCCTGTCAACATCTATCGAAAAGCTGTCTAGCGGAGCGGGGGAAGGGGTACTAGCAACAACATCAAAAAGGGCAGCAGCACAACAAATGGCACCGAAAGATAACTTCCCATATGTGGCTGATGGCGGAGAAAGCCAACATAGGGAAGACGAAAATATGTTCGCATCTCGGGCGGCCTCTGAGTCAGATGACGAAGAGGAGGAGGTAGAGAGCATAAAAAATAATATTAAGCTTCTCCAGCAAAGAGTGTTAGTTATTAAGACTAAACAAATAGCTAGGAGGGAGAAAGAGCAGCTAGGAGAAGAGAGGAGCGAAAACATTTTACAATGTGTTCGCTGCCAAAGTAGCAGTACCTGACATGCTAGCTATCTTGCTCTCTATCCAGGGGCAGATGGCTCAGCTACAACGTCATTTAACTGAACAGACCGCGCGGGTGGATCAAGTATACGCTCTGCTGCCTGGCCTAACGCACCTTTTGCCGTAATGGGTACGTACGTGGCGGAGCAAACGCTGAAGGTCCTTGCTGTGAATGTGAATTCACTGATTAGGCTCGAACGACGAGCCGCACTATTTAAGTTGCTTAAAAACCAAGCCCCCGATGTGCTTTTGGTTAGCGAAACTAAGCTTACCAAGAGACACAAAATGAGGCACAGAAGATACAAGATAGTACGAAGAAACTGACCCAACTCCATTCAGGGAGGTGGCGTTGCAATTTTCGTACGAACAGGTGTACGGTTTAAAAGAGTATACAGTCGTGTAGTACGTCAGTTCCAGGTGATGGAAGCATGCATCGTGTATATCCCTCTTCGTAGTGGAAAGCGGTTGTACATGGTGTCTGTCTATGCACCTAAGGCTACTCAATCCACTTTATTCATCTCAGAGCTCGAGACGCTTTTTCGATTCCTGAGGCTGGAATTGGAAGACAACTATTTAATTATCGGCGGAGATTGCAACGCCATACATAGTGATTGGGGAAATAATACACCAAATACTAGAGGGAACCTATTATTCAATTGGTGGGGACAACACAGTGTGATGTACCTACTCGGGCTTAAGGCGACAGATAGTCCGTCGCTTCCCAGACACGGGTTCTATTTGGATCTTCTGCTGTTCGACTCACGAATACAACTGACATCCACTAACCAACAAACTACAAACTGTCTACGCACTTTCGTGTATGACAGTGACCATTGCGGTCTCAGCACCGAAATAACTGTTCCAAACGAAATTGCGGAATTGGATGAGTTTGTTCAAAGGCATTTCTACAATTATAGTAGGGTGCGTTGGACACACTTCACCAGAACACTGACTAGAGCACTCTCCTCGAATTCGCTCTACCCACCGTCCAACAGGAATCTGTCAAACGAGGAGATTGTCAGGTATCTAAGACGAATGGACGAGACAATCAAACGAACAATGGACAAAACGACAAAACACACTGACGAAGGAGACCTATTCCGCAACGCAACTATTGACGCACTGCACCGACATAAAAGTGGACTGCTGTCAAGACTAAAAACCTTGTACAGACGGTTTACAGACAGACATAACCCGGAGGTCATAGCACTGAAGTCGTCGATTAAAAACCTGCAAACATTAATAAAGGAAAATTACAGAAATTCTGTAAGTTTGTATTGGAACAACAAAATTCGAGCTGTAAACACCAGCAACCCGAATATGTTCCCGCAAATAAATAAAATATTTCGGAGAAATAATCAGAACGACCTTCCATGTCTTAAAATCGCCCGAACGACGAACAACGAACAAATACTGGTAGCAGCAGGCATAGATCCAAATGAGGCTGTTGATGATGACAACTTCTTTGTGATCGAGGATCTGCAGGAGCAGGTAGAGCAGATAGGAGCGACTTTCCAGGAAGTGTACAAGGCGAATGTTATAATTGGCCCGAGCCACGATCTGGAGAATCGAGTCCTTGTGCACAATTTCTACCTTCGAAATGAAATTGTGAATTTGCGATTCGAGAGCTCGGGTTTCATCCAGTTCAGTGACGAGAACATGGCAAATAATGTCATCACCAACGATAGGGTACTACCCCCGTTCATTTCGAAGGAAGAGCTCCAAACGATCTTCGAATCACTTAGAAGTAAGAAATCAGTGTATGGTTAGAAGGACTCTTTTTCAAGCTAGACAGGTTGGGAATTAGTAAACCACTGCTGTATATTCTTTTTGATATGCTCTCCAGTAGACAGATCATCGTGAAGAATGGCGAAGTGACTTCTGCTGGAACATTTATCATCAAAAACGGTCTGCAACAAGGTGCGGTGAATTCGCCGATCCTATTCAACATTTACACGAGTGATCTCATAGGTTCACTTCACCATGCCATAGCGTACGCAGACGACTTAATCGCGTACAGATCGGGTCCAAAGATTGAGGTCATTAATATGCTTTTGCAGCGTAACTTCGATAAAATTAAGCGATATTGCGAAGACTGGAAGTTGAAAATCAACTTTCAGAAGTCGGAAACCATTCTGTTTAGGACGTCTTTGTCTGGGGCCTCTAGGGATACAAGAAAGAATTGGCGAAAGTTCTCGATCGTGGGGCAGCACGGGCAGCCACTTGCTTGTCGAAATGTAGTCAAATACCTTGGGATCTGGCTAGATCAATTTCTGTATTTTAACAAACATATAGATGTTGCTCTGGCCAGAGCCAGAGGTGCTTTTGCCCTTACAAAGAGACTGTTTTATAACAGCCAACTCGATGCGAGAGTGAAGGTTATCTGCTATATGGCCCTTATCAGGCCCATGCTTGTATTTGGGTTTCCCGTGTGGTTTAACGTGAGAGCAAGTTTATTGGAAAAGATTCGGGTGTTTGAGAGGGCTTGTCTTAGGACTTGTCTTCGCTTATACTGAACATCAGAGTCTGAGTACATAAAATTCTATCCCAATGAGGGCTAACCTAATAAGAGTGGACAATTTCGTCATTAAGTTGACTCGAAGGCACATTGCAAGAGCAATGACCTCATCGAACAACCTGATCTCTGGGGCTTACTACCCCAATTATATGTATCACGAGAGAGTTCGCTTTGACGGCTTTATTCCTCCAGAAGCGTTCCTCTATCTAGATAGTAAAGGTCTGATCCAGGACAAATTGGCGGTGTCGCTAATCTTTCACGCCGCTCGACCAGCTGCGGACAGGCGACTTAACTACGTCGCACACGGCAGTGCGGAGCGTCTCCGGTTCAGTAGGTCGGTAGGGAGTCGCGACATGAGGGATGTTGCTCGACAGCACCAACAATTTTGGTGGCTTGTTGAATGTATATATATATGCATGTAGATTTAAGTAGGTTAAGTAGTTTAAGATTTAGTTTTAGGTAGTCTGTAGGCTTTTAGTTTTAAGTTTTATAATAAAATTAAAATATTCCATATACTAAGTTTTTAAACATGTTTTCTTAGTTTAAGTTGTAGTTATGTCACTGTAGAATAAGAATAAAATCCGTCATAAACGTCGAAAGACATAATATTTAAGTATTATGTTTAACTTAGAGTGCCTGCATAGGGCCAGTAAGTTAGTTTAAGATATTTTAGAGTTATTTAAGCTAATTTTTAAGCGTTTTTTTGTCTAGCATGTAAGATTAAATTAATCAATATAAATAAAAATGCATATAAACTGAAAAACTACAACTTTTGAAAAAAACCTCTCGATTTCTGTCCAAATCCGTGGTATTTGTAAAAGAATGCTCAATATTCGAAAATGGTTTTAGATGCATAGAAAGATGTATTTCCAATACGATTACAATTAATTTTAGTTTCCCTCAAAAGTGTTTCTTCAGAATCGAACAAGTGCTATTCGTATTAAGTGGCTGGGTAGGGATTCTTTCTCAGAAAATACACGAACGTAACTTAGCAACATTTTTTCTGCACACATCATCCAAATCCGTAAGATGAACGCGCTAAGTGCTTATACATGCTTGACTTCCTATAAATCTTAACACCCCTTCCAAGGGGATACGTACACATATTTATGTATGTCATAGGGCTCAACAGCTTCTTATCTCTCGAAAGCCCTATAGCACCTCTCGTTTGTTTTGAAAATATTCTTCTTTACACTTCATTAAATGAAAGCGCAACATAAACCAAAGCAACTTTATCGCTGTGTCAGTGAAACAATCTTCGTCAAAAGTCATTGCTTCCTGAACCTGGAACTTGGAGAGCTCTACCTAAACCGACCCTAGGAGGGCATATTGATTAAATCAATGATGAGAATGAATAGGAATAACGCTGCAACTTTCTTCAAGATTATTATATATCCAGGCAGTCAGGCAAGTCGTTGAAAAGTTTCAGCTAAGGGTGGTCGCGAGGGTGGCTGATGGGTGGGAACGGAATACCTTAACATCGGTGTGGCTAAACTTAATTCAAATCGACAGAGTTTATTGCTGAACTTTTGTTGGGATAATAACGTTTGGTACTTCGGCACCCTCTTCACAGGTTTCCATCAATACGATAACTTTTGTCGAACTTCTTTTTCGTTTGGAATTTTTTCTTTTTCATTTTTGGGGTGAAAATTAAGGGTAAACAGGGCAATACCACAACCCGATAAGTTGAGTCAAGGCGAAGGAAGGAATATTGCGGAAGAAAAGTTGTACTCAACAACTTTCGGTTGAGTTCACTTGAAGAAAGATTTTTCCGCTGCTGTGGCGTCTAAGGGCCTTGAGTGATTACCGACCTAATGGAGAAAATGTTACTCTACGGAACGCAGTGGGTACCTGGTACGGATTTTCGTCGCTCTTATTTGCTTATTTGCGTTGAATAAGTTTCACGAGTGGGTCTAATCATCGAAATTGGTTTGGATATTCATTATGCTGGATTCGAATACCATGTTTGAAGCGGGAAAGATTTTTCAAGTTGATTTGCCGAAATGAAGTTGGAGTTGCTGTAAATTGAAACAATAGGATTTCGAAGAATGTCTGTGCATAATACTTCCTGACACGAAGAGGAATAACTACAGTGACACAAAGAGCGACGTTGAATTGGGATATGACTCTCATTATTATTTTAATTAGAAAATAAGTTGCATGACATTGATCAGGATATTCTAATGACCCACGTTACTAAGGTATTTTCAGTTGTTAACATTCCGAAGAATGGTAAATATTTGAGCGTCTGAAACTACTACGAGTCAAGTCTCAACTTTGGATAAGGGAACGGAGAAAGAATTTCCCAGATTGAATAATGTAGTTGCCTGCATCTAGCCTCTTGATCAGGATTTCTTGGACATATTCCAACCCAATGAGAAACTGGAACGTGTAAATACGGATTTGCCATTGAAGATATACTTTTACCAAGAAGTCATGAGCTTCAAGCACTTGAAGGAGGGGGTCGCAAGATGGCTAAATTCGCCAACATCAGCCTTCAGCACGCAGCCCATAATGGAAGATGGCACTACAGGCTGAGAGCACGAGAAACTGCTAGGGCCGTTGCTGATTAAGTGTCCTATAATGCCGGTCGCGAATTGCGACCCATAATTTACTTCCAAAGCCCACTGGCAAAGCCGTCAGAAATCCTGCTTCTGATGTGCAAGATTTCGTCAAACTACCACGGCAAAGCCCATAATTTGACGACCAAAGTCGGCTGGCGCATGCAGAGAAGCAGAAAATTTATAGAGCGATTCGCTAGCTGCACGAGTAAAAAACGAATAAAACGAGCATAAATTTAGAGATGAATTAGCAGGAAATATGTTAAGTTTGAAATGTTATCAGAATGTAAAATGGATCAGGTACGAATCGTCCTTGCGGGCGATCAAGGGAATCTAATGGTAGATTTGCAGTCAATGTTGAGGATATGGAAGATTCATTTATGACTTCTTAATAGCGATGACGATCAACGTACCGCTTTTAGAACGAACCATTTAACTTGCGCAAACATTTTATCCACTCGATCTCTACAAAGTGAGAGAAACGAGAACGTAAGTCCAAAAATCCTTCTGTACTGACGGATTAGCTGCGGCGCTATTCAAATCGACGGAAGATGACTATGTATAGAGTATGAATGAAATCATCTCCTAAATATGGTTGGAGAAAATCATGTCTGACGAATGGAACCACACCAGTAGAGGCACGATCGTTTTTTTCATCCCGATGCCGTACCATTCTATCATCTCACAAAAGTCCTTTGGTGTGGTCTCAGTTCTGGAGAGTCCTACCATCGACCGGATACGGCAGATCTTGAAAAATACCATCGAATTCCAAATCGACACCCATTAGGTATTTGTAAACTTATATGTCACGTCCGATCTTGGCATCTCTACTAAACTTGTCCTACTATGCAGGATGACCACGGAGAAAGTTCGCTCTTACATGGGGTTCAGCAATTATTTTATCGATACCTTTCGATGAGCCGATCCAATGATGCAATGTTTTCAACATCGAGCCAACACCAAAGATATAATCTTTCAAAAATCTGTACATCTACGCGGATGACATAGATATTATCGAGAACAAGGCGAATATGTAAGACATTTGGAAGTATTGACGCAAGAGCTGGGAATGAGATTAACTAGGAATGAAACTATGAAATCATTGTACATGATGCATTCAAAAAGGACACACAACATCGACGATTCGGATATAACGTCATCTCACAGTAAGCACGTAAACTTCGGTGTAGACAAAGACTTTTTCTATCAAGGCTCTGCCATTAATATAAACAACGACACCGGTAGCTGAACCATCTCTATGACCACCAAAGTATTACTCTATAAAACATTGATCCCCCCAGTCTTCCTATATGGTGCAGATCCCTTGACTTCATGTCATAAAAAGCGATGAGGGGGCGCATGTAGTGACAAGGACACATGAACACAGTCAAATGAACTATTCAAAATACTGTCCATCGCTAGCTACAACTTTTTCCCATCTTTCTGGCAGAGCTCGAATACCGTTACGGTAAAAGTGTTCATCTTTCGAGGCTATCCACGAATCAAGCAATTTTCTGATTTTCTGCTCATATGACGGAACTACTGATCTGCCAAACCATGTGCAATCAAACGGAACAAGTAATAATCGGACGGCGCAATATGGCGGGTGTGGTAGGACTTCCCATTTCCAGGTATGTTTTAACAGGTTTGGCAACGTAAGGCCGAGCGTTGTCTCTATAATCACTTTTTCGTCCCTCTGCTCGTATTGTGGACGTTTTTCGCGCAGTGCTCGCCTTGGAAATGGATTGGCGGGTAACTCCTAATGCTGAAGCAAGCTCTTTTTGAGTCTGGTACGGATCCTCATCGAGCAACGCTTCCAATTCAGCGTCTTTGACGGATTTTCCCCTTCCTTCACGCGGATGGTTGTCAACATCGAAATCACTGTGCTTGAAGCGACGGAACCAATCACGAACGTTCGTTGTTTCACCTAGAGCTTCGTAAACTTTTTGGAGCTCTCGATGCGCTTCTGCCGCTGTTTTCTTCGAATGAAAGATGAAAATCAACACTACCCGTAAATGACTATTATTTGGCACAAAATCACTAAACGGTTTGTTTACCATATGTCTAAGCTTGGTTCATGACGTTTCGGATATGTCAAAATCAACTAGCACTTACTGCTGGAGCCATCTATTGACAAAGAGAACTTAGTTGCGCACCTAATAAATGAGTGAGTATTCATCGATTTAATTGCTGGTACACTTAAAAAGGGTAAGCACCAGCGCATCAGATCAGAAAGTTTTCAAACTCATCACCGGTTTAAACGCGTTAAAGAAAGACCCCATCTCAAGTAGAGCACGCAAGTGGAGTGGGACCTCAAACAAGTTGGTTTGCAAAATTAGATGCAGCTACCAACCAACGGAATGGGCTGGAGAAACATATTGGTTGAGGCGCAGGTCTGTCCAAGACTGCAGCGCTAACTAAGTCAGTAAGCAAGTGTCGTTTACAGATTTATACCTGAACTTCCCAGAAATGCTAAGGCAGAAGCTGTTGTGTGTTGGTCGACATTCTCCTGAGCAGCTGCGTCAATTTTGATTTTCTACCACTGAAATTCTGCAGTTGCACAAGCATTTACAACATTCTTCAGAGACATCTCATTGATCAGATCGATCTTAAAAATGTGGAAACGACCAGTTTTTAGACGCAAACACGCTGAGAGGACTGGTTAGGTAGATACCTAGAAATTGCCTTTGTAAAAGAGTACTTAAAGATTTTGCACTTGACGGTCTTAGTACAGGGTGAACTGCATTTGCAAGCCCAACGAAAAGCGCAAAGTCTTAACTAGCTAGCCCGTCGGTCTTTACACTACTCAGATTTATGCCAAGTCACCACAATATGTAGCGCAAGATCTCAATATAATAAGAGTCCCTTATATAATTACACAATTTGCTAAAGAAAACGTTGCCGATGGTTAAATAAAGAGGTGGCACGCATACGTATTCGACGTTGCCAAGCTATGACAGAACTTCTTGTCTAACTAGAAGGCATAGAGTGAGAGGCCATTAGTTAAAAGGGTCCTAGTAAAGGCTCAGGAGGACGACTCGTTGCCAACTATTGCCAATTGAGAATTGGGGTTGAGCTGTGATGGAATTTGAAGTTAATCATTTGGTTACCTTTCGGCCTTTCATTCTTGGGTATGGTCTACGCTCAGAGGAGGACTGGTTGAAAACAGTTGCTTGTAATTAGTTCAATCAGTTAAAAATCCAACCAGTCTTCTGATACCATCCCCTTTGAGTTGTAGGGATTCTTTTGATTTTTTTGCTAAAGCGTTTGATGGTTCTTTTAGCCATCTGTTGCTGAGTTAATTGCTGAAGTCGGTATATTACAGAATGAATCAGAATCAGCTGAACCGTTTGTATCCAGTTCGTTGGGTATTTCACTTCCGACAATACCTTTATGACCAGGCACCCACCAAAGCTTTACTCTTTTTATGTAAGAGATCTTGTAGTGTATGGAAATACTGCCAGACTGATTTGGAGCCAGTGAGATTAGAGCATAATGCTTTAATTGACTGTCCATTAGTATATGGATGGGGATGTCCTTCATTTCCTTATCAAGAGTGAGATTTGCGCACACCCGAATAGGATGTATTTTAGCCTGAAATTTTGGATCTATTCGTATACTACTTGATACGTTTACGGTTTGAGGTGGGGTTTTTGTAGTTCCACGCTTTTCGGCTTTGGATCACTATATTGAACCTTCTGCTGAAGCACATAGTTTTACGTAGGCTGTCGGTTACCTTGGAGATCATGTCAAGCTCGGCGATCTCGCAGTTTTACTTAATAGATAGTAAATTCCGACATTAATTGCATCGCTTGTTTCAAGATTTCATGAAGGAGTACTTAAAACTTGGCCATATTTCATCCTTCTGATGAAATAGACATCACGAAGTGTTGAGACTGGACAGGTTTTATACGAAATTGCACGTTGTGTCCGTCTGGTCTTAGAACTCCAATAGTCAATGCCTAAAACAGTGTATTGTTGGTAGGCTCTCTAACCCTGTGGGATTTATTTGGCGCTTTCGACAGAAGACATTTCGTCAAATTTGGGTGGAAGATCAACACACAGAGATTTAGTATATTACTTGACGTGATTGTTCGAATAATCTCAAGTTTTTCGCTTGCGCATTCTCCCGCTTCGCTTTTATCAGTTCGTGTTCCGAGGCATATGCAGTTGATTATAGAGCCGTGGAGTTCTCTCTAATGATGAGGTGATGACAGGTTCAAACTCAATTAAAGATTTTATTTTGGCTAAATGGCTAAAATAGATTTCAAATGGATGAATATGAATACTCTGTTGTCAACCCCGAGCGTTCGAATTCGCTTATCAAGGTCCTTGGTAGGTTTTGAAGTCCGATAACTGACGAATACTCCAAACACCATCTTTCCTTGTCGTCATCAAAGGTGCTCTACTCTCGGAAGTATTGCGAATATTCGGCCCTTTAGGATTGACAACATCATAGGTAGGTGATGCTTTTGAAAGAATTTTGGTCATCTGAATACAACCTTGGCTGAAATGATCCCTGCCTGAAAGCTCCGCTCCAAGACAAATATTAATATCCGTGCAAGAGGTGAAGTTACATGGATTTTCGGATTCATCGTCATAGGTTTGTTATGCTGTCGCTTATAGAATGGAAGACGGAAGTAGCCCTATTAAAACCAGTTTCGATTCTGCGATTAGAGCTATGCGTCGCATTACATTCGACTTGAATGTTAAATCAAATCATAAATTTTCAAGAAAACCACTGAAACGTGGTGTAAATCGGGGATTATACCTCATTGGCTGTTGTCACCATCTTCGTCGTTTAACAACGTTTATGGCTAACTTCACAGCTGCAATACTCGAAACGATTCCACGATAATCATGTAACTGCGGACTGCGCCTGTAACTCCTTTCAACATTGCAACTAACAACGTATGGAGGAACTGTCTATCTTTTTCAGAGTTGCCTGATACGAAATTGCAGATTTGCATTCGCAATTGATGATCTAGACGTTTTTACTTTTTTGTTTTCGTGTAGGATACGTTTACAAAGCATTTGGTCTACTTCTTACTACTTCTCTTTGATTCAGAATTCCATATACCCCTGATCTGCCATAGGAACTTGCTATACTATTTGCTAGCTGGTAGTCTCCTTACCTATTGGACGACGTTAATCTGGTTACCTACTGTCTACCTTTGGTAATAAAAGTTTGCTGTAGCCCAGCAGTTTTTAGGTTGCACTTGTTACTGCTTCAGGAAATATTTTGGGCATACGCATTGCAATGTCCCATATTGCCGAAATGGCAATATTCATTGAGTCCGTTTACTGCCCATGGTGTTAATGGCAATCCCGAATTATATGAGCGAAACAGCTGCTACTTCATGGGATTGATTTCTATAAGACAGGTTGTATGATACTCTTACATTATCGAGCACCAAGCCACTGGTTAGTAAAGCAACTCAAATCATTGGCTTCTCTTTTGACTTGTTAACATATTCCTCATTCTGTCTTCTGCGTCTCTGTCTTCACTTAAGAATGTGGGATAGCTCAGAATACCCTTCAACAGACCTTTCTTAATTATGAAGGCATTAGTTTCAAAGTCAAAAAAGTATGTATCACACTTAAAACAATCCTTATCTCAACAACTTCACTATTTCTCGTTAACGTTTTTGTCATTTCCCTCTTTCGGCAAACCAACTCTTGATTAAGGACCAACTACGTATAACTACAAGACATACGATTATAACAGCGATAAATAATTCCAAAGGATTGTGCTATAGCAAATTGTGTTTGCTTATACGTAAGCTGCCATTTGGAAGACAAACACTGACATCATCACCAAAAACGTTTTCTTCGAACTCCCTGAAAGTGTATGTTCTATAGAAAACAGAAAACCTCTACTAACCTTCACCAATCTCAGTCTCTTTAAAATATTAGAACCATTTGTCCACCTTTAATCACCCAATTGCATACGCCACTTAACTCAATTTACATACCCATCTTTGGTTCATTCGTAGTGGTGGTTGAGTTGGGTTGGTCCGATCTACCAATGTCCTTCGGTGGATTTCTCGTCTCCTGCAACGAAAGGAATTCAAATAGGGAAGGGAAGGAAAGAAAAGAAAAATGACAAATGTAAGTTGTGCTCAATTTAAAATGGAAATCTCTCCACTGAATGGCAGCGATAACTATCTCTCTGGGTATCGTTCATAAAGGAATTGAATAGATTTTCATTTGGGCGCAGGGAAGACGATGCACGATGGCCAGGACGAGAATGAAGACGAAGAACGAAGAACGAAGAAAGACGAACGAATTCTCTAGAATAATAACATTTCACTATTCTTGTGAGCCAGTGAATGGCACAAGGACATGCGAGAAATTACCATTCAAGCCATAAGCGGTGGTGATGAATCGATATAATTTATATTGGGGAATTATTTCGAATGGGCGCTGCCTAAGTGGGTGATGGTGACTGTGCAATGGGGACCTTATCGAGGTTAAATGAATTCAGGAACATTGCCTGAAGGAGCTAAATGTGAAATTTTATGCCATTGATGTCCCAGCGATAGAGTGTGAAATGACTTTTGAATTTTATTTTTTGTTTCCCATATCTCAATAGATATGTCCCAAGAGTGTTGTTACCACTTGTAATAAATTATGAGTTGGTGGCTTGTCAATGTCAAGGTTTTTCGGATTTTTCGTTTGTTCCTTTCAGATTTAAATGAGATTTTGGAGACAAGTAACTATAAACTAAATGAATATGTTGTACTTAACAAAACGACAACTGATTCATATCTTTATTACACATTTTACCTTTGCGAATGGCTAGCGAATTGCTAGCGAATAAACTTAATTTATATCTGCATAACGAACAAACATCATTTCCTTATCGTTTTTCCCACTATCTATGTAAATGCGACATGAATTTTGAATGGTCAAATTAAAATAGCGCTCACAAAATATTTGTTGGATAAAATTAGGGAACGATTCTGTTGAAGAATGACAATCACTCCCAGGTGACATTACAAAGATTGCTTCGCGGCCGAAATACGATTCGTACGTGCACTGAATATCACATTTAATTAATTTGCCTTTGATTGGAAATGGAAAATGTTGGTAAGCTATTTTGGGGCTATTGACTAAACAAAGGAGTTTGTCGTCACTGTCACAACCATCATCGCCATCAATGGAATTTTTTTTTTTTTTTTTGGAACGACTTAACTTTATCGATTGTCCGAACATTTGTTGGCTAATGAGATAATTTATTTTTGACTAGGCTTTCAACTAAAAATAAATCAGTTGAGTCAAATTAATTTAATGACTTTTGGAATGGAATTTTCCGGACAGTTAGTGGCCTGTAGTGTCACAGATGAGGAAACCGAAGTATTAAAAATTATACTGAACGTGACGGAACTGATATGGAGTGGTGGCAATGCTAGTCACATTTTATTACATAAACTGGACTAGAATGCATTTGAGGAATTATTCACAAATGCAACTAGGTTAGAAAGGAAGGAATGTTGGGAAGGAATTTTGGCGAAGCACTGGTGGTGAAAATACCGATAGAACAAGGTGAGTCAGGAGATATTACGCCAAGCATGTCAATAGAATCTTTGATATTAGCGCCATCTATGACAGTTTCGACGATGCAAGTGCCATTCCTGGATAAAAGATTTTCGGTTTCACGCCTTTAGTTTTAGAAAAACTCAATTCTACTCTGTTAGTGGTTCCCAATTACAGTCGAAGAGCAGGGACATGGGCCCGAAAACGAATATGAAAAGCAGAGAGTATGTCATCAGTAAAGGAATTCATTGGATTAGAAGCAGCGGACAAGGGATCATTGATGAAAATTAAAAAGAGTATCGGAGACAGAACGGAGCCCTGTGGCACACCAGAATTTATTCTATGGATATCAGGCTTAAAACCGTCCAAGACAACTTGAATTGAACTATTGACTCATCGGCACAATTATGAGACAACTAGACTTATGCTATATGGCCTTGTCTGCGTTTAAGAAGTGGAGTTCACTATTGATATAGTATCCAAAGAGTCTAGGAGGTCTTGTAGTGAATTGTGTACTTGCGCGAAGGTGAGGAGGACATCTCTTTTGACCAATCGAACCTCAACGAAGACATAGTCTCTGATTTTTAACGTAAACCACCTGTCATGATGACTTATGTTTACGGGATGTCCATACATCCATGGGAGCAAGGACACGACTTGCCATCGCTCTCCGTCATTCCATTGATACCAATTCGGAACTGTGTTGCCGGCACAAGTTCCACACTTGGTATGAGTCGAGGCCGACCTAAAACTTATTGCAACTCTACATTGGGTCAACCAAAGAAAGACCCTTCTCGCGATTTTGGGTTTGAACCACAGCCACCATGACGCTCCCACAGGAGGGCCTACCTCTTCAAGGCCCGGACCGAGATCCGGGGGGTTCCTGACTCCCATGGTACCGTGATTTAAGTCCGGGTAGGGACTACCGGTGGTCCAGCTGCCAACAAGACCTATGACCGGCAACTTGTGACTGAATATGAACTGAATAAATGAAGAGAAGGAAATATTGTTTTGGATTTTGACTCAAATATACACAACGATGCTCGTGTGTGTGTGCAGCTACCACATGTACAGACATCAATCCTTGGGTTAGGTCATTTTTGAAAACTTACCTGTGGAGATGTAGAGGAAGAAATCCTGCCCGGAAAAAGGAAATATTGCATTCGTATTAGATTAGGTTAGGTCAGGTTAAATGGGAGCCTGCTTAGAGCGGGTTAGGCGATGTCAGAAATGGTCATTGTCTGATACGACGCGATCCCAATATCCTCACATCTACAAAGTGTAGACCAGAAAATTAACAGGATTTGAAACTACGAGTATAAGAATTATTGTGCTAGGTGGCGTAAAAATCACCATCAATGGCGGCAAATGTCAATTCTACTTTGACATTTGTGAAGTTAACAGATACAAAATACAAGTCAACAAGACCTGAATCGCTATACTCCTAAAGAACAGATTTCCCGGTCGTCCGACACTAACTGGGCAAACACTACGACGTTTAGCCGTTCGCCTAGAAGAGTATAAGACAACACGAGTTGCTGCCAAGTCTGGCCGGCGCCGGAGCAGCCGTTCTGCTGAGAAAATCGCAGCTGTGGTTGAAGATGTTGCAGAGGATCCCGGAGTATGGACCAAATGACATGCCACACAATTGGGCATCTTACAAACACTGTAAGATGTTCCCTTACAAAGTGCAGATAGTGCATCAGCTTTTAGCTGTTGACCGCCAAGCGCGTGTAACCTTCACTCAAGCCATCCTGAATCTCGACCACGAGGGAGACAACTTTTCATCGAAAATCATCATGAGCGACGAGGCTCATTTCCATCTCTGTGGATATGTGAATAAGCTAAATTATAGCTTCTTGGTCACCAAAAATCCGCGTATAACTTACGAAGAGCTATTAAGTCTGTTCAAAGGTACTGCATGGTGTGCTGTTTACGTTGGAGGCGTTCTTGGGCCTTATTTTTTCGAAAATGCAGCGAGCCAAACGATTACTGAGCCATGCTCAATGGCTTTTTCCTTCCTCAATTGGATGAATTCTGACTGGAGAAGATGTGGCTCCAAGAGGATGGACCAAGGGCGCTTACTGCACGAGCCACAACCGAAATTTTGAGACCTGCATTTCAGGGTCGCCTAATCTCTCGTTTTGGCGATTTGCACTGGCTGACAAGATTATCTGATTTAACCCTTCCGGACTTCCTTTTGTGGGGGTTTTTGAAATCACGAGTCTATGTTAACAACCTTCTGACTCTTGAAGCCGTCAAGCCGAATGCGGCGACCTATCACCGGAAGTTCGGCAAGAGTGTAGGGGTAAATGCCACAAATCAGACCCTAATGGTCATCAAGTCTGGCAAAAAATTACAGCCAAAGAACATAGGGTAACAATTTTGCGACACTTTGTATTTATACGTCGAGCCATATGGTGATTTGAGGAAAGCTGACAATTTTTTTGGACAGACCTCAGAAATTATTAGGCAACAAACCACCATGATGAACTTTCTTCTGGCGGAGAGAGCTAGACCGCTGTACAGTAGAGGAAGGATGTTCTATGTTCATTTTCAAGGTAGGCCCAGTCTATTGGCGTGCCTATTAGTTAATCAGTGGCCAGTGGCCAGTGATTATCCTTACAATGAATCTGACAGATTAGATACTGTTTGTAGGTCTCTGATCCATCTTAGGTTAAATTTGTTTGGCCATATGGCAAGTCGTGCCTTCTGATCACTTCTAATTGGTCTTATTTATTGCAGCCATATTTAATATGAATTTGGATGCGTCGGGTGGCATTCCTATATTCACAGAGTCTGATAAAATTTCTTGGGCTAAACCAGTTTTTCCAATTTTGTCGATGTCCATGTACCCAGTAAATGTGGACTATAAACTGTTTGACCATTTTGTTGGAGAAATAGCTGAGATAATGCAGGTATCCCAAACAGTTACGACATTTATTTTCAACCAAGGGAATGCCTCTGGAATTGTCAAACTTGCCACCTAAAATATGTGACGCTACAATGGCTTGAAAAGCAGAAAAAGATACCCAGTGCTAAGTGTTCGAAATTTACCATTGCTCTCATTCCTTGAATCGTTTTGAGCCACTAGACTATATATGGATGGATAATGTCCTCAGAAAACGTGGCACGTCCAGTCTTCTTTGCTTCAATTCACATTCGGCGATGTTGTCGGTATTTTGGTTGCCATCTGCTTCGATGCTTAGAGGATACGATGGGGAATCGAACTACGAGTATGAAGACTGGACATCTTCTTCTCCTGCAGATTACATGATCTAATTGTGCTAAATGCTCTACTTATGAAGCCAGTGGCATTTTATAACAAAATACATCAGATGACATCAAGCCCAGGTAGATAAGGAGGTGCTGGAATAACCAGAAAGTAAATGTGAGTAAATGACTCTGAAGTTATTTTGGATGAACCGCTAGCAAGATAAACTGATTTTTGTTGACAATTTTTCATGGAGAAAGCCGAGAAAAACCAATGACCATACTTATATAAGGAAAGGGCCATGTTTGGGTACTCTTGCAAATGCCATACCCAAAATGGCGTCAATGGTCAAAGCAAGCATTTCAAGTGTGGTCTAATTAAAGGAGAAATATCCAAATTAATAAAACACGATGTCTGAACTGAGGGTTAAAGACTCAGTTAATATTCCATCTCCGTAAGCAAATTATCCACTACCGCTTTATATACAGAAGCCACAAACTGGACAGCAATTCGAATTTAACCAGTTTGATGCGCTGTCTGACTGCATTCAAAGAATTGTGTCCCTGTGTCCTCACAATTCTGGGTGGCTTCGATATTCTGGACAGACAACACCCAAAGGACGGTGTGTTGAGATATTCGCTGCGGAAAACAACATAACGCAGCTTATAAATAAACCCACGCGGACGTTGATAGTCATACCGTCAACACCCTGGACTGATAGGTACACCGTTGATGTGCTCTCCCCTCTAGGCTCGTCGGACCATTGTGTCATATCAGCTAATTTTTCGTACACCTTCCACACAGTTAGAGAAAAAATTCCTAAAAGAACAGTATGGCAATACAAGAAATCTAACTGGAGCAGTCTTAACAGCTTCTTTATGAATTTTAACTGGTCGTTATGTTTTATCGAGAACGACATGGATGCCGCTACTGACATGATTACTGACACCATTCTCTTTGGAATGAGATCTTTTATTGCTCATCGGATGAAGAGCATCAAACCAAAAGAAAAGGCATGTTACGGCTCAATCTGTAAAGATGCTATCAGGGTCAGAGAAATGTTTTTTCGGTCCTTCAAGACAAACCCGACCGAGGAAAACCGAAAAAAGTTTAAACGAAGCAGAAATGACTGCAACGTCTTTCTTAAGCGTGTGAAATTGCAATACGACCAAAAACTGAGGCAAAAAATACTGCAATGTCCCAAAGGCAGTAACAATTTTTGGTCGTTCGTCAAAAACATTAGAAATTCCGCCTCATCCTCCATCCCAACGCTCATTTACAATGACATTCCAGCTGTCAGCTCTTTAGATAAGGCCAATCTGCTTGCTGCACACTTTGCGGCCAGCTCAACACTCCCAGATTGTACTTTGTCTCCGCCTACACTTGAGTGCGTCGAATTCTCAATGGGACGAAGCCACTTTCGCATTCGTGTAGCAGCAAGAGTACTTAAAGATCTCAACATTCACAAGTCCGCTGGTTCAGATGATATATCTTCTGAAGAGGTATTCTCCCACCCTGCCAAATTACTGAGTAAGCTTTTTCATTAATCCTACTCTTTAGGACTCTTCCCGAGCAGATGAAAAATAGCATTTGTCCAGCCCGTCCCTAAAAAAGTCGAATCTCCCTCTCCTCCTACAGACCCATTGCACATACGTCCGGTCTTTCCAAGGTCATGGAAACGCTGATAAGCCGTCAGCTAAGGAAATATCTCAAAACACGAAAACTTCTCAATCACCGGCAGTGCGATTTTCGTAGCAACAGATCCACTGGTGATTTGATGGCATGTCTCACCGAAAAGTGGAACCAAAGCGAACATCAATCTGGCGAAAGCAAGATAGTTGCACTTGATATTTCTAAGGCACTTGACAGAGTTGGCAACAGGCTCTTTTGTCGAAAATGCGTGTTTTTGGGATTGGCGACTCTCTTCTTCAATGGATTAGAAAATACCTTTCGGAACGTTTAATTCAATTTGTCTTGGATGGTTTCAAGTCTGATATTCACAAAATAAATGCTGGTGTGCCCTAGGGCTCTGTTCTGTCTCCGACACTCTTTTTAATTTTCATTAATGATCTCTTGTTTGCTATTTCTAATTCAATACATTCCTTTGCTGATTTTTTTTTTTATAATTTACGCGTGCCTAAGGGGTTATGATACCCTTTTACTGTTGCCCTGGCGCGGGCGCAAAGATAGAAGGAGGAGCAAGGAAACATTGTTGCGATGTAGTGGTTTGAAACTCAGGTATATTTGGTTTCGATATTAGCTTTCCGGGGGTGGGAGTCCGAATAGAACGGAGAGTTTTTTCTTGACTCGGAATGATTCGAAGGTTATCAATTTTCACGCTTGTTTTGTGCTTGAAACTCTACAACAGCCAAATCTACATGTGCCTTCACACGCAGATTATTCCGACTGAGTTCGAATTACACAAATGAAAAATTTGTCATGTGTAGGATTCGAACCTTGACCCTCCGAGTGAGAAGCGATTGCTAGTACCACTACACCATGGCCACCCCTCTCTGAGTACTCTCTGCTTTTCAAATTCGTTCTCGGACTCACGGCCCTGCTCTTCGGCTGTAGAACGAGAACGGCAGCGTATTCTAAGCTTATTAAATTCTGATATTAACTGCATAACTAATTCGGGAACCACTAACAGAGTACAATTTAATGCTTTCAAAATACAATGCTGTCTGCTGTCGTTAAAGCGAAATTTAAACACCCAGCCATTATCCATGAATGGCACTTGCATCGTAGAAACTGAAAAACTTTCCATTGTCGGTATGTGCGTCAATGACAACTTGCGTTGGAATGACCACATATTTGATGTTGCCAAAAATGCTGCAAAATTTCTAGGTTTCCTCAAGCGATGTAAGAAATATTTTACCCCCTCTGATCTGGCCTCATCTGGTCAGGTGCTCATAAAACATCTCTGCACCTGCTAGATATTATTCAAAACCGTGCGTTAAAACTTATAGATGATATTAATATCCGTCAATCAATTGCCACCCTCGAACACTGACGTAATGGCTCGTGTCTCACTCTATTTTATCTCTATTTTTACCACCAGTGCTCCATAGAAATGGCCAGTAGCATTCCGCCCCTTCAAACTTTTAACCGTAACACCCATCTTGCTATGAATGCTCATCAGTATACCATCAAGCCCACTTTCGGACGTACTCTGAAATATCGTGATTCGTTTCTAAGCCGTATAACACTCTCATGGAACGCCCTGCCGATCTCTGTGTTTCCACAGGTCGTTATAACTTGCAAACATTTAAAAACAATGGTCATTGGTATCTCTCTTTCCTTTCTCTCTAAATTTTCTTTGCCCGCGCTTTGTACAAACATTTTAAGGGCACATAAGCCCCTTGTTTTATCCGAACGCATTACGATTCAATGTCCTGTGTCTTACAGAATTGAAAGCGCACTGTGGATAAAAGGGGAGTTTTGGTTCACGAGGATTTTGGGCTCCACTCAGAACTGCATGATGTTGGCAGTAGAGTACGCCTATGAAAGCTAATCGCAAAACAGCAAACTAGACAATCAGACCCATATCCCAGAAACTAAAAGGTAGAATACCATTTCATACGACAATGAAATCACTCCTAATTTGCTAACTGTATGATTCACAATGAATTGATCACTGTTATGGTAAATCCGAATTCATAATAATACCAGTAACATAAACATGTGAATTGAAATGCTTTCCGAATTCAAAGGAATCATCCTAAGATACATACTCGTACATGTACAATGCTAAAATGACAAATTTAAAGGGATCCCTTTTCTAAAGCCCAATTATATTATTGAAATCAACAAGAAATTTATTTGCCAAGGATACAATGGCATATAAGCACACATTCTCCTTTCAGGATGTGGAGTCGATATTAAATTTAATTCAAATCAGGAAGCCATCTCTGTTCCATTGATAGACATTGACATTTGTGTAGGGATACCCTTGAAAAGCCAGATGAGTAAATTCCAAATTGGGAAACGCAAATGCAATCGAATCAAGGAATTTCGATTGGCAAGAGATGTGATTACATTTTTCGTCCTTTATTCGAAATTTACCCATATGTGCCTCTACATATCAGTTAGGTGTTTTGATTGATGCCTGCCGAATGTGAGGCTGTCGTTTGGAGTTATTTCATCAAAACAAGGAGGATGTGCGTGTGTAATTAAAAACAGATTGTTCAAAAACAATAAACAAAACAAATAATGTCAATATTCAGGTTTAAGTTTGAGAAATTTTCAAGAATCACTGGGCGAAACAATATTTCTAGCATTCTGGCCATTTAGCTCATCGCAGAATCTATTAAATATTCTTCCCAATGGGCCTGGCTAGACACTCACAAACAAAACGCTCCACAGAATCCCCATCACAGGGTACAGGGTTGTCCAAGTACCAGTTTCTTTTTAAAAATAAAATAAAATGAACAAAAATAAAATTATTTTCGGCACGCTATGGCTTCATTAGAAAGAGAAAGCGTTCGCATTATTTATGGAGTACTATTTCATTCGTGTACTCGTAGCTACATCGGCTTGCTTCGCAGTAGCGTATCCTATGAACCTAATTTTCCACGACTCGGACGATATTCGATTTACTGGCTTGAATCGTTTCTGGATTATCTGCATAACATCGATCATTAAGAGCACTCCAGAAAAAGAAGTCTAACCGGGTGAAATCGCATCTCCGGGGCGGCCAATTGATGGCAAAAGATCAATTGTTTGACGGACTGTGTGGCATGACGTTGCTATGCTGAAACCAAAGATCGTCCAAGACCATGTCTTCAACTTCAACTTTGATATTTATGGCTCTATAGTGCTCACCGTTGATCGAAATGGCGTTTGCAGCAGCATTTTCGAAATAAAATGGTCCAATGATGCTATTACTGCAAAATCTGCACAAAGCTGTCAGTCTTTCCGATGTTTTCCGATCACCAGATGTGGCAATTTTGTTTTCATCTCCATAGCCGCGGAGAAAAAAAATGCACCTCGTCAGATGATTTTTCGGCCAAATTCGACGTCCAGTTCGACCTTGTTGTAAGGCCCCAACTGAGAACGGATAACGAAGCAGATGGTCATTTGCCTTCAATTGTTGAGTCAATTTGACATCTTCTTATCAAGTTGGTGCGTGAAATGTTGTCGATGATTCTAGATTGGGTTAAACAGCAGCCAAGCCAGTCTCACGAATTTTTTGCACAACAACAGGCGCAGTGTGTGCTTCATTTCGGTCAAAACTTCTTTTCAATAAACAAGTTTGCAATATTTCCCAACGTTGTTCAAGCGTAAGGCGATCCATTTCGTTCTGCAGAGATATGATACTGACTGACTGTCAAGATTTCGAGTGGGAAAGAGCAGTGCTAAAAAACCAAAAGATTCAAAAATACTTGTATTTGGACCACACTTGTTGAGACCCCTTACAACGGCAGTAAGTAGTCTATGATCTTTCCTACTGAAGCACTTCATGAAAGGCGCTGATCTTGAAATCGAGAAGCATTCGTTTGAGCTGTGTAATTCGCTAACATGAAACGCAACTTTCAATGGAACCCCGAATTGTGGTCGCAGTTACTTCTGCTCCTTCACCGATTATTCGCGATGTCTACGAGTATAGTTCATTGCTGTCAAGATTGCGTATAACTCCGCTTGTAAGACAGGCTCAAGTTTTTCTGAAATAGACCAGCGCCACAGCCTAGATCGGTTTGGAGCGATTCGTGAAATCGTGAGTAGATTACCTTTCTCGCTCCGATTGTAGCCGAAACCATTCATAATTTCCCAACATTGAATCTATTCGAAATGGAGTTCAACTAAATATCAAGGGAAGGGAGATTCATTAGTGCGTCTAGACAGACTCAGGCGGGGAAAGCCACCATGAAGCTGTTCTGTGAAATTTAGTAAAGACAGTGGTGATTTGTTTTTGTGAAAGCTCATTTCAGTGGACAACCGACGCACGGAATACGAGTATAAATGGCATTATCATAACCGCCGACAGCTCTTTTACACGACGCTGACAGCGTCTTAATGTGCCAGACCAGTCAGCTCAATCCTTCTTGTAAGAAAATCGACTCCAGTTGTGAGATCACATCTATGGTATGTATACCTGCAACTAACCGCAAGCAGTCGCTAGACATGATCACTCAGACTGGAAAGCTACATTATCTGTTCATGATTAAGAGTAGACATTAGAATTATTGAGAGCGTTAAACAGTGAGTCGACCAACATGTACCATAGTAGTGAAGACAGGACGCCGCCTTGTGATCAGCCAGTATCTATCCCCGCTATCACATATTAGTAGCAGTCACTATCCGCATTCGGGCCCGTATTTACCACTACTGGTTTTTTACTCCTTGCTCTCTGGCCGAGTAACACGTGGCGTCAAACGTTGCGCTGTCGAAAATGCACACAGTGTTGCAAAAAATTAATAGTCCGTAACCCTTCGTGTCGAGTCTGCCTTCAATTTTGCCCACCAGCTTTTGAAGCACAGACACAGAGGATGTGCTACATCTTTGGTAGAGGATGCATTTGCGAAGCTGTTTTGCGCACATGAAATTCGAGCATTCTCTCAGTGGCGCTTTCGCGAGTATTGAGCCCGAAACGGTGAAGATGAGTTTAACGGTCAACGAGAACAAGTATGTATATGTTGCCAACCAGAAAGGAAACCCAACAAAGACGTCTCGGACAGAACGTCACCCTCAACAGATATAAGTTTGAAGTGGTTAAGGACTTTGTCTACCTAAGCTACGCTTTCAATTCAAACAACGACACCAGCGCTCAAGATCAAAAGAAAAATACAATAACTTTTGCCAACATCTACGCAGAGTCTTCTCTTTAACAAGAAGGTTACTCTTATTAGGGTGCTCTTGGCTGTTTTGAGAGCTGATTTGGAGGAGGAGTTACAAATACGAACTGTACGGACTGTACAGCGACATCGACCTAGCATAAAGACTAAAGGTCCAGCAACTGATGCGGGTGGGTTAAATAGACCATTCTTCGAATCCGGCCCCGAGGGACAGCGCAGTAGAGGATGACCACGACTCAATTATCGCACGCAAGTGGAAGGTGACCTCAACCAACTTAGTGTGCCTAACTGCAGACAGCTGGCAAAAGATCGAGTTGGCTGGAGATGCATGTTCGTAGAGGACCAGATCCACTCCTGACTGTAGCGCCACCTCAAGTAAGTAAGTAAGTAGGATTGAATGTGGACATGAAGGAGTACATTTGGACATTTTCACAACGCAATCTTTGACGTAAGCGTCGATCTTAGGCGGTCTAGGATTTGTGGCTAATTTTGACTACTTTGGCTTGGTCTTCCGGCTGAAGAGACTGTTGTACAACGGCAATAGATGTCAGAGCAATCCCGAAATTATGTACTCAATTGTTAGCGTGCTTTTTCTAAAAAAAAAAAACCTATCCTTCAAACGGAGCAAAGTATTATGAGCTCGGATAGATAATTTGCAACATTGCAAAAATCACCTAAGTGACAGAACCTTTCATTATGACAAATTGAGAGTTGGGTTCCCCAGGATTTAGTACTAGATCCAGTTCTATAGGAATGTTATGTATTATGACATACTGCTAACACCGAGTGGATAGGACATCACTGGTTACACTGGTGTCATTCCAGTCGTCGTTATCCGAGTTCAAATATCTATAAATGCAAATAATCCTTCAGAAGCGTGAGGACATATTTGTTCATTGGCAAGCAGGTCATCGCGTTCATAAATGAAATAACTGAGAGTGCTATTGAATAATAGGTTCGAGTACAAACAACGGATGAAATAGGGCTCCTGGGGTAGTCTAGTCACTGTCGACATCAATGCTAAACGAACACAAACAGGTAACTAGCAATATATTGAACAAGGTGAACAAGTCAAGCCTTGTGTGCGCATACTATATATGGAGACCAAACCCCAACCTAACAAAAACAAAATATATAATTCTAGTTATTCCTTAACTATAGTACACATGCAACAAACAAATGATTAAGGAAGAGCCTTCCTTTGCGATGTGTGGCAAACAATCAGCACAAAACCACTTAAACCAATCCACTTATCGGTATATTGCAGGGAAGGCATGGGAAAAGACTCTAAAATGGTTGGTCATGACCTTGTTGAACTACCACCATTATTTTCACGGCATGTGTAACTAATAACACAGATAATGTGGTTGCGACTCGGTTGCTGTTGCTGACTACGGTTGATATGTTCTGACAGAGATAAACATGGTTAACACGTAAGGTGGTGGTTGCCTCGACTGCTATGCTACACGTCAGTTGATTTTCTACTCAACACTCTCAGGAATTTTAACCCCTTGCCTCAGTCATATGCAGACGATTTGCCACCTGTACTGCCTATCGAGAAGCCTACACACAAATAACTGAAAATTTGTGCACCAGAAAAAATTTTTCAGTTAACTCTTTCAAAATTAAGGTTGCTTGCTTCGCCAGAAGGATGTAGTTGATTGATCCGACGTTTTGTTTTTAAATGAAGCTCAAAGTACAGGTTGCAGGTACTAAACACCAATGTGATGGACAAGATGAACTTGACTGGACAAAAACTAAACCCGATCCAATGCATTAACCTGAACTCAATTCAATTAGCCGGCACAAGCTAACCACTTTGGTTAAAAATTTTTACTGAAAAATTCTAAATAAGAAAGCCAATTGATGTGAACAACAAAATCATCCACAGTCGAATGGGTTTGCTTGCAATCTATTCTATTCTGACTCACAGATTCTTTCTCCCATTTTACACACATGAAAAAGTACGTATCCGTAAAATAGCAAATATTGTAGTTGGCTGCATACTCGTAGCCGGGCCATCGGGCATTCTCTGTCAACTCAGCAATGAATATTTAACAAAACAGAAAATAGAAACGACCGACGCTCCGACGTCCTACTATAACAGAATAAAGCGTCCTGATATTTATTATGTACGAATACGAGTGTACTGGACTAGCATCATGCACCAAGGCTTCCAGACGAAAGGTTCAAAACTCCAAATTCCGATCCCAACCCTTTTTTTTTGACAAATAATTTCGAAATATTTATATGTGTGAACGTATCCGAATCTGAGAACATAAATACGGCCACACAAATATTTTGTATCTTTTGTTTGGATTTTTTATTAACAGGTTAGGTTCGTATGGTTGGCTACGGTTTTTAGCTGAGTTTTCATATTTTTCATCTCTGCAAAATCATTGAATTGAAAATTTTATTTAATTAACTTCGTAAGCAAAGGGAAGCGCAGCAAGATATTAATTTCGGCGATGGTTATCCTGCTTTTTTTTCTTAACTTCTACTCCTGCTGGAATGAGAAACATACAGTCTGACTGATTTTGATTTGTAAATAACTTTGCTTTTACCCCAAAAAATTGGCGTTTTTCCACTCGATTTTGGAGTAAAAAAATCGAGGATGGGAGAGACAGTTTATTTGTAAGAATTTTCAATATTAAGGAATGATTAAAGGTTTTTGAAAGGAGGGTTAGAACCCTGGAACCTTGGAACCTGTAACAAAGTCTAGAAAATGAAGCTGGTGTTACTATAGTCCATTGTTTGAGTGAAATTAGTATCACCCATGAGTTTTATCGCACGGGTTTGAATCCTAGATAGCAGGTGTTCAGACCAGATTGGGCCTTGTACTCCAATTACGGCCAGATAAATGCCTCATATATTGAGGCCAGATCAGAGCGGGTGAAGTATTTCTTACATCACTGGAGGAAACGTAGACATTTCCCAGAAACCATGATGATATCGAATATGTAGTCATACGAACGTAAGTTGTCATTGGCAACTGCCATTCATGGATAACGGTTGGGTGTATAAATTTCGCTTTAACGACAGCAGACAGCATTGTGTTTTGGAAGCATTAAATTCTACTCTGGCTGGCGTTCCCGTTCTACAGCCGAATAGCAGGGACGAGAGTCGGTGAACGATTATGAAAAGCAGAGAGTACTGTCGTCAGCAAAGGAATATATTGGATTAGGAGTAGCAGACAATCGATCGTTGATGAAAACTGAAAAGAATGTCGGAGACAGAACGGAGCCCTGGGGCACACCAGCATTTATTTTGTGAATATCAGACTTGAAATCATCCAAGACAACTAGAATTGGACGTTCCGAAAGGTAATCTCGGAATCGAAAGTCATCGATCACAAATGCAAGCATTTTCGACAAAGAAGCCTGATGCCAAACTCTGTCAAGTGCTTTAGAAATATCAAGCACAACTATCTTGCTTTCGCCAGATTGATGTACATCAAATCACCAGTGGACCTGTTGCTACGAAATCCGCATTGCCCGTCATTGAGAAGTTTTCGTTTTTCGATTTTAGCTGACGGTTTATCAGCGTTTCCATGACCTGGAAAGAACGGACGTAAGTGCAATGGGTCTGTAGGAGGAGAGCTAAGTAGATTCGCATTTTTTTAGGGAAATACTGTTTTCCATCTGCTCGGAAAGAGTTCTAAAGAGTAGGATTGATGAAAAAGCGTACGCCGTGGTTTTGCCAGCGAGGAAGAACACCTCTTCAGAAGAAGGGGAGATATACCATCTGGACCAGCGGATTTATGTACATTAAGATCTTTAAGTATTCTTGCTACTACACGAGTGGATTGAAGATTCGACGCGCTCAAGTGTAGGCGGAGACAATGCACAATCTGGGAATGTTGAACTGATCGCAAAGTATGCAACTGACAGCTGGAATGTCATTATAAATGAGCGTTGGGATGGAGGATGAGGCAGAATTTCTAATACTTTTGACGAACGATCAAAAATTGTTACTAACTCTTCGTTTGCTTCGTCGTTTAAACTTTTTTCGGTTTTCCTCTGTTGGGTTGGTCTTGAAGAAGCGAAAAATATTTCTCTAACTCTGACAGCCTCTTTACAGCTCGAGTCATACCATGCCTTTTCTTTTGTTTTGATACACTTCATCATAAAGGTTCTCATTCCGCAGAGAATGGTGTATGTGATCATATCAGCAGCGGCATCCACGTCTTTATCGAGGCAACATTACTATCAGTTAAAATTCTTAAACAAGCTGTTAAGACCGCTCCCGTTGACTCTCACGTATTGCCATACGCTTCTTTTAGGAATCTTTTCTCTATCTTTGTGATCGGTGTACGAGAAATTAGCTGATATAACACAATGGTCCGATGACCCTGGAGGAGAGAGCACATCAACGATGTACTTATCAGGGTGAAAAGCTAAGAACAGGTCCACGGTGTTGGCGGTGTGACTATCAGTGTTTAACAATGTTTGACAGCTTGTTCATGTATAAGGAGAAAAGAGTAGGTCCAACGACTGATTCCTGTGGCACTCCACTCTGCACGCTTAAAAATTCGAATTATCACCAATGCAAACACATTGTTTTCTTCCGTTTAAGTAAAACCTGATAAGAGCTACGGACAGAGAGGAAAAAGCGAAACAGCTTACTGCAAATGACCGCATGGTTGACTGTGTCAAATGTCTTTGAAAAGTCGAGCAATGTTAAGAGCGTCGGGTGATTTCTATCCATTGCGTTACGAATCTCGTTTACTATTAATATCAGCGCAGTGTTGCAGCTCCTGTTGGGCCGAAAACCAGACTTATGTTTACGTAGGAGATCTTTTTTATTTGTGTGTTTTAGTGCTAACTTTTCAAAGTCCTTTGACAAGTAAGGCAGAATAGCGATTGGCCTGTATTCAACCGTATTCCTCATTCCTTTCTTATGGACCGGGACTAGCAGAAGTACTGAATATACCATAAAAGATGTAGGCAATGTGAGGAAGTATATAAGGCAGAAGCAGTTTTATAAACATTGGATTTAGGAGTGCAGAAAGCCCCTTCAGTGTCATTTGCAGTGTTAGACTCTAGAGGATCAGGGCTGCAAGAAGGATTGCCGCATGAGGAAATGAAATGCAAGTTCAACTGGTCACAGTTAACATCACGATATTTTTCTTACCGATACCTAGAGCGCGAAGCTTCTTCCACTTCCGAGATAGACGTGTTAAACGTGTGGTTATAAAAAGTTATTTTGGCAGCTCTGATTTTCGAGACAACTTTGTTGCGCAATGAACGATATTCATTTCGAAATTCGAATCGATGTTGTTGTTCTCATATAGCTGTAATGTCTATTGCTGTAGGAACATTACTTGGTCGTTTACAGAGGGCATGTAGTAGATGCTGTCCCAACATATTAGTATAGTCTGTATTTCGAAAGTCACGGTAAAATTGTTCCGAAGTGCTGCTAGATAGATCTATATTAAGTAATAGTCATATCAAGTCGTCCTAAGAAAACCCTAGGGCAGAAATTTGGTCAGAAAAAATCAGGTTAGAGATGTCACCAACAAAGAAAATATCATGAAGGGAGCATGAGTATTCCAAGTAGTGGTTGGGAGAGCTTGAGTTAACCGCGGCTAAGTAAAGCGATTTCATATTGCCGATAAACGAGGCTGAGTCTCTATTAGGTTGCAATTTAGGTCACCACGGGTAACTATGTTTGAGGAAATACATGAAATAGAGTAAAAAGATTTTTGGAAAAAGTAATTTTTTTGGAAAATTTTGTCAAGCTCAGTGATCTTCATAGAGAAGAGATCATTTAGGTCTTGAAAGTGGAAGGAAGTGCATCACAGATTCCTTGTTTTCATTGAAAATACACTTCCTGCAAGTAATCACTATGACGAATGCGCAATCAAAGCGCACGTCTTCCAACGACACAGTTTGGCGTGTAAATGCTTGTGGGTTTCCCTCTGAGGTTGGGTAACTCTCTTAATAACATAGGATCGAGTATGGGCCATAATAGAGTTAATCTTTGGCTTACCCTGGAGAGCGTTTGTCGACCTGAGTACTACTTTCACCAGGATGCTCGAGATATGAACACAATGATATGACTGGCGTACTTTGGGAGGGGTTAAACAAAGGTAATAAAACGGACCACCGTTTTAAAAAACCTATGACAGAGTTGTCTTTAAGGATTATCTCATCCAATGTGTAAACGGAAGTTGAGCTCCCGAGATCGCCAAGATCTTGAACGGACGAGATAGGTTGGTTGCGGAGAAGATAGAGTCGGGGTGGAGATTGGTGCCGCTTATGTGAAAAGGCGATGGATTGGCATTTGGCGATATTAAGTTCCAAACCGTTTTTGTAGTACCAGATCGAAAAACTATCAAAGTCTTGTTGAAGGAGGAAGGAGTCTTGGGCTGAGGGAATGGTTTTGAAAAATTTTGTAATGTCGCCGTAAAGGGAGATAGACGAGTGTTTGATGACCCTATCATTTATGGTTAATATAAAAAGAAGAGGTCCTAGATGGCTGCCTTGTGGAACTGCAGAGGTGGCCAAAATTGGGATCAACGGTAAAAACGGTTTTCCACGTAAGAGGATATCCATTTTGACAATTTAAGGGGTATTATTCGATGAGAGATTTTATCGAAGGCCTTGTTAAAATCTGTTGCATCTACATCGACTTCATTACCATTCTCTAGGGCGGAGACGGCAAATGATACGGGTTCAACGAGATTAGTGGTGGTTGACCTTCAGGAAGCCATATTGGCTAGGGGAAATAATTGGAAACTTAGAGCTGCATACAAAAATACTTTCGAAGAGTTTGGGTGTATGGGAGAGTTTAACGATTGGACCATAGTTTTTCATTCTTTAATCCTTTTTCGTGGATCGGGCCTATGAAAGAGCTTTTCCAAGTTTGGGGAAATTTTCAATGCAAAAGGGATAGACGAAAGATATTAGAAAGGGCAAGAGAAAGAGAGGAGGGAAGCCATCTGGGCCGGATGTGAATTCGTCATTAAGTTGGTGTAGCTTATATTCGATATAAGACGGGTCCAAAGTGTGAGAGACAAGTGGGGCATTGACAAAGTTCAGTAGATTATTAAAATATATATAAAAGAGCCGATAGTGAAGGATTGTTTAAAAAAGATGGAAAATATGGTATGTCGGCAATAGTGAGTGAATCGGTAGATGACTTGTTGTTGAAAGAGAAGGAAGGAGGTAACCATCGGAATTTCTCCTGTAATTAACAAATTGGAAAAAGAACTTGGGGTCGTTTATGAGGTTGACTTGTGTATTGTTAAGATTGCGCTGGTAAAGGAAGTCGTTAAGTTCGATGAAATGAAGAAAAGTACCGATATCGATCCTGGAACGAAGCTTGCGATTATACCAGGGAGGACTATTAGATGATGTTTTAAGGCGGGAAAACGGAACGTAAATTGAAAAAGAATTAAATATTTCACTATAAAAAAATGGATATGCCTCATTTACAGTTAGGTTGTGAAAGCTAATTGTACTTAGCGCGCAGGGTCTGTTTGTTGACGATAGTCTCCTTTTAGACTCTTTCGTTGATAGGGCCCTTGCCCAGATTAGGGCGGCATACAGGAGGATTGTTTATTTTTACTCTGGAAAGCAGAATTCTTCTATACAGTATGTCCAAGTCCACCGATATAAGGCAATATTCGCGCGACGGAGTTCCCAATTGAAAACACAATTGAATGTGATCATATACTGCTTAGAATATGTGACAGTGTCTAACCATACTAACTTTCTTGGCTGGCTTTGCAGTCTAGGGTGCACCTGGGCCACAGCTAACAGCTAGCACGGTCTTTTGCCAACTACCTCCAGAGACAAACACGAAGTTACCTGAGGTTTCCTTCCACTTGTGTTCGCCACCTAAGATAAGGTCGTTCCCTACTGAGTTGTCCTTCTGGGTTATACTCGAAAACTTTCCGAGCCGAGGCGCTGGTGCCCACGCGTTTAAGGTGACTTAGCTATCTAAGTCGGGTGGTCGGTATCACCGTATAGCCCGTACAGTTTGTTGTTTCCTCCATTCTCTATCGAAAATTACCCGAAGAACTCGCGCTCGATAAGATTTTCATCTGCTTTTGTCAGTGTTCAAGTTCCTGCGCTGTAAAGTAAGGCTAGATTGATCAGTGTCTTGTATAAAGTTTTTTATTTTACTACTCAATTGACATCTTTACTGGTATCGTTGTCGGAGTTGATAGGGGTGAGCCGAGGTAGCTAAAGTCTCTTACTACCTGAAAGTTGCAGCTGGCTATCGTGGGGTTTCGTCGTAGGAATCGACGTTGTCTGTCTATCCCTCATTGTTGACAGCATGCACGTTGACTTTCCTTATTGACCGCTATAACCATCATTGCCTGTTCTGCTTCAATAGTCGCAAATTCATTGACAACTCGCTCTTTTCTTCCCAATATGTAAATGTCGTTGACATATGGGAAGGTATGTCGAATTGAACAAACTTTTGAGAGTTGATGCCTCTGGAGTTGACTTACGAGTTTTGCACAATTCTTTCAAAAAACGATGCTCAAAACAATCCCATGACTACGCATTGCCTTGTTTAATTCCTTTTTTGACATTAAAGGTCCCGGTTTTGTCATTACCAACCTTGACGGGCAGCGTGTATTCTCTATGGTCATCCTGGTTGAATGAGCTTGACAGGGATGACAAAACTAGACAGGGCTCTGTATAGTTCGTCCCTATAGATGCTGATACAGACCTTAGAGATGAGTTGATGCATACGGAGCATGAATCACCACCTTCCGCTTTAAGCAGATCGGCAGTTAAGGCATATGATTCAGCATCTTTGCTGTCCTGACTACATCTGGTAGGTGGTAGGATACTGATCGTCTTCTTTTGGCTACAAAAAGATAATGGTCCGGGTCGTTGCTCGGAAAGTTCAGATATGCGCCAATCACAGTATGACTAATTTGGGTGACGGATTCAGGATTCAATCAGATCCCTTATTGAATATCATGGCGTGCAAATCGTGTGCTGGCTATAGTTACATTACGTCCCACCACAAAATCAATTAGAATTTGTCCGTATCCGTAGGTGAATACCTTCCTTTCTTGCCTGACATCAAAACCGTCAAGGACGATTTTCTTAAGATTTCAGACTAATAAGACTATGTCTTGCTCTGACGGCAAATTCTCGTCCGGATAAACGTTGCTACTATTGCCCTCGTCATGCCGGATATCTGTACAATTTTCTATAGCTGATATTCATCCTCCTTCTATCGGGTCCATCCCATTGCACTTCTTGGATGGCGGTGGTGTCTGCTTTGTAGTAGTCGAGGATCTCTGCTAGTCTCCAACCACTTTCGGATTTTTAGCGTTCGAAGCCAGGGATCTGATAGCTGTTTGACTATCAATGTCTAAGTGAGCCAAGTACCGGCCTGATTATTATTTGAGATGGTACAATATGCAAGTAGACAGAAGGACTAGTGAATCAGAGATTATCAAAGAAGACTCTTGCGGCAAAGCCTTTGACTGTCTTAGAGCCGTCTGTGAAGATGGAAATTCACTAACTTGTCGCCATTCGTCCCTTTTTGAAATCGAGGGATTGAAGTGAACGTCGACAACAATTTCAAATAACTAAATATTGATTGATTCGGTGAGGCCGTAATGTGCGGTAACTGCACGGGCAAGTCCTATATTTAGTTCTTTTCATTGCTGAGTGTTGCTCAGCTTGAGGGCAGAGTTGATTGCACTCTGCACACCGAAAGAGTCTATAGATAGCAAATGGAGCAAGGATTAGAGAGCCGCCGTTGAAAGGGTTTTAACGCACCAATGATGCTTACGAGTACACAAGTAGACTGTTGCATTTTTTTCTAACTGGGTGATTAGTGCGCCTGTCCAGAGCAGCCCACCAAATGGCTATGCCATAAGTGAGGATTTGTCTAAGGATCGCAAGATACATGGCTTTGGGTTGTAAGCCCTTCCTTGAGAATACAGTCCTCCTCCTACAATGCAACTAAAGTTTTTTATTTCACCCTGCATCATTTGCTTTGCACTCCAGGTACCTGGCATACCTCGATAAACTCATACGGGTGCCATTTAACTTGAGTGGGATGAAGCAGGGAGTGTTTTTCTTGTGCAGGAGACCAGATCCGATTTGTTGGCACAGGTTACAAGTCCGAGAGGGAAGTATACCTACGGCTCTACTGTTGAGAATGAGGTGAATGAAATCACCACCATACTCCTTGGGAAAGAGTGACTTTTGAAAAAATCATGAGAAAGTGTATAGTGAGAATAATTTTGTAGGAAAGATGAGATCCTCTGGGAGCAAGCTTAGGGTATGAAAACTCGGTTACTTCAGTCCATAGTACTCATTAGTTTTGAAACAAGCTCGTGTTTGTAAAAATCTCGGCACAGAACATTTGATCAAAACTAAATTAGAACTACGTGGCACCGAATGAAGATGCTACAAATTGAATGTACTCGTAATGATATTAACACTCAGGATTTATCAAAAACTTTCCAAATACGAATACAAACAATTTCGAAGCAAACTTCTTCCTTTCAAAAACGACATGAAAGAAGCAAAGAGCATTTTTGTGTTAAACGAATAGTTCCAATAGTTCAAGGAATGCGAATGCGAATACAAATACGAATACGACTACGACTATGGCTACAACTATGAGTACGACTTTGGGTAGTTCTTAACTTCATTAGCTGCATGTACATTTGGATTAGTTAAAGAATCCATCGTGCTTCGTAAGGAAAAGTCCATTAAATCTCCATCTTCTGATAGAAGTTCAGTTCCTTGGTAATGTGTGATGCTGTTGGTAGTGTGCACTTAAACTGCAAAAAGTATCTCAAAGTTTATTTTACTTTGAAAAACTGATTTCGTTGAAGAAGGCCTTGATTATCGTCAGATAGGTTCCAACACTGACTTTCCAAACTCATTTTGTGTTCGATTAATGGAATTTTAAATTGTTGTAACTCGGGTGAGTGGAAAAGGAGCTCACAGAAGTTGTTACATTCGAAGAAAGTTGCTATATCACTTCTTAATGTGGACTACAACTAGAGAAATAAGAGGAAAATTTTCGTTTTACAAGCCATTACATGAAGGAGGGTTTGATTTGCCAACATGGCCAAACACGGCAGAGGTTTTTTCTGTTCATCTTAAACGTAAATATGTTCTACGCTGAATTTCTCAAAACCATAGCGCATTTGGAATGACTCACTAACTTACTTACTTAGGTGGCATTACAGTCCGGCGTGTACTTGGGGTTCAACAAAAAAACCTTTTCAGCTAGCACAATGCCTTGTAAAGGGTGATTTTTTAAGAGGTTTAAAACTTTTTTAAAAAAAAAAACACAAAAAATTCCAAAAAATGAATGAAATATTTATTTGAATCGATAGTTTGAACCTTGCAATTTAATGTTTAAAGATAATTTCATGCAAATGCTGACCGCGGCTGCGTCTCAGGTAGCCCATCCGCTGAGTCCAATTTTGGCATACTCTTTCACACATATCGGCCGGTATCTCACGAATGAATGCATGGATGTTGGCTTCCAGTGCGTCAATCGAAGCGGGATTGTCCCTATAGACATTAGCCTTGACATACCCCCACAAAAAATAATCTAATGGTGTCAAATCGCACGATCTAGGCGGCCAATTGACCGGCCCGAAACGTGAAATTAACTGTTCACCAAACTCGCCTCGCAATTGCGCCATTGTTTCGCGTGCTGTGTGGCATGTGGCACCGTCTTGTTGAAACCATATATCATGCAAGTCAAGAACTTCCATTTCGGGCAAAAAAAAGTTTGTTATCATCGCTCGGTAGCGTTCACCATTGACAGTAACGCTGCGCTCGCATCATCTTTGAAGAAATATGGCCCAATAATGCCGCCGGCCCATAAACCGCACCAAACAGTGCCTTTTTGGGGATGCATTGGTAGCTGTTGCAATGCTTCTGGCTGATCTTCACTCCAAATGCGGCAATTTTGCTTATTTACGTACCCATTCAACCAAAAATGAGCCTCATCGCTGAACACAATTTTTCGATAAAAAAGCGGATCCTCGGCCAGCTTTCCAAGAGCCCATTCACCAAAAATTCGGCGTTGTGGTAGGTCGGCTGGCTTTAGTTCTTGCACCAGCTGTATCTTAAAAGGCTTTACGCCCAAATCCTTCCCCAAAATTTTCCACGTAGTGCTGTAACAAAGGCCTAACTGCTGGGAACGGCGCCGAATCGACATTTCGCGGTCTTCTGTCACACTAGCTGATACGGCCGCAATATTTTCTTCACTACGCACAGTACGTAAACGTGTTGGTGGTTTAATGTCCAAAAAAGTAAATTTGGTGCGAAATTTGGTCACAATCTTCCGAATAGACTGCTCAGAAGGTCGAGAATGCCGATCATAAAATGGAAGCAGCGCGCGATGAACATTTCGAACCGAGCACGAATTTTGATAGTAAAATTCAATAATTTGCAAGCGTTGTTCATTTGTAAGATGATCCATGGTTAAATTGCAAACCAAACTGAAGCTGTTTGACAGTGACACAAGGTACTAAACACACGTCAGCTGTCAAAACCAGTGTTGCCAAAACCAAACCAGCTAAAAAATCACACATTAGTTGCTTTGTGCTGCGTTGTTCTTCGACTCAAAGATTCTTTGAACCGGAGCTATGATGACCCTTTGTTCAAGATGGCCCAGCTACCTTAGACGTAAACACCTGACTAAAACGATGTCGCCGTCCAGTCTGTTAGATCTGAGATGCTGATGTCTACATTCATCATCAAATCAAAGGTTTCTTGATGGCGCTTTGAAAGCAGTGCCACCAGAAGGAGCTTCTCTGATTGTTCCTTGACAATACTCCTATTGGTGTTCTGGAGAGGATATTTGGGGCTAGAATTTAGAGAGAAGCGGTCTCGAGCGATTGCAACTTTTCGAAATTTGATGATCCGTTTAGCTTGTGATTTGATTCATAACCAGAGTGCAACAAGGTAATGATCGAAGTCAATGCGTCTTCGCCTCTATCGCAATGTGATCAATCTGCTTGACGGTTGATTGATCAAGGGACAGCCGAGTCCTTTTATGGATGCCAAGATGTGGGAACCGAGTGTTGGGTGCTAAAAGGTTGCACTCTGTTACAAATTATTAAATCCTACATCCATTGTTGGACGTGGTGTTTTGCAGATTGTGTTTTCCGTTCGCTTCCTTCACAGATTTGCCTTAAGATCTCCCAGCACAATTTTGGTGTCATAGCTGGTGCGCTGAGCATATGTTCGATATACACGGTCATAGAAATCGTTTTTGATTTGTCAGCCTCATCCTCTGTAGGGGCATGAACGCAAACCAGGCTTATATTTCGAATTTAGTATTTATGGGGATTGCTATGAGAGGTTCGCTATATGTCGAAAGCTCAAAACTTTTTGGCGAAGTTTCCTTCGGAAAGGCGGAAGGATACGCTTTATTTGCAACAGTAGTTGTGGTTATTCATCTCCGTTTTGTATGGCAAGGAGCTAGATTTCCTTTCACGAATTGATAAGATAATTCTTAAAGCCAGCTAATATCTCGGCCTTAAAAAAAGTGGTCTCAAGAAATTTCTAAGCCTTATATGACCAGTTCCCCTAATGCTTGAGTGCGCCAGGCAAGCAGTTTCCAGAATTGGAAATATTCAAGTTTATTTGCATCGATTTGTGCTTCGACTTCTCCCTTGGAACGACCCTTGTCTTTTACTTCTCCATCTAAGCCGTTTCATCCATATTAATGATGGTGGATGCCAAGAAGCTGGATCTTCTTTATCCACTTATTGACTATGGTTTGATCGGCACAGTTTCTACGTTTCTATAATCAAGTTTCGAAAGGGTGTTTTCGGGCTTTACCGCCAAAGTAAAACCGTTTGTAGCTGAAAACCTAAAGGTTTTGTTCAGAATTTCTCTGCTCCAGTTAAGCTCAACACGAAAAAAGATGGCGGCGATCGCTTTTGCGTCGACTACGGCTCATTGAACAAGGTGACGGTGGAAAAGAAGTTCTCCGTGTTCATAGCTGAGGAAGTGAATGAGTTATTCACAACCCTAGACCTTGCTTCGAGTTATCACCAAATGTATATGGAGGAACGCAGTAAGAAGTCCACGCAATGTACGATGGGATGTTCGAGTTTAATCGTCGAAGCGTGCCTGATTGTCATTAAGTCACGCCTACGAAGAAGGGATTTATTGGTATACAATGACGATCTGGTGATTGGCAGCGATTGGCAGCATTCAAAGAGGGTTTGGAGAAGTTGGAATGACTCCTTGAGGTTTTAGGGGAATCATGGGTAAGTGCACTTTTCTGACGACTAACATTGACTTCATAGGCTTTCTAGTGAGCGAAGAAGGGCTGCAGCCAACTGTGCAGAAGTCAGTTGCATTTTCATTTCCAAAGCCTAAAGATCCCTATGCGGTTCGGCAGTTCCTTGGTCTCACGGATTTGTGAATAACATTGTGCGACTCTATTGACAGACCTAAAAAAAGCAGATCATCCGTTCGAGTGGACAGAAACTCAAGAAAGAGCATTCCAAAGGTCATCCGTCCACCTGTATTTACTTACTTTATTCGACCAGTAGTGCGTTCATGAAGTGGACACTGATGCCTTGTCTTTCAGTTTGGGTGAAACCCTTCTACATCTACATCTGGTAGTCTTTTACAGAAATGAAGTACCACTCATATGAACTCGAAGGTCTGGTAATAGCAGAAAGCCTGAACAGGTTCATAGTGATCCAACTTGGCAGCGGTTTCAACGTCGCCACGGATTATGACTATCCCTCTGTGGGCCGCTGGTGGCTCACACTGCAGGAGTTCGACTACGAAACGATGCAGCACCTGCCCAGGAAAAGTCGACAACCAGTTGAAGATGAAAGCTAGATGGAGGAAGGGTCTGCGTTGATACTAAATGCAAATATTTCCGACGAAGAATGGGTGGCCACTATGCAATGATAGGATCAAAAGTTGCCAGCCCTTATTAAAACACTCAAGACTGTCGAGATGATGCTTGTAGAGAAATAGCTACAAAAAGACTATGTCGTCAGAGGGTATCGCCTCTTTCGCAAGGTAGATGAAGAGGAGAATGATACGGAGATTTCTATGTCATGGTGATGTTGGATGAGAAGACGCTTAAAAAGGAAGACATTCTGGTTCCCAAAGATGAGTGGTTTCACCAGAAACTATATCAAGTCCTGCGTGGAGTGCGCCTACGTAAAGAAAAGAAGTTGCAGATCTGAGGGAAAGTACACCTCGACCATCTGGCTCCCTTTGCAAAAGGAAGAGTGACGCGATACGCCCTTGCCTTAGTCGAGAATTTCACGAATTATATAATTCTGCTAGCCGTCAAGACCACAAATAGTAAGGGAGTTCGCAGCATCCTAAATGAAGGGATGGGGTCACCAAGAATAATTGTTAATGGCCGAGGGATTGCATTCACATCGCGTATGTTCAGTCAGTTTTGTGTGGAGAATTCAATCCATTACGTGGAAACCGCTTTTAGGACACCCAGATCTAATGATCAGATCGCAAGGTGCAACCACATCATTCTAGCTTCACTGAAATGCATGTATACCTCTGAGAAGGCAGGAGCCTGGGCAAGTGATCTACGCGCAGTTCAATGGGGTCAGATCGAAACTACACAATAAAGACAAGTCGCAGTTTCGCCCGCGCTGTGTGCAGTCATTTTAAAGGTACTCAGATCCATTGAGCGCTCGCAAATTATAAAAAAAAGCAGTCCGCTCTCCTATTCGCATACAACCGAGGAGTATCTTGTGCGAAAACTAGCTGCTGGAGCATTAAGTATAACCAAACTGATGAAAAGGCGAGGTTCGAAACCAGGAGAACTCGTATTGTTGGAGATTGAAGCTGCAGCCACAGGTGAGTCTCGGAAATTGAACCCAATATCTAGAGGCCATTACATCCTCCCCAAGTCGAAAAGCTCGCAAATGACCGATAAGTCACAGAAAACATCCCTAATATGCAGCATAATTAGAAAAATCTAAGCACAGTCATGGCATCAGATAGGATGAAACGCTGGTGTGAGATTCCCGGTACTGGTTTCTCAAATGATGTTAGTGACAAAGACAATGATGTCAGCGCAGACAAAAAGAATACAAGATGGCTCAAAAGTTGTTACCTTGTTCCTTCGCTGTAAATTTTTTTATGAATGAAAACCGTTGGTTCTGCTCCATTGCTCCATTATTTTGGAACCACATGTACTCCAGTCCCAATTCATCCAATTAAGGGAGGTGAAAGTCATTGTTCATGGCTCTGTAGCGCTCGCCGTCTACAATAGTCGTTTGGCACACGGCGTTTTCAAAAAACTAAGGCCAGATGACGCCTTAAACAGCACACAATGCAGTAACTTTGAGCGGGTGTAATGGCTCTTAGAGGGTTATACGCAGATTTTCGCTTATTCACATATCCACAGAGATGGAAATCGGCCTCGTCGCTCATCATGATTTTCGATGAAAGGTGTTCTCCCTCGTGGTGGTGTTTCAGGATGACTTGTGGGTAGATTACATGCGCTTGGCGGTCAACAGCTAACAGCTGATGCACTGGCTGCACATTGCAAGGGAACATCTTATAGTCTTTCACCAAAATTCTCTATAAAGACCACCGATTGATGCCCAATTGCGTGGCACGTCATCTGGTCGATACTCCGGGATCTTCTGAGAAATCTTCAACCACAGTTGGGATAGCAGAACGACTACTCTGGGACCGGCCAGACTTGGCAGCACCTCGTGTTGTCCCATACTCTTTAGGCGTCGTAGTGTTTGTCCAGTTGGTGTCAGACGTCCGGGAAATCTGCGCCGAAATTCACGCTGTGTCAACACCACCGACCGCAAAAAAATCGTAACAATTATTCGGCGTTCTTTAGGGGTATAGCGATTCATGTCTTGTGGACGTGTATTTTCTATCTATTTACTTCATAAATGTCAAAACTGTCATTCTTGTTTTAAAGGTAACCTTGCAGTACTTAAGGGTGTGTTTAACTCTTTAAGAACTTTCGAAGCATTCAGTGACTATTTTCCATCTTCGTATCTAAAAACCCTTTGCACTTTTACATTGTGCATGCATACATCATCATCCCACAATGTTTTGATATCAATTGAACTACTGAACAGCTTTAGCTAGCATCCAACTTGACTTTCATGAACTCAGCAACAACTGTTTTATAGAACGTGTTCTTCCAAGATGTCAACTGTCGGTAGACAGTTTCAATTTCGTTTTACTATTATACTTCTCAGATGCAGGAACCATCAGGGTGTCAGGGTTTGAATGCAAATGCATAGCATCTGTTATCCTTTCATACGGTCCTCTACGACACAGACATACCGAAACGTTTGCATTCCATATCAGGGTCGTTATTGTTTTCCGATCCAAGAGAGTGGATGCTATAAGTTATTCCTAGTGTTTGCCCTCTGAAGCTATGATATTTTTGTGGATGACTTGACAGCCTTGAAATGAATAACATTCTGGGTGAGTATTTGTTGTGTCTCATGAGGTATGCTAATTTAAAATTCGGTTTCTATGAGGTATTGCGATAAGAAATGATATTTGACTTCTTTAGTGAACAATCGAAGGGTTGAGGTTGTTGTATCACCACAAACAATTATCAATCATTCTGTCCTCACAGAAATGACTGTACTTCAGAAGGAGAAGTAGGTTTATAAATTCGTATGGCTGAATCATGTGGTGTCAAAGCTCCGCATGGCAGATACCTTATGTGAGCCACTTCAATGCATTTGAAGCTTGGGTTAGTAAGAATTTTCCAGAAGGATTAGCCAGTATATTGAAGCAGCAGTATATTGAAATCCAAGAGGGAGATCTCCTATTCCCAAACGTGCTACTTGGCTCCGGAATACCTGGTTTTATTTGACGAAGAACTTCCATTACGGATTTGGGTGTGGGGTTAACTTCTCGGTTACGTAAAACTCTACTACTGCGCAACGACAGACAGTGCTCTTCGTATCTGCCCATGAAATGTTCAAACCTCAAACCGGTTAAGTGCAGCCGGACAACTAGTCTATCACCGATATCCGGGAAGTGCGGTGACCAGACAAAACTTGGAGCATAACAAATGTGAGTTACACTACAGTGACTGCTACAAGAAAAAGTTGTGTAGGAGTACAGGCACTGTTGAGTTGTCGGCACCTGAGTGAACGCATTATAACAATCCACATCTCGACCCCGAGAGGAAAGAAGAACAAATCGACGATGCTACCAAGAACTGTTTCTACGAAAGAGAAATGCTCGGAATATGAGGGGTTATAAACTAATCAAAGACTCTGCGAACCGGGGCGTTGTCCTAACCATCTCAGGGGACTAATGCGTAGTTTTCTGACTAGATCGATGTCACTGTTCAGATCGTATAGGTTGTCATTGAATCTTCTCCCCTAAAGCCCGTCAATGCAATCGGGACCGAATATTTATCGAAGGATTTTTCTCTCGAAACGACTGAGGATATCTTCATCTGCTTTAGGGCCTTCTTAGCCCCAAGAAACAGTAATTGGCAAGAGTGATTCTTCTTTTTATTTCTGCTGAGGTGTTGTTGGCAGAATTCATAGCAAATCCAAGGTAGACCAAGTCCTTTACTACATCGAAATTAAAGCTGCTGTTAATGACGTCCTGCACAATTCGTCGATGTTCTGTGGCCCTTCTTACTGACAGTTCCGTTTCAATGTTAACGAACGCGCCGGTGACAGCCCGCAGAGTTCGATATCATCTGCAGACATTAGTAGTTGTGAAGACTTTTGAAAGATTGTACCTCCAGCGTTCACTCGTGAGTTCCGCACAACCGTACCTCTCTTTCTTTCCTCCCTGATTGCCCGATTTTGCTTCGCCCACACTGTGTGCAAGCGCGTCACCTTGCCTAAAGCCTTTTTTGACATTAATGGTCTCGGTTAAGTCTTTATCGACTTTGACGGAGCAGCAAGTGTTCTCAATCATCATTCTGAGCAGACGGACGAGTTTGGCAGGGATGCAAACACTAGACTTGGACTTCGTGAGTATTTTTCCAGGAACGCAGATTTGCTCAATTGTGGACTCTCCTGATCTGAAACCGCACTGATAGGGACCAATTAAGTTGTTGGCGAAGAGTTTTTGACGAAGATAAGATCTTGTATCCGATGTTGAGGAGACTTATACCTCTATAGTTGTGGAGTGGAGTGGATGAGGGGGTCCCCTCTTTCGTACAATAGATCGGGCATATGGTGTTGAGATTCTCTTCATCAGGCGTGCACTCTTCTGACCAGATCTGAGAAAGTAGTTGGTGGATGCTCTCAACAAAGTCATTTCCAGCAGTTTTGAATATCTCGGCCAGTAAGACGCCAGGTCCAGCTGATTTGTTATATTTTAGCTCCTTTTCCTTCTTCTGGAGCAGCTTATATTCGCCCCGTTTTTTGCTCGTGGAGCTGACGAGCGGCTCTCGCCCTTCGTTGCAGCGCCAATTTGTACGCATTCTGTTTAGCTACATGTGGTTGCCGGCGTTCTTTATCAAACCAGAGGTTTCTAGGTGGTGGTCGGGTGAAACCCAGTACATCACTGATGGCACTTTGGCAGCGTTGCCACAGGTCTTCGGTACTTGATACTGGTGGCATGGGAGTTTTTGAGAAATTTCGCTGTACGCGTTCGGCGAAGACTTTGGCTGAAAAAAGGTGGTAATCCGAGACAATATAGACTGCACGGAACGTCCGAATACTGGATGCATGTCATACATCTATCGCAATGTGATCCATTTGATTTAGTGTTTGATGATTCGGAGACTACCATGTCCCCTTGTGTAGGCCCCCGCCCAATTATCAAGGCTTCGCCCATCAATGATGTTGTTTAATAATAAACGGGGGCAGAGCAAAGTACTAGTCTTATCGTAAACATCTACAGATGACGCTACCGAAGGTTGCTACGAATTGATCAATCACAAGTTGCCGGTCGTAGGTCTTGTTGGCGGCTGGACCACCGGTAGTCCCTACCAGGACTGAAATCACGGTACCATGGGAGTCAGGAGCCCCCCGGATCTCGATCCGGGCCTGACTTGAAGAGGTAGGCTCCCTTGTGGGAGTATCATGGTGGCTGTGGTTTAAACCCAAAGTCGCGGGAAGGGTTTTCCTGTTTGTTTGACGCAATGTACAGTTGCAATAAGTACTGGGTGATGCAACCCTAAGAGCAGTAAGAGGTTTTAGATCGGGCTCGACTCATACCAAGGGTGGAACTTGTGCCGGCAACACAGTTCCGAATTGGTATCAATGGAATGACGGAGAGCGATGGACACGTGATCCTTGCCCCCATGGATGTATGCGCATCCCGTAAACATAAGTCACTATGTCCCCTTGTGTATATTGAGGTGAGGAAAACGTGTGCTTGCTATAGTAATGTTCCGTCCCGCCGGTCATTGTCCTGTAAACATTTGCAATGGTCGTCAACAGTCAATCCATTCTTATCCGAGGCCATTAGTTGGTTCGTCACATATTTTTATCACTTCTGTATAGGTTGTGAACTGACTGGCAGATCATGCCCTCACCATTTTCGCATGCATGAATGTGGAAGGCACTCGCTTTCATGCTAGGAACTGCAGATTCTTGCTCTTCGTCCACTTTTATTACAATTACAAATCCTTATGACATATCACTGAAGTAGATGTCACAGTAGTAGCTGTCATCTATTCGTTTTTCCTGGAACGATATGAAATCGGCATCGTAGCGGCCTGGGGTCTTCACTTATTAAAAAATATCTTCATGCGGTCTGTTAAGGATCTGCTTTGTCATTTACTCTGTTCATCAACAGTAATATCATTTACATATATTCGAAGTTGTTTGTGGCTTCACAAAACTTACGATGGTCGGACAGTTAAATCGGCATAATCTGGTTGATCGGAACCTTCAGCGAGTATTGCAACTAGCCTACTACGGGGATATTAGCGCTGCTGTTGAATCGCCATTCACTCCTCCATCATCATCCCTATTTCGAAGTCCTCTGTGTGAATCTATCTATGAAGCATAATTTATGCGGCCATGATTACCTAGGTCCTGGGAAAATTTGCGTGGTCAGAACGTATTGCATTCATCTTTTTCAATGCAGCGAGTTGCGGCTTACGGCTGTGCCTAAACCACTCCTTTTAAAAGGCGATGACACAAAATTTGACGAGATTTCCTCTGATCCTTGTTCAGCGGTTGCTTTCGAATTCGATTGCCATTTCAGTTGGCCAAGATTTTTCAGTTTTTAGTTTTTAAGGCTTCGAGCAGATAATAATATTTCACTCTCCTTTGCACATTGCTAATATTTTCCTAAGGCCATTTCTCATGAAAAGAGAAATCCGTGTTTATACTTCTTTTTGGCGTGTACCCGTATATAAGTACGAAAACCCAATAAACTTTCACCTCCCTCTAGGCATGCTTTCCACTTACTTTATCATTAGCTCACGCACTCATAAGCTTTCGCAATCGTTTATTTATTGTATCAACCTATCTCTCTCTGTGCATAAACGATAATTCTTCATTATGCCCTCTGGCTCAAAGGAACAGATTCTGATTCCATAGAAGTCATTCATATGTATAGGCTCAGAGGTACACGTTCGTACGTATCTATGTGTTATACACATCGTAGATATTGCCACAGCTATTTCTGGCTTTGTGTATCCTTATGTATCGCGGCTTTTTGCCGCCGGTGCTTGCTTATAAAGTGACTGAATTAATATTTTAAAAAGTCTCGAGATGATTGCCGCCAGGTAATTGGTAAAAATCAGTCAACATGACAGGCAAATGATATCCTTGGGGGAAACTCTGTATAAACAGGATTTAATGTCTTTAAGGTAAGTTAAAGCTAAACCAGGAGGAGGGAATAGAAGTGGAAAGTATGCCAAAGCAAAGACATTGGCAGTTGGTTGGATGATGTTGAGCAGGCAGACGGAATTTGCCATGACTCCGGAGGGCGAACCATTCTCTGGCAGCATAAAGGCGTGAGTACTTCTTTGGCGGCTTCCCCTTTTCATGTAAGAATTCACCTAATTTGCTTAATTCTATTAGCGAGTATCACAAAAAAAAAAGACATGTCGGATTTTATAAAGGTAATTCAATTTAATTATCTCACGACGACGATGTGGATTTGTTTGTCTTTGTTCAAGTTTGGTTCTCCTTTAGAAGGATCACACCGAAATAAGAGAATTGGCGAATTATTTATTTTTACCTAATGCACGCTATATTTGGAGAAGGTCTATTTGTATTGTGAGCATTGGGGGTGGGCGATGAAGTACAGATATTCGGTGACATTTTCTAAGGTGACTTCTTTTCAATTTGACACACACGACAGAACCAATGAGTGTTTGCCTTGTAAGATATTTATAAGGGTGAACATTTCTGGTAGAAGCCTCGTGAATAATGAGGAAGGCAATGAGTTAACCAGTGTGCTGGGCGTAGGTGAACAACAGATGAGACTACACATCGCCTGTTATGAAAAATCCCAATAAATTCAGCACCGACGCAATACCAAATATGGTTAACCAAGATGCGGAATCAGGAGCAATGAAGGCACTTTTTGTAGTGAAGAAAATTTACAACAAGTCACCAAAGTAGGCAGTTAAGTGAACTTTGATACCACTATGCCAAGTAAAGTCATACATAGATGATGGATGTATCTTTGCTAAGTGAGAATGAATTATCTTTTTCAGTTAGTTCCCCTTATGATGAAGGTAAGGAGTCAATTTATAAGAGCTCCAATCACAAGAGAATGTTGACTTTTTGGCCAGAGATCATAGCAGATAATCCATCTTCCCCTACGGACAACCGTACAAGGTTGGGTTGTACGCAAAGGATAAAACTAGACTGAGCACTGACATGACGAACATGAATCTACAAACATGGAACTGTTTACGGCGAGTGTTCAAGAATGATAGTGATCACTATGGATTCCCCGCTGAAATCCCGAACTAACAAACGCAGCTGGAGCAGTATGATAATGCAGAACACAATGGTTGCGCGATTGACGGAAATGAACATGGGTAGAACATTCTGAGAATATCCTGAAAGTCTTGGGATATCAAACCCCTAAGATCCAGGCCAACGACTGGAGGCTTCTCTCCGATCTCGCGTGTTAAGCCACAGAATACCTCTGTCGGATGATTATTCTTTGAAAGGTGATTACATTTCGTTGCCCCGGGCAAGGAATTCCATTGTGGTGTCAAAGGTGTAATGAGAACGATATTGCTGAAGGACGAAGACTCTCTCAAGTGTCAAGTGAAAACACCATTTTGCCGGCGAATCTTCGATCGATAAGTCTCCATACTAATATCAGTAAGTTATTCGAAAATGTGATAAATAGAGTCCTGACTGAGGGAGTTAAGGACACAAATATCATTCCAGATATTCCATTCAGTTTGAAGGCAGGCCTGTATATCTCACATGCCACGTCTAAACTGGTGTCCGATATATAATGGAACAAAAGCAAGCAACAATGCACGGGCGTCCGCTTGATTAACATGGAGAAGGCTAGTTACCCAACACCGGCTGCTCATTACAGAATTCTTCACAGCGGAACCACCAAAAACACGAGAGCCTGTTAGGAAGCCTAAAATCGGGTGGTATAACTTATCAAAAGAACGAGGCACACGATTTATTGCACGCGCTAAAGAAGTACTTCTTAATATAAACGTTATCGCAGACTCACTTAGCCCGCAAGAAATGTGGAACAGCATGGACGAGGCATGTATGACACACGCAAAGTCTCTTCTAGGAACGATATCAGGACATCATCACATCGAGAAAGAAACATGGTGGTGGAATGACAAAACCAAATGAGTTGTGACCGACAAGAAGCAAGCATTTCGATATCGGAGCCGAATCAATGGAGAAGTAGGTTTTTGGATCCGTTATACAAAGGCAAAGGCGACACGCGAGAATGCAATAACTACCGCTCAATCAAGCTGATGTCACACACGATGAAACTCGTTGAAAGAGTTTTAAACGAACGTCTTCGCAAAATCATAAAGCTCGACGATAGCCAGTGTGGATTCGTGGAAGGAAGATCGACGAAAAACATTGGGATTCGTCAAAAGATCTGCACATGGTATTTATTGATCTAGAAAAAGCATTCGATCGTGTGCCTAGAGATCTCATATGGACCGCGTTGAGGTCTTAAAAGGTACCGGAAACGTATATACGAATGATACAAGACATGTATGGAAACGTCAAAACTGCTGTTAAATGTACCGCCGGACTTACGAGAGAATTTCCGGTAAATGTCGGAGTGCATCAAGGAAGCGTTCTTTAGCCCTTTCCTCTTTAACGTGGTACTAGACTATCTTTTGAAAGATTGCATGCACGAAGCAAATGTAACATCGATTCTCTTCGCCGACGACGCAGTTATTCTAAGCGATAATGTCGTAGATTTACAAAAAGTCCTAAGTAAATGGAAAGACGCGCTAGAGAAAAACGGGTTTAAAATAAGTCGCTCAAAGACGGAACATTTGAACTGTCCATTTTCGGATCCACTGCGACCTATTCCAGATATAATGTTGGACGGAATAGTTCTTCCGAAAACCACTACGTTCAAGTACTTAGGATCAATCGTTAACGTAGAAGCGAAATTTGACGACGACTAAAGGCACAGAGTAAGTGTGGGGTGGATGAAATGGCGAGAAAATTCGGGAATCTTCTGTGACCGAAAATTTCTACTTAAATTGAAGGGAAAACCTTGCACCACGGTGGTTCGGCCAGCTCTTACATATGGTTAGCAGTGCTGGACAACATACGAAGCGTTTAAAAATAAAATGACGGCAGCAGAGATGAAAATGTTAAGGATGTCGACTGGAGTTACGAAACGCGACTGCATTAGATCTACGCACATTAGAGGAAGTCTACACATAAAGAATTCGGTAATCGAACAACTTGAGTCGAATTGAATTAGCTGGTATTGCCACGTTCAAAGAAGATCTCCGTAAAATCCCGTTAAGAAGGCAATATCAACTATGGTGGCTCCTACTAAAAGAAAACTAGGTAGGAAAAAGAATTCCTGGATTGCTCAGATGGCAAATGCACAACAAAGCCTGGGGCTAACCGCCGAAGCGATACAGGACCGAGCAGTCGGCAGACGCGTTCTGCGATCTGCGACATTAGCCAACCCCATAAGCGGAGCAGTAACGATGCAGTAAAAATGGGAAACTCGTTATGCATAATTTCGTGTAGCGAGGAAAGGACTAGTAAAAGGAAAAGAAGAAGAAGGCTTTTGATACTGAATGGTCAGAGGGACTCTTCTTCAGTTTGAACGGGCTGTGCATGAGTAAACCACTGCTGTACATATGGTCACCAGTAGACGGTGAAAAATGCCAATGTAACTTCTGTTGGAGTACTTGGCATTAAAAATGGTCTGCAACAAAGTGTGGTTAATTCGACATCTAAACAAGCGATCTTGTGAGCTCACTTCACCAGACGACTTGATCACGTATAGGTAAGGTCCAAAGATCGAGATCATTAATGTTCTTGCAACGTGACTTTGATCAGATAAGACGATATTGCGATGACTTTAAGTTGAAGAACTTTCAGAACGGCTTTGTCTGGGGCTTGTAGGGACACCAGAAAGAATTGGAAGAAGTTTTCAATCATTGTACAACATGGACAGCCACTTGCTTGTGGCTACCTTGGGATCTGGCTAGATCAATATCTATATTTTAACAAACATATAGACGTTGCTTTGTTTTATATCAGCCAACTCGATGCGAGCGTGAAGGTAATCTGCTACAAGGTCCTTACGAGTGCAAGTTTAATGGAAAAGGTTACGGGTGCTTCAGAGGACTTGCCTTAGGGCTTGTCTTTGCTTGTACAGAACACCATAGTCCGACTACATACAATTCTATCCTAATGAGGTAGGGCGAACCTAATAAGAGTGGATAATTTCGTTATTAAATTGACTCGCACACTCGTGATACATCGCAAGTGTATCACGAAAGTATGCGCTTTAATGGCTTCATTCCCCCAGTAGCGTTCCTCTATTTAGATAGTAAAGTAGGGCTGTAGGGAGTCGCAACATTAAGGACGTTGCTCGGCAGCATCATGAATTTTGGTGGTTTAGCGAAATAGAGGAAACTCCGTCGTCGTTTCCTTCTAATTCGTTGTTGCGTTTGTGCTCAGCAGATCTGGGTGGCAACATCCTTGAGGAATCTCCAGCACCCCGCTACGGATGCGTATTAGCCCTTACAAGGCTATACTCGCCGCTTCAAACCTCATCATTCGCCTTACGAAAAGCGATGAGCACATACACAGGTTTTATTCAAGAGACACGTTTTGCCTTGAACAACATCTCCGGAAAAATGTTGCCTTATGCATCAAACCTAGTAAACTGAGATGGAAAAATGTGTTACAGAGCAAAATAGAAATAAGCTTTATTTGCTTCGTATACAGGCATTACAGCTGTAGGCTCAAATGAAGGGTTTACAACAGAAAATCATGCACTGTATTCACTCCCCGGGTACGTCATACCCGCACTAAAAAGACGGTCTAACATCAACTTGCCATTTCAATCGGCTTATAGCTCAACTTTAACACAATCGGTCTAACATGTCCCGCTAATCACTCTGAAGCGTACGCAAATGTAAGCGCACAGAATAGGTTCAAAAATCGAGGTCATCAATTTTGTCTTGCATCGTAACCTCGATCGTATTAAGGCGTATAGCGACAATTGGAAATTGATAATCGAATTTCAAAGATGTGGGGAAGTTGTGTTAAAAACTCGATTGAATCGACTGATCAATCATCTTTAGGTAGAAAGGCCAACGCTTCTGGCAAAAGTAGATTGCACAGAACAAATGCGGGATCCCCTGCGATGACAACAACAGGCACGCACAATATATCAGTCACCACGAAACCGAAAAACCGAGTTTGAAATGTTACATACTTCTTCAGGTCCCTCGATTTTTTTCCGACTTTTTCTTTGAACTTTGGTTGGAACTTTAGCCCCTTTTCGACTGGATTATCCGACGAACATGCCAAATTAGGCTGATTTGCTCTGTTGTCCCTTCGAATCCTAGCCGCACTACTTAAGTAGCTTGAGGTTGAAACGCAAATAGCAGGTCTGTTTGATTTGGAACAGCTTGGAAATGATTTAAATATGGCTTGTCGGCCTGGTTCTACAAATGCATCAAATCGTGAGAAATCAGTTTAGGGCAGGTCCGCTTGTCACTCCAATCCAACATGATTATACCAATGAGGACCTTTAGGTATCAATATCAAATGAAAAGTCACGTTAGAGCTGCTATATTCTAATCCAAAGGGGAGACATGGAAACTAATTATAAGTGTTTGCCATAACCACCACAATTTGATCATCGCTTGGAAAAATAACCATCTGCAATGGATTCAGAGGTCTAACGTGTGTGAAGGATGGAACTCTCGACTCGGTTAGAGTCAATGTAAAGAGTAAAGATCCTCCATCGGCACTCAGAGGAGTGATTTATCTATCTGCGCCCAAAAACGCTCTTTCGACGTGATCAAATTTCAAAATTAGGCCACCTTGCCCATTGGCGATTTTTGATTCTTAGGAATACGGTAGTATTCGACCGATAGCCAATCGATCTCGGAGGGTGGTTGAAAATTGTGGTTGGCGTCAATTTATTTCGAGTAATTGTAGACCCAAAACCAATGACGCCAAAGGGGACGAAAAGATGAAAAAAAAGGCGCCGTAAACATCGTAATAACAATAATCGTGCTTTTCCAACTGAACTTCCTTCACAGTAAAGCGATTCGCTCCAAGCAAAATACACGCAAGTGCATTGGTGTTTTTTTTGCAAGAACTTTAGGTCTGCGAAACCATCCGCGGTCAACTTCGGGCCAGTTCTAATTTTGTTAAAAAGAAAAAAAACCATAACAAAGACTTCATTTTCAAAAATTTAAGTACTACGGGCCTGAAAACTATTTCCCTAAGAAGAAAAGTACAGAAGACGCTGCTTCAATTTGTCACTAGATGGTGTTTGGAGCTGTGGGCACAACCTGGCTCTTCGTGGGTATGCTTGTCGCTAAACTTTCTGCTCTTTCATGCGGTACGGATATCGAGATCGGGTTTCTTTACTGCAGAAGCTGCTGCAATCCGGATTTTAATTGCAACAGGCTCTTCGATCTGTTTCTATGTGTTTGATGATGACCATGTTACCAAATACTGCACCGTGCTACTGATTGTTTCCTCTTCTACGGCACCACTGGACTCCGAAGCCTGTATGAATTATACCAACCTGTGTCGTATCAGAATATTAGCTCTATTGTTGCTAATGGATACAGTTCGAAGACGTATCGGGCATAAGATGATAGTCGTACCCTATTGCGATGATTTGCTGTTTTCAGCCGGTCAGAAGAAATTCTACAGACCTTGTAGCTGATGTTTTGATCAATTAACGTGCCTCCATTGACCAGACTTTTGCTATTAAAAGAGTACTAAGCCATACTACATTGCGGTTCCTAATTATTCATTAAAATGCCATCATTGTGCACTAAGTTGTGGGTGGCACTTAGAGGTTTTCTTTTCTGATGTAACTTGTAGAAACGTATGGAATATAGAAACGTTCTTTCCCGACTTCAATTGTCAGATTCTGTACTTTGCAATTTGAGTAAGTGTTACTTCCAATGTTCTTGTCAAAGATCAATTTGGAATTTGTTGCTGAATACTTACTAGTAGTACAATTCAATTCAGTTTTGTATCTCCATCCACATAGTCAATCTCCTCATGCAAAATGTGAAATGTGCACTGAATTCCAGTTGAGTCGAATTGAGTAACCATTCAACTTAAACCTCTTGAACTACAGAGTTCATTTTAAGCTCATTAGTCTAAATCACGTCCCAACTAGACGTTGTTCTCTGGCACCAACATTGTTCCCATGACCAAATCGGAACACAAAACTACAAACACTTCAATTACAAAATCAACTTCAAACTTGGACTTCTCATTACAAGTGCATTTCGTGCAATTCCCAACAGCCAAACTATCCGCAGATTTCATTCAGAACTAATTCCTCCAACCCCAAGTCACGCTTCGAGAAGTATATTATATTTTCGTAGGTTAAATGGGGGTTATAGTCGAATAGGGGTAATTACGTAAGCCACAACCGATTATTCATATTTGTTCGTCTGCCTCTTCAACATGAAAAGAAATAGAACAACCAATAGTCACACTATGTTTTGTGGTAAATTCTAAACCAGATCCAACAACAACATTGGCATTTGTTTTTGTCATGTCCTTGGTGAAGAATTCCTTTTTTTTTCATAAATTGCTAGCCAAAGGAAATATGCTTAATGAATGGATTCAAGGAAGCAGTAACCGAATTTACTCAGCCAGCTGAGGCAAGGTTACAGTTTTTCATGGCGCGGAAAATTCTAATGAATAGAGGATGCTGGATGCAAATGCCAGGTTGGAGATGAAGATGATGTTCAGTTTTTCATTAAATAATTAAGCATTGGTCTCGGTCTAGGGATGAAAGCCAACAATATTATGCTAAGTGATTCATGAATGGAATTTCCTTCAGCTTTTAACATTGATGGAGGAGCTGAAATAATTTTATCATTAACAAGCGGACAAATTTCTGAAGGATTCGATTTTACGAGTACGATACACAAAAGATTTATTTACTTAAAATGGCAGTGCATTCGTTAACATAATTTGGACAGTGGAATCTTAAATGGTTGTAGCCAAAGAAAGGAACCAAATTAGTCAACGTCATAATGCTAACGTTCGGAGGGCTAGAAGACTCTTTTTTGTGTTCAACGTTTTTGAACAATCTTTTCAGAATATACCAGGCATTTCTGGTCTCTTATTCGGTTAACTCTCTTCTTTGAGACGTCTTATTGTCTGCCCGAGATTATTATGAATATCAGGGCAAAGAGTCTAATCATTCAGAGATTTGCTCTACAGTTTTTTGGTTCCTAGAATACAGTCACCATCATCTTCACGTCCAGATCATTGTTAGGTGTTTAGATAAGTGTTCGCAAATTTAGGCCACTTAGGGTGAGCTGCTCGATTCAACTCCTCCAATGGCATGGAAATTCACATACAGAGTAAAATTTTGAACGCGCTCACCTAGAATAGGTGCAAGATACTATCCACGTTATTGTACAGTTCAAGCTGATATACAACCTCCACGTGGCACCTCTGGATAGCTACCTCAGCAGCAGCTGAAAAGTGAAATACGAGTAATGTATGCAGCCGTGTTTTAGGCAAGAGTACACGTTCTTCAATCCCGACCGGATTTTGCGGTTATACGTGAGGTTAAAGGCCCAACCACGTAAAAAAGAAAACCATTGTTGCCAAGACACGGAGCGAAAAAGAAATGATTTAAGAGTATGCTCCTGGAATGTTAGAATATTTTAAACTCCAGGAGCTACCCAAAAGCTGGAAAATATCCTCACGCAGTATAAGGCGGACATTACTGCAGATTCGTCGTGGGGTAGCGGCTGAGATCGAAGTTCATCGATTACAAACAAATTAGCGATCGCCTGGCTGTGATCCGCTTCCAAGAGAAATTCTACAATATCAGCTTCATATGTACGCACGCCCCTTCCAATAAACCTGAGGATCTTATCAAAGAGGATTTTTCCGACCTCTTGGATGGAGCCTACGGACCTTGTCCAGAGTACGATTTTAAAATCGGGGACTTCAATGTCAAAATTGGTAAGGAGGACATCTTTGGCGGATCGGTCAGAAAACACAGCCTCCACGAAACGACAACAGGTAACAGCTTCCGACTCAGTAACATTGAGGCAGCTATATATTTCAGATCAAATGTCACTGCTACATCAGCGACAAGCAAAACATGATTTACACAACATCTTGCCACTATGCAGCACAGTACAGCTTCTATCATCAAAAGACTATCTTGGATAGATGGATGGATTCGCCTTAAGCAAAAGTTTACGATGAGCCTGAGGCTTAGTCAACAGGTTTCTTCAATAAATCTCTTGCTACGATCATTGCCTATGCAAATTTCCTTGCCACCCCTTGAGCACTAGATCTATTTACCAATAAAAATAATTTGCAGTAGGCTCAGGTACCAACAATTATAAACGGATTCATTGCTGCACAATCTGACACGAACAACAAAGAACGTACATGCTAGAGATCTTTTCCAGCCCCTGTTAAATCAACGTCAGGCAGAGAGAGTAATTTAGTTCGAAAAAACCAGGATTAGGTCCATAATAAAGGGTTCTCCCTAATCAGAGAAGTGCAATAGTTGACATATCAATTAGGAGGCCGCCGGATCTTATGGACTGCCTGCTTAATTATTTAAAGGCACTTCACAGTCTGTCATTCCTGGTTGGGAGTGTTATCTGCTTTATAGCAGTCTACAGCCTGTACTAACAGTCGAGAAGATAGCAATGATAGTATTTTCAATTGTTATGTTTCAGCAGAAGCTAAAGTTACCAATGACATCCAGCCATGTCAACATGCTTGGTTTTGCGCTTGCCGAACGTGCGGAAATTGAATTTCGTGAATTTCGTCGTGAGGTCGGTTGTCATCAAGTAATTCATCGCACCGTGGAAAAGTTTGAGCTTGAGTACACTCTTTTGGATCTTAAGCCACCAACCAGACAGAGATGAAAACATAGCCGCTGTAGCGGCCAGTATCGAAGAAAAATCAGAAATGTCGATTCGGCGCCGATCAGCTGAATTGGGCAACGACAGAGAGTCAATCCGGCTTATTCTGCAGTTGGATTTGGGCTTACATCCGTATAAAATTGTGCTGACGCAAGAATTGAAGCTGGGCGACCATAGACAACGCCGGGCACTGGAAATATTGGCACGAGGTCCGGCTATTGGCCAAAAAATCATCTTCTCGGACCAGGCCTATTACTGGCTCAGCGGCTAATGTCAACAAGAGAAATTGCCATTGTTGGAGCGAACAAAATCCACAAGTGTTCGGCCAAACATCAATGCATCCACAAAGATTGAGTGTTTGGCGCGTTTTATAGCATGGCGGCATCATCGGACCATATTTCTTTCGAAATGAGGAAGGGGACACCGTAATCTTGAGGGGTCTTAGGTATAGAGCGATATTAACTGACTTTCTTTGGTGAGAGCTGAACAACATTGATATATACGAGCTGTGGTTCTAAGGAAACGGCGCTATGTGCCATACAAGCGACGCAACGCTCCAAGTTGTGAAGGAGAAATTTGGCGATGGGTTATTTCACGGCGAGCGTTCATTAATTGGCCGCCGCGATCGACACCACTTGATTATTTTCTCTGGAGTTACGTCAAAAAGCCAAAAACTTTGGACGAGCTCGAGGCCAACATTCCGCACACTATTGCCGGAATAATACCGCACTTATTGGACCGAGTCGTCAATAATTGTACTGACCGCTTGAAGCACTGATGTACTATTCCACACATAATGGCATGAACGCAGCATCAAAATAAAGCCAGAACCAATATTGTATATCTCAAACCGCTGTCGTTTTATTTCAATTTTTTTCTTATTATTCTTATCTGGTCACCCTACATCGCCAGGTAGACGCTATATTTGTAGGTTGCTACTTAGATTTTGAGAAAAAAAGTAAAAGCGTTTTCAACGCCTCAATCGCTCTTCCAGGCATCGAAAAATGTTGACCTCGTAATTTATTTTTGAGGTGCGGTTATAAAAAGAAGCCATTGGATACTAAGTTAGGCCTGCACGGCGGATGACCCATGAATTCGATGTTTTGAGGGCTCAAAAAGCCACTTGTTGTGCATTGTCGTGGTGGAGACTGATCAGTGTTCGGCGGCTGCTTTTTCTTATTTCTCCAAAGATTTCTGGTACAAATGGTGGGGTACGATTCCGAATTCACTGCTCTACATTGATATGTGCGGTTTTTCTGAAGAAATTTGCTGGATTTAGCATGTCTTGAAAAGCCCATACAGCCTGTTGAGGACTGTAGCGGTCTTATGGACGCCTTTTGATGGACCGCAATCGATTTTTTTCAACATTTTTTTGGACCAATCGACACGACCTTGTTTTTTGACAAATTAAGTGGTATCAATTGGAATCAATGCCAAATCATGCCTGAATTTCATGATATGAGTAAATCACATGATGATCTTGCAATACCAATTCTCACATAGCATCGATGTTTTCCTGCACAACAATCGATGTTGGACGACCTTCACGAATTTTGTTCTGGAGCGAACGTCGCCCACGATTGAATTCGGAAAGTCAGCGAAATTCGGTGGCTCGTGATGGTACTTCGTCACTAAAGGTCCAAGCGAGTTGATGGGCACATCGAGTTAATCTACGTCGAAAATCATAAGAAACCACTGCACGAAAATGTTCGCGATTTAGTTCCATTTTTTGGCTGGAATGAATCGCTGTAAAAGACGCAAATAGCGCGCTCTTCAGGGGTGAAGCTACCCTTAAAATGTTTGCACACAGCGCGGGCGAAGGAAAATTAGGGAGGAAAGAAAGATAGGTACCGATGTATGTTGGTTTTAAATGTTTGAATGTTATAATGACTTAGAAATAGAGAGCTTGGAAGGGCATTCCGCAAGCGAGTTATTCGGCTCGACAGCGTGCACCAGCGGTTATTTTTAATTATTATTAAAGGAATAATCTCGAGGCCAGTTAACATATGTATAGTATAGATTTAAAAATATTTTTTTTAATTTACGAGTAACTAGCTAAAATTAATAAATTGACTTCGACAGGTTCCTGTTTAAATCCATTTAAGAGTGACCTGGTTACAGGTATTCACATTTAAAACAACCAAAGAACAAACGTATTCTGACATGAAGGCATCCATGTGTAGTGCTTTCATTTACATTGGATGTGAGCTATCTGGTACAGGACTACCGAATGTACGATCCTTTTGAATGCTTTGATAAGTTTTACAAGATTTTTTTCCCGCATCATATGAGTGAGTAATTAAAAAAAAAAATTGAGTGGAAAAATTATGTAAGCTATAATCAGATTTGTTTGCCATTGAATATGGTTTCAATTAATCGGATTAAAAGTTGCCATTGACAGCCTCAAAATAAGAAAGGAGCATGTCCTGTGGGATATTTATATTAAAAAGAAACATTTTTTCCTTTTCATTTGGAATCCAAGTTATCAGAGTTTACAAAGTACCAGCGTGGACAGTAAAGCGAATGGAATGAAACAGAATTTTAATTTTTTTTTTTTAATTTAAAACTTCAGAAAATTCCAAAAGAAGAATGGAATTGAAATTGGAATTAACCAAAGTTGTACTGGCACAAGTGTCTGTTTTTCTTTCTGTTCCAGAGCTCACTTTATTTCATTGCTTTAAACCACCGGCTGGGGTTTAATTTTAGAGAAAGAAAGCCACATTTACTCAACCCAGAACCCTCTCCATATGCGCACTATATAAGGAATAATCTTCCGCTGCAGGGTTTTCTCTCGATGATGGATTCGAACGCGTGTCCATCCCACCCACATGTCCCAGCGATGAATTCCAACAGTCCTTTCTTCCGCTACTACAGACGAGGCCGTTACCACAAGAAGCACTTTCTTCTCCATACTACGAGAAGGTCCTCATCCATTTTTCATAGGACTAGAGGAGGACTGGGATGATCATTGTTTATAGATCGTAAATTTTTTATCCGAGACGAGGCTCTATCAGTTGTCTTCTGAGGACGAGAAAAAGCGGTTTGAATGATCTCTGAGGTGATGTTGTTTTTCTATATTTACTGCGGAGCCTAGGTAGACAAAATCCTCGACTGCCCCGAATTCGTACTTGTTTATTTTGATGTTTTGTCTAATTTGTCGATGTTGGGCGTCCTTTTACAACGACAGAATGTATAACACTTTGCTTTTCACGCGTATACCACCAGACCCATCTTCGGCGCTTCTGCTTTAGTACTTGCAAGCGCCCTACAAATAGTCTGCAGTGTTCTGACGATAATGTATTATATAATTGTATACTGTGTCATTTTTGCAGGAAGGAAGTTGTATAGACTTTTGCAAGGGTATATATATGGTGTTGGTTTGTTGTAATCTCAAGTATGATCATGATAGTGGATCGGATTGTCGAAAACCTGCCTACCATCACGGAGGAGTGAGCTTTCTCCATGATCATCCTGCAGAACTGACAAGTTTTACCAGGGATGGCAAAACTGAACATGCATTCTCATAGATTTAGGTTGTCATAGGCCACCATAAACTAGGCATGAAAACAAACTGATAAGGACGCATAAGGTGGTAGACAAAAGGCTTAAGTCGATTACATACGAGTAGTCTATCAGATAACATCGTATAGGCGATGTTAACGTAGACTAGAGAGTCTTTTTTCATCGGGGTCTGCGATATATTTACAAGATAATTTGATGCCACTTGAATATCTCGGTAAATAGGCCTTAAGTACCGACAAGTTTGGATATGGCTGTCCTCAATTCGTCGGGGTCGAGCCATTCATTCATTCGCATTTTGGCTGACAGCAGAATATTGACCGTCATCGAATATTTATCAGTGGTTCTTCCACATCCTCAGCACTCATTGTCAATCTACGACTAGGTTCCCTTGTTCGTCCTTAAGGGCTTCCGTTTGTACTCTGTTGAGCTGGCATGTTATTTTTACGTTGTGGTAAAATTATTTCTTCCTCTTTTGCATCGAGTGTTCTTTATTTGCTCGTAAATCTCACGATCTGCTCTAGGCCTCGTTCACAGCTTCCCTGTATATATCTTCTATTTTTTTGCATGTCGGCACTTATTGTTAAACCACGGGATTCGCAGTGCTCGGGCGAAACTTTCACATCAGAGGTGTCATCTCTGTATACAACCTCTTCGTATCCGACCCCATCTATTTCAAGTACCTTCCCAATTTTTCCATTGGCCCCTCTCTCTCTCCCAAGCCTTTGACCGCACCATTATCGAAGGAAAGTTACAAAATCTCATTGATGAATTCTTATCCGGTCCAGATGGGCTCCCAGCAATATTTCTCAAAAATTGTGCCTTCAATCTTTCGCACTCACTTTCCTCCCTATTTCATCTGTTCTCACAGAAGGAGAATTCTCCAAGTTTGGAAGACCTCTTTCATAACCCTGGTTCACAAAAAGGGATCAAAGAATGAAGTAACCAACTACCGTCCCATTGATAAGCTTTCTCAAATACCTAAAATGTTCGAAAGTTTTTTATATGAAGTTCTAAGCTTTCACTGCATGTCCCTTTTATCACCCAATCAGCACGGATTTCTAAAAGGTAGATCAACTACTACAAATTTAGTTGAATTCGTATCCCTTGCGCTTTCAGCCCTAGAAAATGACAACGAAATGTTATTGCTACAGATTTCGCCAAGGCCTTCCATAAAATATCACATAAACTGGTCCTCTGCATATTGTCTTCCCTCTGTTTTGACCCCATATTGTTAAAATGAATATTTTCTTATCTGGAGAATCGTTATTATAGCGTTCGCTTTAGGTCAGCCTTCTCAACCCAGTTTTTAGCCATTTCTGGTGTCCCACAAGGCAGCCATCTAGGTCCCCTCTCTTTCATTTTAACTATAAACGATCTTGAGAGGATTATTAAACACTACTCCACATCCATTTACGCCGATGCCACTAAGTTCTCCAAAACTATTTCTTCACCCCACAACCCTATTCTCCTTCATGAAGACCTCGATAGGCTTTCCATTTGGTGTCTAAAAAATTGCTTTGGGCATAATGTCTCCAAATGCAAATCTATGACTTTGTCTCGTAAGTCCAATCTATCTCCTTCTCGACTTTATTTTCTGCATGACCAACCTGTACCTCAGGTAAGCCAGCTCATGGTGTAAAGAATTTTGCAACCCTTTACATTACCCTTGTCCGGCAACTTCTCGAATATGCCAACCAAGTATGGTCCCCCTTTCAGCGAATTCAACGTAATTTTCTTCGAGTTGCTCTTCGTGGGCTACCCTGGAATGACCCATTTATCTTACCTCTCTATCGTGACCGCCTCAAACTTCTTAACCTGAATACGCTCGAAAAACGCAGAGACGTAGCTGACATACTCTTCATTCATCGACTGGTCCCTGGTTTCGTGGACTCCACTTCCCTTTACAATTCTATTTCCTGGAACACTAGCCCTCGTAATTTACGCTGTCCTCGTCTCTTCTATATCCCAACACACCGCACGTCTTATGGCTCTAACGAACCAATCTCCCGCATGCTCCGTAAGGTCAACTCAAACCTCAAACCTCTAATTGTTGTTAGTTTTTAAGTTAGTTTAAGCCCACACCAAATTAAATTGTCAAGAATCTCATAAAACAGGGCTTGCTGTCATCGTCGTTCTCCACTATTAGAGCGTACGCGTATAAATCTTGATGCGGATTGTCACGAATTGCTCGCTCACATACCTGATACTCAAGACTTCTAGATAGCCGTTGCCTTTTTTTTCCGGTAGCAGTTTTTGTCGCACTTCTTGGATGGCAGTTAGATATGCTTATATAAGTTGTTCGGCTATACGTGGTATGTTATAGGATCTAATATCCTTCGCGGAATGCCAAAATCGTTTGCCTTCTTCGAAAGTGATATCATTTATATCTGAGGCTTTCAGTTGTTTCCTAACTATCTGTTGTTCATATATTGTCCTTTGATTCTGACGGACGCATTTTTGAGTTAAGCTATCTTAGCACGGTTCAATACTTAACGTTGAAAACGCATAAAACGAAATAAAACCAAGTCGTTCGATTTGTGCAAATAGTTTCAATCAATATTCCGACTAGTAAGACCTTTTTGTAAGACGTTTCAACACCTTGTAGATAGAATTAAATGCGGACTCTGTTAGAATGGGTACGGCTTGGAACAGCCAGCAGAACATATTTTTGTTTGCGGACGCTGACGCGATTCAATTTGCACTAGGCTAAGCAGCAATCTCTCGTATGGACACTCTGTTCTTACGTCTGTAATCAGGTACATGCACATGTTGTAGCTCCAATCTCTGTCGATTTACGATTCCTGTTTAGTGTTTGTGTTACAGTGTAAACAAAAATACAACACATAGACGTAATCGACGAATTGTGGGGTGAACATTAAGTTGACTTGTCTGAATCATCTTCTGCTAGCAGCAGTCTTTCTAAACACCTAGCTTGAGCTCCGTGATGCCTACAACTTAGGCGCATAGTCATCAGGGGTAGGAGAAGACACGCTGAAAACACAGAGGAAGCTCTAGCGGAGTTCAGAACCAAAAGATCCGAGCTCAAGAGGGCCTTCAATTCGAGCAAAAAACGGAAGTGGGAGGATTTCCGCCGAGACATAAACAACGACTCCTGGGGAGTAGGCTACAAGGTCGTAATGTGGAAACTGCGAGTCCAATCGGCACCGCCTATTCTAAACGAAGACAAGATGAAATGCTTTGTAAACACTCTCTTCCCAACTCATCCGGTCAGGCCACCCTAAAACACACCAGTCCGACGACAGGAAACTTCAGGTTTCAGCGAAGAAGAGTTGGGATTAGCCGTGTCGACAATGAAAAACAGAAGAGCACCCGGCCCAGATGAAATTCCAGCAGAAGTAATAAAAGTGACTGCCCAACCTGCTGCTCAACATGTACAACAGTTGCCTCGAAAAAGGAGTCTTCCCAAAGAGCTGGAAAAAGCAACGATTGGTACTGATCAGCAAAGGAAAAAGAGACCCAGACTCCCCATCAGCGTACAGGCCCTTATGTATGTTGGACACAGCGGGAAAACTGATGGAAAAGCTGCTCAAATTACGACTCACAGATGCAGTACAAAGAGCGAGAGACTTGGCAGGAAGGCGGTACGCTCCACGGTCGGAGCTATTGAAGAAGTGGTGAAATCTGTTCAAACTGCCTAACAAGGAAGTTGCCGCTCTAAGAAGATCGTTTTGCTGGCAACCCAGGACGTAAGAAATACATTCAACTCAGCCAGGTGGAGTGATATACTAAATGCGCTAGAAAATAGATTCAACATCCCAGCCTATTACATATGATGAAGGACTATATCAGGATCCCTGAGCTGATCTACGAGACCACAGAAGGCTTACGAAGGAAGGAAATAACATCTGGAGCAGCACAGGGATCAATCCTGGGACCAGACCTCTGGAACATCTCCTATGATGATATACTGCCGATGGAGATGCCCGAAGACACCTTTCTCGTTGGTTACGCAAACGACATCGCGGCAGTGACAACGGCAAGAGACACTGAAAACAGTTGAACCAAGTCATGTGACGAATAACCTTCTGGATGGATGAGCACGGTCTTAGTTTGGCAACAGAGAAAACTGAGATAGTCCTCCTGACGAAGAAGAAAATCCCGACACAAATACACTTCCAAATTGGCTCTGAAGTCATTAAGAGCAAGGTATTTGGGAATGAGGCTTGACATAAAACTAACTTTCTGGCAACAGATAAAGTACGCAGCGAAAAGAGCCTCTAGAGTCACAACATCACTCAGTAGATTAATGGCGAACATAGGTGGTCCAAGGCCAAGTAAGCGCAGGCTATTAATGTCGACAACGCATGCCATTCTCCTATATGGAAGTGAGATCCGGGCAGACACGCTTCGACAAGAAAAGCAGATGGCGTCAGTGTAAAGACGTGGAGCTCTACGCGTGGCTAGCTCTTACCGAACTGTCTCGGAACCAGTCGCCCTTGTAGTCGCAGGTGTGACTCCCATCGATCTCCTAGCGGCACAAAGGAAGTGCGTCCACGAAAACAAGGCGGGAATCGGATTGGAAGCGGCAGAGCAGCAAACGATACGGAAGTGGCAAGAGCGCTGGATCTCGGAAAGCAGAGGAAGGTGAACAGCGAGGCTGATAAGAAATGTGGCTGAGTGGAAAGACCGGAAACACGGGGAGGTCAACTACTTCGTCACCCAGTTCCTCACCGGACACGGACATTTCAAAGCCTTTTTACATCATAGGATCGGAAAAACGGATAGCCCAGCCTGCCAGTACGGCGACTCCCCAGCAGACGACGTACATCACATATTTTTTGCCTGCAGAAGATGGAAAGCCCAACGCACAGCACTGGAAAACAGCATTGGTGCCTTCAAAGCCAGTTTGTGGAAGATATTCTCAGAAGAAAGAAAAGAGAAGAAGAACAATACCGGGTGTGTCAGAAGCCACAGGGTTGGGAGGAGTTTTAGTCCGTATGATCAGAAAGCATGCGGAGAGAGCCGGACACACGGGTATGGTCAACGCCAACAGACCTCCTTATGGTGCGTTAGGCATTTCTCCTCTCCCCAAAAGCCAAAAAAAAAAACACCTAGCCTATCAACACTAACGAGCATCGCTCCAGAAACTACGAAGGCGCTATCAGTTTTCTGGCAGTGTTAGTACATTTCTTAGTATTCCAAACGATTCATCATTCGTTTCATGGAATAAGCTTCTACGTGACTTCTGCTTTCGCCTAGATGTACGGACTCGTGGTCCTTCGTTCTTTAACCATAGCGATGGTTCTAAAAGCCATCTCCCGTGCTTTTTGGTTCAATCCGCAATAGAGTTTGATGAACTTGCAGGCTGACACTATTCGTATTCTAGCTTTATGAACATGCTTTCTGACGATCTGTCACCAGATCTCCAGTTGTTTCGAGAATATAATACAAAGCCCACTTTCAGAACTGAGGACTGGTTTGGAAGAGCATGTAGTCGATTATTCATGGACGGCAAAATAAGGCTGGAGTGGGAATAGGTGGGGCGAGCGAAGCCCTAAATGTAGTTGGACAGTTATGTAATTAAAGCGAGTCTTTTCTGGTTGTCATACCACAATCCGAAGGTGGAATGAGATCGCCGATGAATGTGCTAGGCTAGGCGAGGGTTGATCGACGATTTTTTTTTTCAACTCACAATTCAGGCGCACCATTTCCGTTGCATACTAACCCTGCACAGTGATGAGTAAGCCCTTTGAGTAACCTATGGTATATGAAAGAATGGAGCTCTGTGGGTAATCTTCTGGTTGCTGAGGCTGATTGATATCACACCTAAAGACGTGGATACTTTCCAGACACTTAATTGCTTTTCAATGCTATTCCTTAACAAATGATTTCAAGTTACTGTATGTAGTCACCACCCCAAGCATTTATATCAACTTCACCAAAGCCATTCACACCCGCTCACTAAATGTTCGTCTGATTCAAATTCAAATTTAAGCCAAATGGTTTAGCTTTGAGTGACTTTTATCCATTCGGTTGCTGCTGTATCATTGTTTTAACCACAACAAGTTCTACTAACTAAAAACCGCTAATGACACCAATTGGCTTTGTTCGTTTGCGAATAGTTTAAGCAAAACTTTTCATAAATTGCCAAAGGCAGTGAAAACTTTAATTTTAAATAACCCACAATGATGGTGGCCTACATCATACAATACTCGTATCATCATCCTCCCTTGGGATTGTTGTACATTGAGCTCCGTTCTTAGCTTAACATAAGGCACGAATCATCCCTAATTGACGTCATCAAAAACGTCTGCTTAAGCAAAAATCAACGAATTCAAGCTCATTAGGGATACATTCGTTTCTGTGTAACCCGAACTAAGAATGCGGTTTAACCGGGAACCAGGACCTGAGTACCTATTAACATTTCTTAGAAACAATTTATATGTTTACCCGTTCATCTTGGTTGTAAGAGTTGTTTTGCCTTTCGGTAGGTCTTTGTGTTATATTGCTGGTAGTCCTGCTATTCTGCTGCCTACTCCCCATATGCCCCACATGTGTCCTTAATTATTGTCCTACTGTGCTGAATCCACTCATTTCGTGTTATTATCGTCGTTATCTCTTTGTCGTGTAGGAAGTTCTTTATATGACGTCGTGTAGGATTTGTGTTATAAATTAGAAAGATTTATGTTTGGCCCATGGCATCGAGCTGGTACAGGGTTGTCAGCGTTTTGCATAAAATCCAACAGCGAACGGATTGACTGTGTGTTGAAATGTACGAGGATAAATGTAATTTATGATTAGAGTAAATGTGTAATCAGTGAAATCCATTTGAACATTAGTTAGAGTTGATTGCATTGAGTTGGGTAACTACTGGTATAGTCGTGTATCCGACATAGGTGTTGTGCCTCATTAAGAGCGGAATTCTATCAAGCCTCGGGCTAAAAGAACAGAAAACATGCACTCTTATGTACTACTGATATCGCTAGAGGGATTCGAGTAAATAGAAGAAAAGACTTATGAGTCGTACTGTATCTGCACGTATTACAAGAAATTCCTTTCACATGTCACTTATTCTTTTATGCCAATGTTATTCGTATATGACAGCTGTTCATGTCCTTTTTTATGTAAACGTTGCGTGCATTTATAATCAACAGGACACTGTCATTCCGATTGATTGAGTAGTGGTGAAAAAAATGCAGAAAAGTTTCGTACTTTTTGCAAAACGAGGAATGACTTTGTTGTCATTCCGTATCTGGCTTTCATCTATCAGGCGAATGGACCATGGAATATTTTTTCCATTTTTGTGTTCTATTGAGTTTTGATTTTTTTTTTGTAGCACTTACAGGGGTCATGGGGTTTCTTTCATCCTTTCGGCTTGTCGACAGCTGTTCATGATTTCCAAAGTACGCTCAATAGGGGATCTTTATATGCAACGTGTGATAATTTGGAGTCACGTCTTTAAGGAAGCTGGGCCAGACTAATAGCGTTCACTTTTGGATGGCCACTGCCTTTCGGATAGGGGTGGAAAGAGTGGTATTCATTAATCTAAGCGGATTGGATACCAGGTCAAGACTAAGATCTAGACCTAGTACGAATGTTAGTATTAATATTGTGATGGTAAAATTCCACTGCTGTCTCTGCATAAACTCTCAATTATTCCCACTCTATTTCGCAAGGATTGGCTGGGTTGTCTCAACCCAAAGTAGGTACTAGTTGGAGAGGCTGACCAGGTCACCAGAAAATAAATAAAGAAGCCATTTAGACGAAGCGACAAAGGACACAAAAGAGTGACGGAAATAGAACAAAAATACAACACACATAACAAAGTCTAAATTGAAAAGAATGCCACGATGTAGATATTGTACATCCCACAACTTTAAAATTAGCACTTTTTTTTAATATAAAAAGGAGGACCGATAATAAGACAAAAATACATTTCAAAATGTCTCTAAAGAGCTGCATCTAGCATAACGTTATCCTGTTTAATTAGGGTAGAAAAGGGATTCTAAGTAATCAGGTCAAAATAATTAACCGAAAAGAGTCAAGGACATTGAAATGACTAACAATACATTTATGTGTGGGAACGGATTCCCAAAGGCTTTTCTTTTGAATGCGAATCTTAGATATGAATGAGAATGCATATGACAGATGTATTATAAAAGAAATGGGTTCAATGAGGGGGACCAGCTGATATGAGGATTAAAACAAAAAAACGATTACGATTCAGAAACATTGCTCCGAGTTGTCCCGTACCTCCTCAAAAAGGACATGAGCACTGCACAAAAGTGGCTGATTTAGCCAGGGACTGATCTACGATATCTAGATTTGTAGGTACGAGTAATGTCTTCAGTAGTTCCTTCTCCTTTTCATTTTTTTAAATGTCCCTACCACCTTCTCTGCTGGCCAATTCGATTGAGGACGGTAGGGTGCTGGTGTAACGTACTCGATGCCATTGACCAAACAAAATTGTTCAAACTGATGGATTTTAAGCTGAGACCCATTATTTGAGACCATCGTTTCAGGGAATCCAAATCTCGAAAATGTCTGCGATAATATTTTCATAGTTACCACGGTCTCCTTCATAGTGGCCATGATGCAAGCAATACCTTATTTGGAGAAGCAGCAGGTAATTGTCATTGATTGCACTGCTTCAAGAAACGTTTGATTTCGTCGTCTAAACCAGCCAAACAAACATAACTGCGTTCTAGCGACTTCCTTCGTTCTTTTCCCGGTTGGCTCCTATGTAGCTGTGTTAAAGTGTACTGCCGTAGAATGTTTGAGATAATGATATGCTCATAAAAGAGTCCTTGTGATTGAAAAGTGGTTTAGTATCCGATGAAATAACCTTGGACCAGCCTGTGGTTATGAGTTCTTTAACATTTCGAAGTTGCTTTGATTAAACAACTGGTAAGTTGTTAATATTCTCTAATATGTAATTCTGATGAAAAATCGGATTCTGAGTCTATTTGGGCTATGATGTAGTCTTCCTTCGATTCGGTTTGGCGCGTCCCAATTAATAGCAAAAGAAGGTCTGCATTGCCGAATTCTTGAGTTAGTACAAATTTTATATCGAAATCGTATGTTTGTAAGGCCAAAGCCCATCTTTGAAGACGATTTACTGAATGTGTGGGTATGCCTTTGTTAGGTCGGAATACAGAGAGCAATGGCTTATGATGCGTCTCCAGGTGGAACTTTCAACCGCTAATCATCCTATGGAATCAAGCTTTTCTTCTCAATTTGGTTGTAACTTTATTCGGCTGTGGCAAGCGATCTTGAAACTTATGGTAGTACACAGCTTTCACTATGCAATCAGAGAAACGCTGTGATAAGCAACCTCCGATTCCGTCGGCAGAAACAATTTATCGGCAATTCAGTGTTTAAATGTGTAAGTCCAAGTTCAAATTGAAGCGGATGATCCAGCGCCTAAAAATGAACAAAGATGCTGCAGTGTTTGCGGTGCCGACATATTCCCAATAGCTTCAGTTTTCTTCGCATCCAGTTTCACTCCATCACTGGTAAGTATATGACCTTTCATTCATGAGAAAACTGCACTTATTTATTTTGACCTTAAACCCAGACTCTTCTAAGCGTTTTAAAACACCATCATGTTGCTCCCGGGTTCTGCCTGATATTAAAAGATCATCTATATACGCTGAGACATTTTCCAATTCTGACAGTATAGTGTCCATAAGTTGTTGGAAATATCTTGGCCCTGGTGGTATGTAGCCCATTCTACTAATACAATGTCTCATGTATTTTAATTGTAAGGAAGTGCATGGAATTTTGGTCAAATTGAACCTGCAGGTAAGTATCTGACTTAAAGCTGTGACTTAAAATTAAACTTAAACTTAAAATTAAGGTTGGTAGGAGTGGTAAAGGGGATCGGATTTGGGACAAGGTATGGGTGGTTAAAGTCAAAGACGATAAGGTTTGAGTTGATCTTTCGTAGCGTACGGGAAATTAGTTCGTTCGCGCTGTAGGAGGTGTGGTGGGTTGGTAGAAAGAAGAGACAACGGGTACGTAGATTATGAGGGTTAATGTTGAGGAAAATAGAGTTTTGAATGGACGCGCATTCAACGTGACCTGAAAGGAGGCAATGAGTGAAGTTAACTTAATAAGGTTGAGACGGTTTTGATAAGGGCAGAATAAAAGGATCGTCCCAGGGCATACCTCGAAGAGCAAATCGAAGAGAACTTCGCTGGATGTTTTCAATTCTCGAGATATGAACACCCTGACATGGGGACCACACTTGACTGGGGTACTCTAGGAGCGGACGAAAAAAGGTAATATAGAGGGACCACCGTTTTACAAAACCTAGTGCAGAGTTGGCTTTAGGGATTATCCCATCCATATGTAAACGGAAGTTGAGCTTCCTATCACACAAAATGCCGAGGTCGCGAAGAGATTGAACGGAGGAGATAGGATGGTTGGGGAGGAGATTTGTGCAGCTTATGTGAAAAGGTGATGGATTGGCATTTGGCGATATGAATTTCCAAACAATTTTTGAAGCACAATGTCGAAAAACTATCATAGTCTTATTGAATGAGGAAGGAGTCTTGGGCTGAGGAAATGGTTTTGAATAATTTGATATCGTCTGCGAATATGGAGAAAGACGAGTGTTTGATGATCCAATCGATATCATTTCTGGTTAATATAAAAAGAAGAAGACCTAGATGGCTGCCTTTGGCCGTTTGGCTTCCTAACTGCAACAATGGAAGCTGCCCATTCTGAAAACTCGACCGGAGAAATAATATCGGCGTGTTCTAAACATGGGAGTTACAACCTTACCTTCGCAGCGTCATCTAGTTTTGATACATCCTTCTCAAATAGATCGGAATAGCGCACATACCATCTTTGAAAAGTAATAGCATTTCCTGGATCGTTGTGTTCTTATTGCGTGTGCCCTGGATTTTCTCGTCTCAGTATGAATACGTGGGATTGAGTATTTGTTAATGGGAAACTCATAGCTGCTCAGACCAAGCGCTAGCTTCTACAACGACATGAAGAATGTAAACGGGGTCTCTTATGCTCAGCTGGCATCGATCTAAAGCTGCGTAAAGTTTAAGTGTTATCAGATCCTTTCTTTCTTTTCCCACTTGTTTCAGGACAGGGAACCGGCTAATACATTTTCCCAGACTATATTAGGTTATTATGAAAGTTTTTAGAAGGGACACTGCAACGTGCATACCATGTGTAATATTACATAATAGTGTGCAGCTGATCTCTTAGTCTTTGACTCCGTATACCTGTATCAATATCATATGGGAAGCATCTTTTCCCAGATCTCGGCGAAGACCTTGGTGATAGTTTAGTATTAGATACGGTAGTTGTTGGCATCTTCAAAAGGTAAGTGCACACTGAAATGTTACTAAACCGCGTGCTCTCTGCATAATCAGGTTACTTCAGGCATGCTAAGCTGGATTAATTTACCGTTAATTATCCGTAGTTGATTCGTGAATTCTTTGCATTTCAATTAATGCGCAAAAGAAGTTTTGTTTACCGATTTTATGGTTGCGGTACCTGAATGCGACTTTAATATAGTACCATAAACAAACTCCATGGGACTCATCCAAGAGGTCATCAATTGAGTGCACATTTACAACTGATGTTTTGCGGCTTAGCGATGCTGATCACAGGAAAGCCTGCAATCATTAGTTTGGAGTCAATATTAGTTTGAATTATGGTCAATGTAATCCGATTTCAGTATTGCGCAACTACTGGATTCACATAACAGCAAATCTCAACCTAAGCATCAATATGTATAAAATAAATGTTCTTAGTGCTATGATTGTGGTCTTTTGGCCTTAGTTTTGGTACATACGCCCATCTTCAATATTAGTCTATCTATTGACATTGACACTGCACCACATTCTCTTCGGATAGTCCTAAACCTCAATACATAAACTACTCCAGTTAGTAAGCTCCTTGGTTGAAAATAGTAGAGGCTGCTTCAACTTGTACATATCACTTCAGCTGACGTCTTCTTCCATTGTATTTTCCCTTCAAGCAGAAACCAAAGAATCGCTCTATGTGGTATGTCCTAGCTACCTCAAGCTCGTCTACGCAAATTCTTCCATTCAACAAGTAAAATTTTGGTCCCTAGAAATCTTGGTAATGAATTGCATGCTTTGTACAAAGTCATCTCCTGCTGTATTAATATCCCGGCAGGTGTGTCGACTAATTTAGTTATGTGGACGAAAATCTTGATTTTCACCCCCGAAAATTGAGTGAATCGTTCTGCCTAAAAGCGATATTGGGGCCGACTGAAACTTTCCTACTTAATTTCCTAACTTAACTCGACAAGTATCTATTCGGACCTTGTTAGCTTGATACGATCCTTTTACTTTATAGTAAAACTTGCGAATATTGTCCTTCTGAAGTAGAACAAGTTTGACCCACTCTCGTCCTCTATCTTTGTTAGCGATTTGTTTTGCTTAAAGTACTTGACTAGACTCTACATCAAACCAATGGTTTCATACGAGTGATCAGGTGAAACCAATCATTTCAGTTGCTCTGTGTCTGACAGCTTCTTGGCATCGATGTGAATAAGCTTAATCCCATTTCCCGACGTGCGTTGTGCCGTGTAGGCTATGCTCTGCGGCTGTACTGCCTAAGATGTCCACTTTTCCACTTGTCTAATTTGACTTCGCAATCAGCTAAAATGAATTTAATGTCATTAAAAGAAGAAGAACTCGAAGCAGCAATTTTTGGCGACTTCATCCATCTTCTCTTAGAAATCAGCATTGATGCATTCAAGTTCCAAAGACTAGATCTGCCTTAGACTGGGGCTTAAAAGAAATCCACACCCAAATAACCACTGCTTCTTCTCTCTGTAGTACCCACCCAAGTTATGTTATAGTTTTTCTTCCTGCTTTTGTACAGTCGATCGCACCAAACTTCCTAAATGATGGTGATATCTGCTTTATAGCAGTCTAAAACTAGTCTCCTTTAGTTTGTTTGACTGCAATTGACCTGTTCAAAGTTCAAACTTTCCATGTGTTGTCCCTTTTCCATTTTGTAATGTCATCATTTGTAAGTACCAATTAATCCGAGGTTACTGGATGATTCGCAGTAGTAGGGATTTAACTTGGCTTCAGCACCTAACCTGAAGGACCAAACTCTTACGTCCGGATATCTTGATGTCTCTAGTTCAGCACTATAACAAGCCCTAAAAAATTCGTATTCACGTCAGCTCCAAATATTATACGTTGAAGGTGCTCATGTAAAGAATCTTTGACTTTTACACCGTCGCTGATTCAGTCAAGCGAATTCATCCGCCGTACGTCATTCTCTTGGAGTTCAATCATTCCTGATAGGAGACTATAACGTTCGATATTTTGCTCTGGCAAGACAAGTCCTATTAAACCTGGCAACCGCAATTTATATGTACGAGGGCCGTTCAACATATTCTCAGTATCGGGGTGAAGCTGTGGTTGTATATATAAATTGACCTATTTATCAAGTAATACTATTATTTTAGTGCATTCATGTAAAATTTCATACAAATGTGATTATTAATTCGCGTTTTATCTCTAGTTAAACAGAATCATAATGGCAACTGAGACGATGATGGTGAAAATTGAGCATCGCGCTGTAATTAAATTTCTCACTAAGCAAGGAAAAAGTCAAAATACTATTCATGAAGAGATGGTGGCTGTTTACCAGGATTCCGCACCTTCATTATCAACTGTGCAAAAGTGGTCAAGTGAGTTCAAGAGAGGCAGAGAGAGCATTGAAGACGACCCCCGCTCCGGCGCCCCGGCTACTGCTTGTACGGGAGAAAGCATCAAAGAAGTCGAAAAACTTGTTCTTGAGGATGCCCGAATAAAGGTGAAAATGATGGCAGAGATCACCAAGCTTTCAATTGGTACCATTCACACCATTCTTCATGACCATCTTAACCTTTCAAAGGTCAGTGCAAGGTGGGTGCCACGAATGCTCACAGCGCCTCAGAAAAAAAGTGAGAATCGCATGCTGTAGAGAGCTTTTGGAGATGTTTAGTGAGAACGCGGACAGTGTTATGGATCGAATTGTTACTGGGGACGAAACATGGGTCCACCACTATGACCCTGAAAGCAAACAAGAGTCCATGCAGTGGCATAGAAAAGGAACAGACCCCCCGAAGAAGTTCAAAGTCACTCCGTCTGCCGGGAAGCTCATGGCCACAGTTTTTTGGGACTCAAAGGGAATCTTGCTCATTGAGTACAAAAAAAAGGTGAAACCATCAACGGCATATCCTACGCTTCCACTTTGCATAATTTGCGGGAGGAAATTAAAAAGAAAAGACGGGGTAAACTCGCAGCGGGTGTGTTGCTTCTTCATGACAACGCTCCTCACTCACACGGCGCGAGTTTCCAAGGCTGCTGCGCGAGATTGTGGTTTCGAAGAAATCCAACACCCACCCTATAGTCCAGACCTTGCCCCTAGTGATTATTTCCTGTTTCCGGATTTGAAAAAATGTCTTCGTGGAAAAAGATTTTCGGATGATGAAGAACTCAATTCGGCAATAAATGGGTATTTTGCAGAGAAAGAGGAAATTTATTTTTTTGAGGGTTTAAAAAAGTTTATCTCAAGATGTAACAAATGCATTGATGTTAGGGGAGATTATATTGAAAAATAAAAGCAATTTAAATTGAATTCGCATTTTCCTTCATATCGATACCGAGAATATATTGAACGCCCCTCGTATTAATACAGTCCTTCTTTCTTATATGTAGAATCCGTCAAGAAAAATCACCCGCTGAACTGATGCTAGGAAGATCAATACGAACAGCATAGACCGACACCACCTTCATAGCGGATTCAGAACACCCTACAAGATGCACAATTCAACAGTAAAGGAGACACTCTTTTCGTCAAACAATATTCCCCCATCAAGTTCGATTTGGACAGCTGGAGAGGTAATAGAGCACGTTGGCCGGGTTAATTATAACGTCCTTATCTACAACCTAAAAAAGCTCAAAGCGGAAAGATCCTAGCCACACATTTCACTCAACACTTACACCAAATTTTCGATGGGCTTCTTGAGAGGGGGTCACATTAGTAGTATCTACTAGAACAATTTCTTTTTATTAACAAACCGTTTTGATGATGTCAGGTCTAGAAGCTGATGGTCCATAAATTATATTTATCCTCACCAGGAGACTCCTTCACTGTCTTCTAATGCGCAACATTAAAAAATCAAAAAGCTGCCTGGAAACTTATAACTTTCTTGTAAATAATTAAAGCTCCTTAAGGATCATGTCAGCATTGTCTGAATTCCCTAGCCACCAGCCCTAGGAATTGACTTTTTGCCTTTAAAAGTCTTCAGCACCTCATTACTTCCTCGTGCTGTTACACAACTGATATTCCCTGAGTCCCTTGACTCGAGAGTTTCCTCCTTTTTCTAAGCTCATGGTAACTTTATTTATATTTTTTTCCAGTCCACTATCGTCTCTCGAATAATTTATAAAATGAGTTAAACCAGGTTAAGAATCAGAGAATAGAGAAAAATGATGGTAAACGTTAAAAAGAGGTTTGGAGCAACAGAAGTTCCCCTTGAGAAGCAGGACACTTCTTACTGCTGGGATACAATATTTTTTGCTTAATAATCCAATAAATGGTCAGAAGTGACATTTTATGTGGTCGTATTGTGGTAATAAATATCCCAAGTGGACTTACGGCACTTAAACGTTGAATTACATCCAATGGCTAATTGAATTATGGTAATGGTTAGTGAACGGAATGTGAGGCAAATGGGGAGAATATGCCGAGTATCGGAACTTTAATTGCTCCGAGGACTTACTTTTGAGGGATTTTACATGGTTTTTTCCATTTGTTTGTTACAGTAGAGTTTCGAAGGATATCGCTACATAACTTAGAGTTTGGATTACTTTGGACTAAACACTGTTTATTGTAGTTGAGTCACTAATTTACATGCGCATTTTCATCCCAAAGAAGTTGATACCTCCTCAACGGTTCTGTATCAAGTGGTCTTTAATCCGTAGGGTATGTCCACTTTTTTGTTCGATAAAAAATCTTCATATTACGTGTGCTTGTGATACCATCATCAAAATACTGCACCTATATAGCGGTCCTGATATTTATTGTTCTGGAGCGGGATTCTGCGCTGAAAACATATTTTCTACAGACTTTGAAGGCGATTTTGATCACGCACTCTCTTCCGATTGCTAATATCTCCGCTTTAAAGTCTGGAAGACACTAAGTTTCTGAGGTTTCAAGTTCAGTTCAGCCTTGCAATCCGAGGGCTTTATTTGGGAGCAACACCACGCTAGGAATTTGGTCCAGAGTCTCACAATTATCTCGATGAGTCTCCCAATGACAGAGAACAGTTGAAAGTGTGTCATTTCTTTGCCTCACCCTCACCACTGTCAAGCTGCTACAATTTTTTTCTAGGGATTCAATTTTGGCTGCTTTACTGCCTATGCATATTGCTATATCAAATGGATACTGGATTTAGGCTGAATACAGCTGAGACTTCAGCTTAGAAGATGGAACAGTATGTGAGTAGACTGAAGTACTGGAGTATGCAGAAAACCTTTAGACTTCCTGTTGCCTTCATTCATTGCTTTCTGGAATAATAATTACTACAGCGCCAAGAACGCATGTACACACAGCCCACCGGTCGAATTCGTTTTTCATGTGCAGGCTACGTAAGCCATAAATGAGAATTGATCCCACTGCTGTCGTATAGAGACCAACCAGAAGTTTTCTATTTCGCTTTGTAATATTTTCGTTCCACTTCAGTTTACTGTACAGGATAAAGCCCAAACACCTGACCCTCCTCGATAATATGCTGAGTTTTCTTGTGAAGCGGAATACCTCCGGTTTGGCCTGATTTAACAACGAATCCAAGAGGTTAGAATGTCTAAAGTGTACTGAAGAATGTTTGAGAGTGTCTGCCTGACACCTTGAAAGTGACATCGTCTGCCTAAGCTACTACACCAGATCCCGCTTTCCTTGATTTAATATGTAAGTAGGCTTTGGCCTGCTTTTAATAATAAATAGATTTTAAGAATGAAAACCCGGCTACTTTTTGGAGTTCGAAACAACAATCACTTAAGCTTTTTCACAAAGGTCATGTCCTGGCTGATCTGTAGAGGCGTAGATTTTCTTAAGATAGGTCGAGTTGCTGAAGTTCAGTTAGGGAAATGAGTTTCATAAACAGATCCAAGCACTTTTCCACGCAGACAGCCCAGTTACGATCTGAAAACCTTCTCAAAGGTGGCCAGATAGCAATGTCCAATTTTCATGTTTCAGCAGCTGTCAAAGGTACAAATGACATCCAGCTGTCAAAATATTTTTCACGCAAGATATTATCGAAACTTCGGCTCAGTTGTAAGTACGCAACGTTTAGTTCTAGTTTTAAATGCATTTTATTTTCTTAATCACTAACTCTTACATACTAACAAAAAATGCTTAAATGCTAGCTTAAAATTACTTAACAATCTTATACTAACTTACTGGCCCCACACAGGCACTCTAAGCTACTCTAAATTCTTATAACTATGTCTTTCGACTTTATGTACATTTTACTTAGAACTATTTATCTTGAATACTTAAGGCTAAAAAAAAATATTTGTTAAGAAAAACTTAGCATAATTTTTTATTTTTTATAGAAACTTAATATCTAACTTAAAATAAACCTTAGCCTATCTAACCTAAATGCACAATACACACACACATAGACATTATACACAATCATATACATATATTAGTATACACCTTTGTATACACTGATATATGTATATATTTCTTAAATGCTAACCTAAACCTATGCCATCGCTATTCACAGAGAAAACGGATTGGTGAGCTCTGCCTCATTAGTGAGGCTGATCCGTAATTGACGGAAACGACGACGAAACATCTTCCCCATCATTCAACCACCAGAAATGCTGGTGCTGCCGAACGACATCCCTCTTATCGCGATTCCCCACCGCACTACTGAACCTGAGGCGATCCACACTGCAGTGTGCGACGTCTCTGTTGTAGTTGAGTCGCCTGTCCCCAGCTGTCCGAGCGACATGGAAGATTAACGACACCGCTGATCTATCCTGGAACAACCCTATCTGATCTAGGTAGAGTAATGTTTCCGGTGGAACGAAGCCGTCAGAGCGCACACTCTCGTGGTAAAGGTAATTGGGGTAGTAAGCCCCAGATATCAGGTTATTCTTCGATGTCATTGCTCTTGCAATGTGCCTTCGAGTCAGCTTAATTACGAAGTTGTCCACTCGTATTAGGTTCGCCCTAATGTAAAGGACCTCATTAGGATAAAATTTCTTGTACTTCGACTCTGGTGTTCTGTACAAGCGAAGACAAGCCCTAAGGCAAGCTCTCTCAAACACCCGAATCTTTTCCATTAAGCTTGCTCGTACATTGAACCACACGGGACAACCAAATATCAGCGTGGGCCTGATAAGGTATCTGACTACATTTCGACAGGCAAGAGGCTGTCCGTGCTGTCCAATGATTGAGAACTTTCGCCAATTTTTTCTGGTATCGCTAGAGGCTCCAGACAACGGCGTCCTAAAGAGAATGGTTTCCGACTTCTGAAAGTTGATTTTCAACTTCCAGTCATCGCAAAATCGTTTTACCTTATCGAAGTCAAGCTGCAAGAGAGTATTAATGACCTCGATTTTTGGACCTGTTCTGTACGCTACCAAATCGTCTGCGTACGCAATAGTATGGGGAAGTGAACCTATCAAGTCGCTGGTAAAAATGTTGAATAGGATTGGCGAATTGACCGCGCCTTGCTCAAGACCATTTTTAATTTGAAATATTCCAACAGAAGTCACATCACCATTCTTCACGATGAACTGTCTGTTAGTTAGCATATTATAAAGAATGTACAAGAGTGGTTTACTGATCCCCAGCCTAGTCAGCTTATAGAAAAGACCCTCTAACCATACGGTTTCGAAAGCCTTCTCCAAATCAACAAGGCAGGCAACAGTACATTGCTATTTGCCTTTATTCCATTGGATATCGGACACCAGTTTAGACGCGGCATGTGAGATATCATGTCCCGCCTTAAAACCGAATTGATTATCCGGAACTATACGTTTGTCCTCAACCCACCTAGACAGAGCTCTATTGATTACCCTTTCAAAAACCTTACTGATATTTGGAAGGAGACTTATCGACCGGAGATTCGCCGGATTGGATATATCCTTTCCCTTTTTGGGGATAGGTTGAACCACCGCCGTTTTCCAATGCGCTGGATAATGTGCATTATTCATTGCATTATTAAACAGGGTGGTGTAAATGTCCACCGCTTCTAGAGGAAGATGTCGAAGCACGATGTTCGGAATACCATCGGTCCCCACTGATTTAATAGCCCTGATTGTGTCGAAGATCTCATGGAGTCCTTCCTTCGAAATGAACGGGAGTAGTTCACCCTCTCTGGCAATGACATTATTTGCCATATTTTCGTCGCTAAACAGGGTGAAACTAGAGCCGTCGGATCGCCAATTCTCTACTTCATTTCGAATGTAGCGGTTGTGTACCAAGACGCGATTGTCCAGGTCGTAATTAGGGCCAATGATATCAGTGGCCCTGTATACTTCCTGGAAAGTCGCCCCTATGGCTTCAACCGTCTCCTGTGGATCCTCGATCACCAAGAAGTCGTCATCGTCAGCAGCCTCACTTGGATCAATACCTGCTATTGTCAGTAACCGTTCGTTGTCTGTTGTCCGGGCTATTTTAAGACACTGAAGGTCGTTTTGATTTTTTCTCCGAAATAGTTTATTGATTTGCGTAAACATATTCGGGTTGCTGGTGTTTACAGCCCGAACCTTGTTGTTCCAATACAAACTTACAGCAATTCTGTAATTCTCTTTTATTAACGTTTGCACATTTTTAATCGACGACTTCAGTGTCCTAATCTCCGGGTCTTGTCTGTCTATACAAGTTTTTGAGTCTTGTCAGAAGTCTACTCTTCTGTCGGTGCAGTGCGTCAATAGTAGGATTGCGGAACAGGTTTTCGTTAGTCGTACGTTGATACCGCGGTATTGTAGTGTCCATAGTTTGTTTAATTGTCTCGTCCATTTGTTTTAGATAATTGTTTGACAAATTCCTATTGGACAGTGGGTGGAGCGTGTTCGAGGAGGTAAGTAAGCAACGTGAATTTCGTCGCGTGGTCGATTGCCATCATGGCTTCAGTGTGCAGGCAATTCGTCGCACCGTGGAAAAGTTTGAGCGTGAGTACACTCTTTGGATCTTAGGCCACCAACAAGGTGAAATGAAGACAAAACCCACAAATGTCGACTCGGCGCCGATCAGCTGAATTGGGCATCGCCAGAGAATCAACCAGGCTTATTTTTCGGTTGGACTTGGGCCTACATCCGTATAAGAATTGAAGCCGAACGACTATAGACAACACTGGAAATGTTGGCCGTAGAACCAGATTTTGGCCAAAATATCATCTTTTCGGACGAGGCCCATTTTTGGGTCAGTGGCTATTGCATTATTGGACCGAACGCAATCCACAAGAGTTCGGCTAATCATCAATGCATCCACAAAGATTGACTGTTTGGTGCGGTTTACAGCATGCCGGCATTATCGGACCTTATTCCTTTCGAAATGAGGAAGGAGACACCGTTACAGTGAATGGTCTCTTGTATAGAGCGATGCGATTTTCTGTGGTCAGAGCTCGACAACATCGATACATCTATCCGAGCTGTGGTTCCAACAACATGGCGCTATATGCCATACAAGCGACCCAATGCTCAAAGTTGTGAAGGACAACTTTGTCGATCATTTCACAGCGAGGGTTCATTAATCGGCGGACACGATCATGCGAGTAGACACCACTCGATTATTTTCTCTGGAGCAACGTCAACAAGCCAACCACTTTTGACAAGCTCGAGACCAACATTCGACACGCTATTGCCGCTATTGCTGCTATTGCTACCGCCGCATATATTGGACCGAGCCAATAAAAATTGGATCTACCGACCGCTTGAAGCACTGCCAGCGAAGCCGAGGACGCCGTTTGAATAATGTGCTATTCTAGTCATAATGGCATGAACGTAGCTTCAAAATAAAGCCAGAACCAATTTTATATCTCACACCGCTGTTGTTTTATTTAAATTTTGTTTCCTATCATTCTTATCTCGGCACACTGTAGTAGTCTCGAGGATTCCATTCGCCTGCTGCTATTTGAAGTAAGAAAACACTTGATAGAGGACAAAAGCCATCTCACCATAACCGTTGGTGTCAAAAAATTGTTTAGCCAAGCTAACAAGTGGAAGATGTAATAGCGGACTTTATGATGTACCGCGACATCGACTTGGTCAAAAAAGTGCACATTAGTCGCCAGAAATAGCTAAGACCTATAGGGCGTATGAATACAAACATTTAACTTAGAAGAGTCTTCGATATATACCGGAAGGGAGTGCCCAACTGGAAGTAGTTGGGTGAAGACCGCTCCAGTTAGGAAGTCTTACTTGTTGGGGACTTAAGTGACATTTACATAAATAATATTTCCATTATAGCCGTAGACATTGCATAACTTTCCTTGATGGGTGCCTATTGAACATATGCACACTTAGGCTGGAGTACGAGTAGGCCCATCACTGGATCTAGATCCATTTCTGTGACATGAAAAAAAAACCAAAAGTTCCATAGAACATTTTTAAAACCAATTTGAGCTTCTGATGATGCGAAGAAGGTCGGCAACGTTGGTTTCTGCGAGATCACCGTGTCTGTCTATAAAGTATGAGCCCAGAAAAGGTTTCCCAGTGCAAATGAGATGAAGAGTCATTTCCTCTTCTTCCTCATCCCTACAGCTCTTACCGAAGTCATTTCCGAGGATGCCAAGGTTTGCCTCTTCCGATTAGACAGTGTCCAGTAATGACAACTATGAGAGCACTGATGTGAGGTTTAGCATTTTAGGCTACCGGAGCGTTTGTGATCTAAGTCAGGCCAGATTCGTCTGGTGACGTGACACGCTGTGCCGTTTACCCACCTGTGGTTCGCCTTATCAATCGTAGAATTATATTTTTACAAGTAGCCAGAGGCATGTGGAAAGATCTCGTGTTTTCTGAAATTTCCACCAACTTTCCTTGGTCTGTCTCTATTTTGAATATACGAACACGAATCCTTAGTTAGCTCGGATTTTCCCCATAACCGGTGGCCTTAAACTCGAGGTCCTCTCAGGCATCACAGGTATATAAAAATCACAGATAAACTGACCCCTGGATCATTGGACGATGTCAATGAAGTCAAAACTAGGTGTTTCCAGCATAAGGCAAACGTCAGCAGCTTAACAGCGAATATTTCAACTCGCAGCTGATCCTTGAATTGTGCTAATGGGATACGTCAGTAGGTTTGTGGAAAGAAAACGAAATACATGGTTACAGCAGTGACTGCCTTGTTCCGCTTAGTACCCTCTTTCAAGTGATTTTTTCAAGTCTTCAAAGTGCTTAATATATTTTCTTGACCTCTTGGTACTTTTCATAACCGGTATCGGTTGCTGAGATATTGACGATAACTTGGCTTCATCTGCATTTAACGATGATGGCGGCTGAAAGTCACGGACCAATGCATAAAGACTATAAAATGGTGTTACCACTTAATGTATGTTGGTACGAGTGCCCTGTACTGACAATCTTTCACAGCACTTCACTGCTATCTCAAATTGCCGATGGCACGAAGCAATCGACTCATGGATCCACATTTGTTTGTTTAAGCCCTTTTCAAGATGCTGCTGCTGTTGTAAGACTTACTTAGAGAAGATTTAAGCGTATGTCACATCCTGAACCGTATGTTGCATTTGAGAAAGCTTTCCTTGAATCCTTCCGTAGTACTTCAGCCTAGATAATCAGATTCTTATACCAGCACGTCAGAGGTGTCAGCAGTCACTGTTCGTTTGACATAAACGCATATTGACAACCCATTTAAGCAGCCGACAATCTCAGCCATAAAGTTTTCAATTTACCCTTGGACTACATTCATGTCCAAATTAGTCTATCACCGAAAATTGTATACCTTTGAACATTTTAATTACAACCACCTGCCGTTCATCATGGTACTACATTCACTGCTGTCTCCAGCTTCAAATTATTTGAATAAGAGACTTTCAAACAACCACCGATTAAAGGTTGTCTGTTTTACTGTGCCATGACTTGAATGTGTCTCCTTAACTTCCTGTCGCCATCAAAGTCATCGTCAACGTCATTTCCATCGTCGTCATCTGCGCTCTGTCTACTTCGCGTTTGTGGTCGGTCACAATTTCCATCATTAATTCGTTAAAATATTGCGGACAACGATGTTAAGCTGTTCGAAACATTTAAATTGAGAATTTTCGAATGAAAATCTGGATATTGTTGAATGAAAGGAAACAAGAAAAAAATTGCAGAATTATTGTACGTTGTTACGGGTCATAAAGGACACTTTCTGATTCGTCTTTATGGCTTGTTAAATGCGAGTATTTTCTGTGATTTAAATTCGTTAGTTTGTCAATGGTTTTTGGAGTGTAATTGGTTTGTCTTTTAGAGAAATTGCGCTAATGGTTGGGAAATAATGAGCTTTATACTTTTAACTAAGAAGGATATAGCAGTGCAGATTCACCTTAGAATTGGTTGCAACAACAACGGCACCAGGTAGCCAACAGTCATCACAGGATGCAACAAGATATTAAATAGCCTCATCGATCGCCACCACCATCGGCGGATATAAATTAGAGTGAGTATTCTTCAGCTCAGTTGTATAATAGTTGCAGCAAGTATGAGCGTTAGTTTTAAGCTGGTTTTATTCCTTTCAACTGAAAAATAAGTTTGGAGAGTAATTATAGTTTTAATTGACCTTTAAATGTTTTCTTCTTTTTCTCGGAAGTCGCGGTTGATGAGTGCTCTACCATGGAACGAGCAGTGCTCAGTGTATCTCGCTAGTAAGATAAGATGTAATTCGAAAAGTTCCGAGGCTGACACGCATATGGCGACTCCAATTACATATGCATATGAGCAACGATACCAACCTTTAAACGATACGTTCCAAAATTTGATGACATTTCGACCATTGGTCATCGAGATATTGAAGTTTTCCGGCGTATCGTTTGATATTTTTAAAAACATGAAGAAAAGCGAGTTTCGTACGTTGAAAAAACACTGCTATTTGATGGGAAAAAATATCGTTAAAACGCAAGAATTGTTTGAAAAGTAAAAGGAGACTGTTCCGTCGAAACCAACCAGACACAAATGGTGCTGAATGTTCTGGACGATGTTAATCCGGAAAACATCAGAAACATCCACAAAACCCTTTTGGAACAACCGTAAACCAAAAGTGCGGGAAGCTGACATCCTAAAGATAGCAATGGACCGTGTCCATCATATTTTCTACGAGTATTTGGATATGCGAGAGCATATAACAACAACAACGTGTTGATGAATCAGAGCGCTGTTTGGAGGTGTTTAAGCAAAATAAGAAGAAACGTGGAACCTATTGCCTGTTCGCAAACTTCACAAAAATGCTCGCAGGAAAGAGACTCCAAACTTATGACTCCAATGAAGTGGTGAGCGCTGAAACTGAAGCGTATTTTGAATGGTTGGACAAATCGTTCTATATGAAAGTCATGTCAAATATTAGAGCGGCGTTGGAATGATGGTATCACTCTAGAAGGAGACTGTGTTGATGAGTTAAAATAGTGTTGTAATACGTTAGTCTCAGGACTTTTGATAGAGATAGACATTGGTCAGATTTTCAGCACCTTTGTCTACCTTCTTTCGTTTTGTGTTTAGGTGTTGACATTTTTGCAAATTTATTCAAATTGAACGGCAAGAGGTTCTTGCTTCTTTTTCATTGCAGCAGACATGTTCAGAATCATATGGTATTTTACTATTCTTCTGAATGAAAACCTTAAAGTTTCTATCACACGAAAGGATTATTGACTGATTGGCCGTAAAGTTTTACGGCCTGTGAGGAAATTTTTCCCAGCAGAATATCTTTCTATTTACGGATATGAAGCTATGGATATAAAGGCATGGATCTGGACATTTCGGAATATCTGTTATATCTGGTGGACTGCGATTATTTTCAACTGAGAGACAGAAGAAAGGTCGCTCTAAAAGACGTCAAGAAATATTCGTTTAGCCTGCCGGCAACTTGACGAGTCATGCGATCTGCAGTTGTGCTCATAAAAAACTTATCTGTCAACGGAAGCTCTAACCGTAGTGTGGTACTAGCAATCGCTTCTCACTCGGAGGGTCTAGGTTCGAATCCTGCCCATGGCAAGTCAGATTTTCATTTATGTAATTGGAATTCAGACAGAAAAATTCTGCGTGTGAAGGCATAACACTGACACGTAGATTTGGCTGTTGTAGAGTTTCAAGCACAGAAAAAAAATACTGTGAATTATACCTCGAATCATTCTGAGTCCCATTCGGACTCCCACCCCTGGAGAGTGAATATCGAAACCAAACACACCTGAGTCTCAAACCACTACAAAACAAATAATTTTCCTTTCTCCTCCTTCTGCCTTTCCGCCAGCGCTCTGGCACCAGTAAAAGGGTATCTAACTCCTTAGGCGCGCGTAAATTATAAAAAAAAGGTAGAGTTAATGTAGGTTCGGGTCCTGAAAAACTTTTAATTTCTCGTGAACGCGTTGTGACCTTAAACCCAGACAGGACTCAGTAAATTTAGCTTTCTGACTGCGTACAGTGAAATCTTACATTCTGGAACTAGCTCTAAGCGTGCTTGCTGTCTCTACAGATGCATATGTTTCACTCTCTTCACCAGTTGTTGGCAATAAAGCTTGCTTCCATCAGGATTGCGTTTATCTCGAGGAGTGAAATCTAACGTTTTGCTCCTCCAGAAAAACACCACCGCCGCATCCTATAGACCCGACTACATTTCTTTCTTGTCTCAGATTCCGGCTGAAACCAGTCTTCGGCACAGGGAATATATTTTCGTATTTTTTCCGCAGTAAAAGTTCTGGAGTCATTGCATCAGATGGCATGTCCATAATTCCGGGGTCACAACACAGTATGCGAGCCAAGGCAACAAAGCTCCAGCTCATGTTCCACCAAAGGCCACTTCTTTTTAAAACGGAAAATGCCTTTAAGAGTGTAGACCATGAAATGAATATCAAGAGAAGAGGGACTAATCAATGAGTCTAGCGCGGGACCGGACGTGCTAGGAAAAGCCCGTATGTAATCGAGGCAGACCATTCCTTGGAGTCCAGTAAAAGCAGTAATAACATATTTTCTCCTATTGGTGCTTGTTCCATTAGACCACCGACGCATAGGACAACATCATAGCTGTGTAGATCCAGGGTTCCCTTCTCTGTGACAGGCTCTATGTCTTGCCGAAAGATCCCGTGCATTGCCAAAAGGCCGACAGCACCTCAGATCCATTAGACGTAACATGTTTAGACTATAGAAATTTGTTATCCGGGGTGATGCCCAAATATTTAGCTTCTTTGGAGAATTGGATGGCTCAGTTGAGTCAGACCAGCCAACTTCCTCCTTCTCATAACGAGAACAACCTCAGTTTTGAGAGGATTGACTGAAAGCCCATTTCTAGAGCACCAATCGTCATCGCGTCTGCGTCTGTCTGCGTCGACCATTAGACAGTACAGTTACATAATATTGGCCCAACTCAGTCTCCGCAATCAGTGTTCTATTCACTAGCATTGATTTTACCCAGAAAACTAGTGATTGAAAGCACCATAATGTCGATGAAAATGCCGAACGCGTATTCCTTCTTGCTGAGTGCGCCTTGAATCCTGCCTACCAGATTTTGAAGTGCACTCTCGTAAGATCTTATATTAGACGAATTCCATCGCAGACAGAGGATGCATTCGCAAGGCAGTTCTGCCACATAAATATCGACCATTGTCTCCATGCCCTTCAATATGAAAGAAGTCAGATTTATAGGCGAGCGTGAAGTCCTCTTTTCCGATTTCCGGTACAAAACTACTCTCACTGTTCAGTGAGGATTCTCTTCCGAATTGCCAGCAGCTGGTTTATATCTTTTTGCAACATAACTGGGTATATGCCCGCGGTGCCAGGTGACATCTAGTTATCAAAGGAAGCAACAGCTTGTTTAATGGCCCCATCCGTTATCACAACCAGAAAAAATGAAAGCTTCTGACTGCTTCAGGTATGAAGGCCACGTTTAGCTCCATCCATAACCAAGTCCATTTAGATTGACATCTAGCAAGGGAAAGTCGGAGGGTTTTCGGATCTCATCAGGTGCTGGATTTTTAAATAGATCGAAGCTCCTTATAACTCAACCAATTTTCGTCTTAAGGCGAGAATTCACACGGTCTTTCGAGAATAGCCCGGAAAGCAAAATGCTTATTGTCTGTGATGTCTTCATTGAAGCTCAAGGTAACCCAGTCCAGTCTAGGATTTCAGTCGAATACTTTACGATAGATAACTATATTTTTTAGGACTCTAGGAAACGAGAGTGATGTCAATGAAAACATGTCGGTTGTTTTATAAGAGAGAAAGAGGAATATATAATTCACGAGGTCATTTGTGTTGATTGTTTGAGTGCTGATTTCTAAAGGTTTCCAACGGAACTAACAATGAGATCTATGTCTTTTTATGTGTTTATAGATTACATATGTTTAATGTTTCGACATTTATAGAAGAATTTTCTTGTCTACTAGAAAATGAAAAATCAAATAATGTTATTATAATTGGTGACTTCAATATTAACATTTTGGAAAAAAGTGAAATTGTCTCGAGCTATATGGAATTGTTAGCATCGCATGGCCTAGCTAGTTTAATCAATGAACCTACTAGACTTGTCTCAGGTAGATGTTTAAACCATATTTATGGACGGTTCAGGAATGGCTCGTTCAGTAACTGTGAGAAATGTGTTATTGATTTCATGATTACTGATCACTCTATGACTGGGTTCATTTTTAAAATATTTCCGATAGAATGTCCAATTTGAATTCTGTACCTCCTGACAGGGTAACGAAGATAAACTACATCAATCTCAAATACAATCTTTCTTGTGAGTTTTGGGAAGATGTCTATCTGTGTTCTGATGCTTCTGCTTCCTTTTCAATGCTTATTGTCTAAAAAAGCATATTCTGAGTTGTTCTTATATTTTTAGTTCTAAAAAGTCTTCCAAAAGGCTTGAACCTTGGATTTCCAGTTACTTATTGAACACAGTTAAGGCTTAAAACAAACTTAGAACTAAATGCTATAAATACCCTGGTAATCTGTATTTGAAAAGCAAATACAAAAATCTGTGTACCGAACTTAAAAGTGAAATTCCAAATTGTCGTGATAACTATTACCGTTCTAAGTTCAATTCTGCTAGAGGTAACTTAAAAAGTGAATGGCAAATTGTTAACAGTATCTTAAACAAATCCTCCGTTGCAATAAAACCGACTGTTATTCGTGTCAATGACTGTTTTGTATCTGATAAACTAGCCATTGAAAATGCATTTAACTGCTATTTTATGAACATAGCCACCTGCATGCAACCACGTCCTGTTCAACCTACTTGTCGTTTCTGTTCGACTACTGATTGCTTTGCTGAACCAATGTGTTCTAATAGTTTTGCATTTGAACTCATTACTCCGCTTGAAGTTTTAAAAGTTATCGGCACTTTAAGAAATACTTATTCATTGTCATATAATGGATGTCCTAGCTTACATTTTTAATCGCTGCATATTTGAGGGAGTTTATCCTGAAGACCTCAAGTGTGCTGATGTTATCCCATTATTCAAAAAGGGTTCTACTGTTGAGATGTGTAATTATAGGCCCATCTCACTCCTCCCAGTTATGAGTAAGATCTTTGAAAAGCTTGTGAAAAATAGGATAGTGAGTTATCTCACAAAAGCTAAGTTTTTTAATGCTACACAATTTGGCTTTCAAAAGGGAAAATCAACCGAGGATGCACTCCTACAGTTTTGTGGACAAATAATGTCAAACTTAGATGGTAAAAAGTGTACTGCTGGTCTATATATTGATACTAGCAAAGCGTTTGATATGGTTGATCATCTTATTCTACTGGATAAATTTGAAAAAGCAGGTTTTCGTGGCTTTATGTTAGTGTGGTTTAGATCTTACCTAAAAAATAGATCACAAAGAGTAAAAATTGATGAAATTAGGAGTGATCTTATGATTCTCAACTTAGGGGTACCCCAAGGTTCTGTCCTAGGTCCGATTCTCTTTCTAATCTACATAAACTCAAACTTTTTACACTTAATTTTAAAGGCTTTTTCGGATGATATAGGTTTCTCCTATGGTTCAAATAGTCGTCTAGACCCGGTTTCCGACTTAAATTGGGACCTTAGTCTTGTAAGAACATGGTTTTATGAACACAACTTGCTTATAAGTCGTAAGACTAAGATTATGATTTTTAATTTGTCGTTTAAACTTGATCTGGATCTGAATGTTTATTTTCACTCACCAGAGTGTAAAAGATTCATGTTTACGAATTGTAACTGTGGATCTGGGTTATCTTGTCCTTCTTTTGATGACAGCCTGAATTGCAGTGATAAATGTTTCCCTATCGATATTCTTAGTGAGTACAAATACCTGGGACTTACTATAGACTCTAGAATGAGCTTTTCTAATCATGTAGAAGCTTTGAGGAACTATTTCCGATACACGCTTAGGCACTTCTTCTATTTGCGAAATATCTGTTCTACTAAATTGCTAAAAATTACTTATTATGGTATTTTTCATTCAAAATTACAATACTTGCTGGGGAGGTGCTTATAGGAATAAAATACAACCCCTTTTGATAATACAGAAATATATCCTAAGAAAATTATGCTGCAAACCTAGGAGATATTCTACGTACCCTTTGTTCTGTGACATAAAAATTCTTCCCGTCCGACATTTATACTGCTTTAAGGTGCTGAAGACCTTTTTTATAAAGTCTGGTAATCCGAACTTCCGACTGATTTCTAACTTTAACCTGCGTGGAAACTTTTCATACTCTGTATCTGTTCCACCCTTCCATACCACTGCTTATCGCAATTTTTATTATATTTTGTCTTTTCGTTTATTTAATAGACTTCCTATATCGCTCAGATCGATTACCTTGCCTGGATTGTTTCTCAAACTCGTAAAATCCTGGCTTCTCAATTTCAACTTCACTACCTTAGAATCTGTTCTCTTTGACTATCTGGTATAACCAATGAAACAAGTTTTTATACTAATCATCTATTTCATGCTCTATAGCAAATTTGTTCTATTATGTGTCTGCTTCAGCTTGCTTTATAATATTTGAGTAATACTTGTATAATTTTTTTTTATTTGAGAGTCACCCCACCCATACGTACATAATTTATTTGATTTGTCATGTTGTCAGGGTAATGGCATTCAACACTATTTTCATTACCGTAGTATAGAAAATACAGAATGTCAAATGAAGTTCTTAAATTTCATATCTAATCTTATTATTATATAGATTAATGTAATTGAATTTATTTTGAATCATATTGTTTAAAGAATTTACAGAATAATAAATAAATAAAAAAAATAAAATAAACATTGGTTTGTATAAGCAAATACAGGCTCTTACCCGTTAAAACAAACATTAAGGCCTCTGCCGATGATATGCTATAAAGTTGCTCACCTCTATTTTTGGCATTCGGGCTCCACGAAACACTACTCGTATGATTCGTGTTCTGATTATATTTAGTGCGATCAACCTCTTGCCCGTCATTAAGCCCAGAATAATATAAGTTGTGTTTCAGGCCCGATAAACTACGGTTAAAAAATTTTGCAGTCAAATTCGACTTTCGTTACAACTACATATATCCTCATCGCTGAGTGAATAAATCCAGGTGGATCTGCACGAGAATAACATAAACCCTCAAGGTTGGCTTATGTTGTTTTTAGAAGGACGATATTGTAATATCTGATTCTGGTTTCATAGACCTGATTTTCTTCTACCCAAATTCTTGGAAATAAAAAAATGTATTTCCTTGTTTTTTAGAGGCGCACGAATACTCGTATGTTGGCAGAAGCAACCATAGAGTCGTAGCTACTCGTACAATCAGAAAAAATTTACATCCACTACGGTGATAACCGGAGAATAGTTTGGAACTGATAATAAAGGAATGCAAGGAGCTTACGTTGCATACAAAATGTTATAAATGTTATACAAAATGTTTTAAAACAACACTGTAAGTGTTGTTCTATATCTTCGTATAGAAGATACTAAACTCGATTATTCTATTAATAACTGTACAAATTGTTGTAGTATGTTAGAACGTTAATAGAAAATTGCTCACAAATTTAATAAAGGTCATCACCAAGCGAATTAAGATAAACTTTCAAAAGGTAATGCGCACTTCTTCTTGGAAGCTTCCCAGAATGTATTCCTCCCTATTTAACGATATCTTTTTCTCCTGTTTTCTCAAGCCCTATTTATAACATTTCCGCGGATGAAAACCAACCTGGCAGGGAGCAAACAAACCAAAACTAGCTTACTGTGTTTTCCCACGTGCTTTCAATGTTCTCCACTATCTCCACAGCATGTTCAGTATCCAACACTTTCGAGAAACTTCAGCTTATCGTTAAAAATTACTGGAACAACAATAATTATCATTAAAATAATAACATCCCACGTTGAATGTTTTCAGAGATAATTTCAATAATGCTTCCCCTATACGAGTACGAGCCAGCGTGTGTATCTAGATAAAACCACCGCATACCACCGCATGCAGCATCAATTTAAAAACATTAAGAGGAACAATAATACTACAGAAGCGGCAAAGAGCTAATTATCGACAAATATTGTCGCAGCGATAATTAAATTTTATACGGAATGATAAAAATTAAAAACAAAAAAAGGCTTCAAAAATAACAAGCGTTAAAAATTCTACGAAATAAATGCTCGGTGATTGCACTTATTATTGAGCTCTATGCGGATTGTGTCGTAGTTGCATGGGCAAACGATAGTGGAAATCCAAGGTTTCAATGGTGAACTGGATGATATGAAGTCGGATTAAAATATTATCCTTTGGCAGGGGCATTCAAGTGAGAAACAACAATCAGGGATGAGGTTTAAGTAATATTTCGCAAATATTGTCAATCGACCATGAGTCAATTCGTCCTTACCGGTTATTGAACATTCTATGAAATTTATCTGAGTACATGTCAGTTTTTCTCTGAATATATCTCAAATTTCCATCAAGTTAATTCTTCAGGAATTCTTTGGAATGAACGGAATCCAGCCTCGGATATACACGGAATCCCAACAAGGCGCCAAGAAGGAGTACGATTTGAGAGTATCCTCCTGGAAAGTAAGAATGCTTAACACCTCAGGAGCAACTAAAAAACTGGAAAATATCTTCAGGCAATGTAGGGCAGATGATAAAAACAACAAATTGCGACATTTATTACGGCTATCACAAAAGGTTACACATATTCCGGTGCGGATTCGTCTTGGGAAAGCGGCTTAAATCGAAGATCATCGATTTTAGCTCATCAGTTCATATGTGCTCACGCTCCTACCAACGAGGCTGAAGAACCCATTAAAGAGGAATTTTTTGATTTCCTGGTCGGAGCCTACAGAGCATGTCCGAAGTACGATGTTAAAATTGTAGTCGGGGACTTCAATGCTAAAATCGGTAAGGAGAATATCTTGGCGAAGCGGTTGGAAAATCCAGACTCCATGACACGACAACAGACAACTGCTTCGGACTCGCAGACTTTGTGAGGCTCCCTCGGATGGTCGAACCGCTAACCATATCGCCCACGTGCTTATTGTCGGACGTCACTCGTCAAATATTATTGATGTTAAAACATTCAGAGGGGCAAACGTCAACTCTGATCATTGCCTGGTAGCAGCCTAATTCAGAGGTCGACTGTCAAATGAAAGAAATCTGCAACAACATCCAAAAAGGAAATAGCCAGAGAATACAGAGAGCACCTGGATGAAAAACTCTCCAATATGCTATTGTCTACCACAGACGTCAATAACATGCGGTCATATAGCTGCACTTCCGTCAAGAAGGTGGCCTAAACCACCTTGGGCTAGCAACCACTCCAGAAAACAAATCAGCGGTATGATGATGAATATGTGTAAAAAAATAAGGCAACAGATGTGGCAAACAGCCTTTACAGTCTCTGCGCTCACGAATACCGAAGATTTCTGCAGAAGAAAAGGCACCAGGAGCCTAAAAACCTAGGTAAAGGCTTTAAAACGGGCCTCTAAGCACTTTGAAATTGCGAATGTAATCTCGTCACCAACAGGGAATTGTGGATGTATTTAAGCAACACTTCCAGCTCAATGGACATGGACATCTTAAAAGAAGTCGGCACAGCTATACAAAAGTTGAAGAACAATAAAGCCGCTGGCTCGGATGGTCTGACATCTAAACTCTTCAAAGCAGGAGATAATGTTTTGACAGGGAGCATGCACAGAGATCATTTGCAAAGTATGGGAGGACGAAAGCATGCCTGACGACTGGAATATCAACTCTTTGTGTGCTATCTATAAGAAGGGCGATCCTATGTACTGTAACAACTATCAAGCCATATCCTTACTTAACGTAAGAGCCTATAAGATCCTATCCAGTGTACTGTATGAATGTCTGAAACCGTACTGTACCGCACAAATTGGCCAATACCAGTGCTGCTTCCGGCCCGGCAAATCGACGATAGGCCAAATCTTGACATATGCCAACATCCATCGAACTCGGGATCACGGGAACATTGATCCGGTTGTGTAGCACAACACTGGAAACCTCGCGATGCGAGGTGCAGTGTGGAAGTAGAACTTCCGAATTATTCCAAACCTACACTGGATTTTGGCAAGAAGACACGCTGCCGTATGACTTTTTCAATTTAGTAAAGGGTTTTCCAATAGGGACTTGACAACTTTGAATTTAATTTGTGAACGCACTCTTTCACTAATCATCAAACTGTCACTGTCAATTTATTCGGTAAACTCAACATTTTCATCATGGTAAAGTATACGAACGAGCAACGTCTGCAAATTACAAAAATTTTCTACCGAAATTCGGAGCGATAACTTCAATTTCCGGTCGTAATTCTCGCCCTAGTAGACAGGCAATAACAAGTTTAGTGTAAAAATTTGAGTCCACATATTCGTTGTGTGATGTTGCCGTGTCAGTAAGACAACGGGTTGGTCGAAGTGTCGAAAATATCGCTGCCGCTCAGGCGTCCGTAGCAAACGATCCAAATCAGTCAATTCCACGGCGTTCTCAAGAATTGGGCATCGCTCAGACCACATTATGGCGTATTTTGCGTAAGGATCTTGGTTTACACCCATACAAGATCAAGCTGACTCAAGAATTGAAGTCGATGGACCATTTGAAGCGACGTACGTTCTCCGATTGGGTTCGGAAGATGCGCCAAGATGATGAATTTCATCGCAAAATCATCTTCAGTGACGAAGCTCATTTTTGGCTCAATGCGTTATTGGTCGGGTGAAAATCCACAAATGCTTCATGAATCACCACTTCATCCACAAAAAATAACTGTTTGGTGCGGTTTGCATGCCGGCGGTGTTATTGGGCCATATTTTTTCGTCGACGATAACGATCGTCACGTTACTGTGAATGGTCAGCATTATTGCGACATGATCACCTATTATTTTTGGCCCGAATTGGAAGATATGGACTTGGACGACATGTGGTTTCAACAGGATGATGCCACAAGTCACACAGCACACGCTACAATCGATTTATTGAAGAGGAAGTATGGTGAGCGTGTTATCTCAAGAAATGGGCCAGTCGATTGGCCGCCTCGTTCGTGCGATTTAACGCCGCTTGACTATTTTCTGTGGGGCTACGTTAAGTCATTGGTTTATGCCAACACGCCGACGACGTTCGAAGAACTCAGAGCCAACATTGAACGCGAAATAGCGGCCGTTTCGGCCGAAATATGTGGCCGGGTCGTTGAAAATTGGGTCCAAGGAATCGACCGCTGCAAACGTGCCCGCAGTCGCCATATGAACGAAGTCGGGTTCCATTCATAAATATTTTGATTGTACTGCAAGCACTTCAAGTTTTTGAAATATCTCAAATGGTTTGCGTTTTATTTAAAAAAAAATTTGTCAAGTCCTTATTGGAAAACCCTATACTTGAGCAGGTAGTACGGCGGGCAAAAGTCAACACGGATGGTACTATTTCCTCCAAGTCCTTCTAGTTTCTGGTATACGCGGATGATATTGATATAGTCGCACGTTCCCAGCATACCGTAATTAAAGCCCTTACGGCAAAAGTGACTAAAAACCGTTCCGTTGCACATCACCTATGAGAAAATGTCACTATCGACAAAGATAACTTTCAAGTAGTCAAGGAGTCAACGACATCATGGTGGAGATTCGACGAAGAGTAATCCAAGGCAACCGCTGCTACTTCGGTCTATCGAAGCAAACTCCTAACGCAGGCAGTCAAAAGCATGCTCTACAGAAAAAAATTGCTCATTCCAAGCACATCATCAAGGAAGTCAAAAAGAACAAAAAAATTCCTTCAAAACATTGTGACTGGTGACGAAACGTGGCGTTTTCAATATGATCCTGAAACCAAGCGCCAAAGTGCCAAGTGGAAGGCGTCAGACGAGCCAAAACCAAAAAAAAATCCCGTTTGGAGAAGTCCAAACTGAAGACTATGTTGATTCCAAGGGCATTGTCGACAAAGAGTTCGTTCCACTGGGCTAAACTGTTAATGTACATTTCTACCTTAGTCTTTTGAAGAGTTTGATGCATCGTATTCGGCCATAGCAAGGTCTATGCCAACCGTCCCGCAAACAATTCCATCTTTGGAAGGAAAAATTGAAGCCGCCATCGCCGAAATAGAGCTCCAGTTATGTGAAAGACTGATTGAAATTTTCGAGAAAAGGATGATGGTCTGCAAGCAGAGCCGAAGCGGTGATTTGGAAGATATTGTAAGTAATAAAAGTTTCAGAGAATAACTCAACAATTGTTCGTTTTATTCAAAAAAATAAATCCATCGTCGACATATATGTAGAATTCTCCTCTGGATCTACATGTTCGATATTAGCACAACCGATCGGTAGTAGTTCTCGTGATGCATCTGCCTTTATACAGTGGAAGGACACTCCATTCGGGTTAGGTTAGGCATGGGATCGCCTCTTATGCTTCTATTAAAGAAAATCGGGAGCCATCAATCGTCAATCAAACTTTTTGTTATAACCCTAACTTCGACTGAAATCGCCCTTGATTTCAAGATGACCGAGAGAATGGTACTGCATGCTACGAGTATAAAGCAGTCTTTCTATCAATTGCAAATGTCGTAGCTCCCGGTTAGTAGGCGTCCTTGCTCGTTTTCAATATATTTCGGCGATTGCATCTCTTGCGAGTTTTTCTTCGTTGTGCTGCAATCTTAAAAATGTTACTTCTTCGGTTGAAGTTTTTCAATCGTCAAGTTGTGATCGCTCAGCTTGAAATTCCCAATGCAATGGCTTTGCAAATAATTATGTGCTCTAGTTACTTCGTTTTTTGCTCTGGGGTAGCTTTCCTAGATGTTAATGCGCCTCTGGATCAATTTAGACAGGGAACGAAACTGTAAGCCGTCCTGAGTTTGATAACTCGAAAATATTGTAGTTAGTCATGTCTCGAGCGATTACCCACTAACCGCATCCTAAACTTAAGTGGGAAATGGTAGTGTCAGTATAAATTGCGAATATTGTCAAGGAGTCTACATTTACAATTCAAATAAACAGCTTTGTCGTTCTTCCAAAGTCCCCGATATGATGATTAATTAATTCGAATTCAACAGGAATCAGCCGTAATTAACATAATCAAAAACTTGGCACTCCTTCGCCAGAGAAACGCCTCTACTAGGTCAGAAAAGAATTCACAATTGATGGAGGGAAGTACAATAATTCTAACCTAAAACCACCTGCCTCATTATTCATTAACGCTCCTACGTATCTACGTATCCCACGCAGCCAAGGTCAACTTTTCCAAATGCCAAATGTATTCTCATCTAATATTCAGCATCTTCACGAGGCAAGTAATGAAATGGATTTTTGAGCCTGTCAACCGTATACAGACACAACAGCCCGATATGGTTTTTGACGAGAGTCTGTACCCAGAAAATGGAAGACCGAAAAAATCCTGGACAATCCGATTTGGCAATTTGAAGTCCACCCAACTGGAAACCCATTGTTATGAGTGCGTTCCACAAAAATACGTGTACGACCACTCGTCACGGTGAATATTTTTGAATTAAATCTACATCATGGATGCAGTGTTGAAAGTTTTTATTTTCTGATAGCTTAATCCATCGAGGCACGGTGTATAGGTCTTCGCATTTAAATTTCCCCAACGAAATTGTATTATAACGCAAAAGGTATGAGTATCGTCGATTATTCACTCCGCGCGCCCACATTACTCTCGGTAAAGGTACTCGCACCACCTTACACTACAGTGCCTCGTAATATTCAAGGAACAATGGTTGAGGATATTTCTTTTCTTCGAGAGGCTCATGATGAAGAAGCAACAACTTCCGAAGGTTGACACGTTCTGCGTGGGAAGACCCAGAATAACTGCAGGTTTGGGTGTGTTGAAATGATTTGAAAATTTTCGCTTTGCTTGCAGCGGTTACAAACTTTTTTGAAGGGTTAAATGGGTTGAGTTTCCACTGTGAATTTGTTGGGTTTGTTTTTAGAACTAAACTGATGGCGGTTGGGAAGTTTGGAAGCCAATAGGAGTTTAGGTGGTTTTATTTTGTGAAGATCAAAGTGACAGTGGGTTTATGGAAAGCTTAGACTTATGTATGCACATTTTCTAAGACGATATTTCTCTACTGTTTTTGTTAGAGCATTACGAGCTCTATATCTGTGACTTCCGTTTGTAGTCTGTTGCCGCTACTGGCATCATTAAGATTTAACGCTACCTTCTTGCTTCAGTATCGTTGACTGCCTCTGCTTAATATGTATTAGAGATATTGCATAGATCCAGTAGGTCCATTTGGCAGTATTTAAAATTTACTGCTTTTTATTTGCATATCAGTATACATATGTGGCTGTCTCGAACTATCCTGAATACTATTTTGTTGGATATCCGTAGCAGCCCAACGTCACTGTGCCATTGTGATGAAGCTTAACGTCGAACAGCTACAATCGCAAGGGACTGCCAGGGCCCATTCCAAGCGAGTTCCCCTTAATCACTCGAGAAGTCCGTTACATCACTGCCAAAAAGCCTAAAAGTAGCCTCATCTGATGCACTGGGCATAAACCCTCCCTAACAAGGAAATCCATGCTTACATTACGATTTTACGCACTTACAAAGTGGCCCTGCCGAAAAGAACGAGAAGAACTTCCGGGATCTATGAGCAGGAAAGCAGGCAAGAACATAATCTTCTCAGAACAAAAAAAGAAAGAGTACGAGTAGATCTCGATTACGGCCTTAGAGAGGTCCTATCAGAATAATGAAGAAGTTCCAAAATCTGGGTCGACGAAAGTGTTTCCGACAAATGGTTCCCCAGAACTGCGCCAACTGCAGGGCTTAAGGATATAAGTCTTCTCAACATTTGATATAAAGTGCTGAATGCAAACCCCTAAGACCCTTTGTAAACAGTCTGATCGGCCCCTATCAGTGTAGTTGTAGACCAGAAAAGTCCACCGCACGTACATATATCAAATTTTCACATTACGGCAGGTCTTAAGTTCCAAATGGATACACACCGCCTTTTCATCGATTTCAAAGCTGCATATGAAAGCATCTATAGAGACGAACTATACGGAGGCACTTGTAGTTTTAATATCAAAGCCAAGCTCATTCGACTATACAGGAAGACGATGAAGCATGCACGCTGCTCCATCAAGGTCGTCAATGACAAAATCGAGACTTTTAATGTCAGAAAACGATTTATACAAGGCGATGCGTTGTTATGTGGTCTTTTCAACATTGTTCTTGAAAAATTCCTGCGACACCCATAAGTCAACTCTAGAGGAACCACCATTCAAAAACTGTTAATGAAGCATTTGTGACTGGTGAAGCAGAAGCGGCAACGATGGGTTTGGCGGTGAATGAAAATGAAAAACAAAATACATGCTGTCCAGATTAATGCCTAAGACAAAGCGCCATAATTACATTGGTTGCGCTATCAATTCCGTGCGAAAATCATACGAATAATCAGTCTTGCTAATCGCTGCTCTTTTTGGGCTTAGGCTATGGAGTAGCAAAACCATCTCTCGGGCAACCGAACACATTATACAAGACACTGATCATCCCAGTTCTATTTTACGGCACAGAGGCTAGGACACTGACGAAAGCGGATGAAAATGGAAAATTTCGGCCTCGTTTGTATCAATGAAGGGGAGTGAAGGAGAATGTTCGTTTCAACAGCGAACTGTATGTGCTCCCGACTTCGTTAGAAAAGCTCACATAACCCGACTTAAATAGATGGGTCATCTCTGATGCATTGATGCCAGCCTCTCAGCTCCGTAATATTTCGACTCTAACCCAGAGTGACAACTTCATGCTCGCAAGTGGGGGTCGTTGACAAAATGCCATGCTACGTACTATCCAGTTTCTCTCTTCCCTCGAGTTTCTCCCATCCCTTCTTTTTTTATAATTTAACTAGTTGAATGCCCCCCATACAAGTTTTTATTGACTTCCTAAGCGCTGATCTGGCGACAAGTTTTGTCCTCCAAATACGGAATTGCTACTTGCTACTACACGAGTGCAAAAGTGGATTCGTCTCATTGAAGATTCGATGCACTCAAGTGTAGGCGGGGACAGAGTGAAATCTGGAAGTATTGAGCTGACCGCAAAGTGTGCAGCTGACAGATTGGCTTTGTCTAAAGAGCTGACAGCTGGAATGTCATTGTAGATGAGCGCTGGGATGGAGGCTGAGGCAGACTTCTGATGTTTTTGACAAACGACCAAAATCTTTTACTACCTTTGGGACATTGTAGTATTTTTTGGCTCAGCTTTTGATCGTATTGAAATTTCATATGCTTAAGAAAGACGTTGCAGTCATTCCTGGCTCATTAAAACTGGCTCCATTTTCCTCTGTTGGGTTGGTCTTGAAAGACCGAAAAAACATTTCTCTAGCCCTGACAGCCTCTTTACAGCTCGAGTTCTACCAAAATTTCAAAAAATCTTGGTTTATGAGCTTGCAAGATCCAGCTCGTGCCAGAATTGAGGCCGTTTGGCCATCGTCAAGGCGAAATTGCTCTTGATCTTTTCTTTCACCATAAAATTTTGTATAGCGATGCAGCCCATTTTTGATTGAATGACAACGTCAAAAAACAAAACAAACGGCGGTAATGGTCCACCTCAACAAAGAAAGCATGAATTGGCATATTGCTTCCGATTCGTGGGCGCGTCGCGTCGTAAACCCTCTAAAGCAATGCAACATGGTCGCAATACACCCGGTCGCCCACCACATTCATCGATGCCCAGTAGCAGCCATTGCACATAGCCTCGCTATGAAGATTACCCGGGTAAGACACCATCATACGATGAGCGACCAATGAGTCGTTCGGGCCGATCGATCGACTATCAAAAGAGTCCACGATCCGTGCGGAGCACACCACGGACAAATACATCGCCACTTGGGTGATTCTACTCCACTCTACGATGAGAATTAATTCTTCTTCTATTTTACCTCGTAGATGCAAACCCATATATGGTGAGGTACACCCCGGACTGGCAATTTCAGTAAGCAAGTAAGAGCTAGCTGTTTAGCTCAGGTAGCAGGGACTGCCTCCTGAATTATATAAAGCCTTTGAAGATGACTTGGCTGTGAGCGCATCTATAAGATATAGTCAGAGAAAAGTTTGTCCGCAGTATGGACTCACAGACTCGATTCACAAGAAAGCAAATCCTTTTGACAACGTCAACTATAGAGCATATGAAACCATACATGAAGAGTTTAGTGGTAGTGTATTGGCTTCCAAATCGGACGGTTCGGGGTTCAATACCGGCCGCACACGAAAGACATTCTTTTTTTCGGGCAACTAAAATCTCGTGAGGTGAATGGTTACCTAAAATACAACACCAAGTCAATCAACACTGATAATTTAGTCTCTCGTTTAAATGTTGGATGTCGCCAATGATAATTTCTCGATAAACTTAACACGTGCTCAGGCATTTTAAGAGTAGTAATACCCTCTTGAGTGTTAAGTTCTTAAAGAAAAAACAAGTGCGGTTTAAGGCGCAGGGCCGTCAATGTAGTTTTCATGACTGTTGTCGCGGAAGCGGTCATCAGAAAAGAATTCACACAATTGACGGCTTTATATTGGCCGTAGAAACTCCGCGGTTGTTTGTTAACCTTGCCTCTGCAGCTATAGCTGTTTCTTTGGGCTCAGAAGACATTAAGTGAGAGAGAACTCTTTCAGAAAACCAAACCGGCTTAGTGCAAGGCGCTTATCATTTCGGTCCTGCTCTATGGCGCAGAATCCTGGAACTTGTCGAAAGTGGATGAAGAAGGATTTACACGTTTCAATTACGACCGCATTTAAGGTGCCGCACGAAAGTGAAAGGGACCTCAACCAACTTTCAGAACGGAGGCAGCTGGCGATCATGCAATTTGGGGAGGTCTGTCGGTTGAGGCTCAGGTTCACCGCGGACTATTGCTATAAGTAATTAAGTCCACGTATAATGAAAGCGTCAATAGAATATTTAGATGTCGAACTTGATGATGGTAGTGGAGACTCTGCCAAACTACAATAGCAGTAGATTTTCTGGAAGACCTTAAGTTACAGGGAAATAAATATTTTGCGCGCAGTTTTCTCATATATACAAATAATTAAAGACAAAACGTTGAATGTATTCCAACGTTAAGTGGAGCCTGAGTGAGCCTACATTCAGAACTGTGCTAGTTTGCAAATATTGATTTTACACAGTGATGAATATCGACTCAAAGGAATGAGCGATACATTCGTCAAGGCAACCGAAAATATTTCGAATTCATTTTATTTTCTTTTAACATGCAAATCTGATTAAATTTGAAAGCACACGATAGAGATTTACGTCATTTTCCACATGATTCGCAAAGGATATACCCAATTTCACCCACCAGTTTTTCAATTTTCAATTTCGATATCTTTTCGAGGGGCTTTCGCCAAATCTTGTTACCTTTATCTTCTTAGTATTAAGGTATCATTTTCTATGCACACGCTTTCTTGTATCCTTAAAGGCATCCAGAATCCATTCATCAACAAATCAAATCCGGAATCAACTGTTGAGGTTGGAAGGCAGAGTCCCTATTTCCATCAAGTTTATCAGCCAAAAACCGACACTACCCATAATGTTAAGCCTCTGGCAAATAAAATCAGGCAATTACATATATGTGTACCATGTTTTTTGTGTATTTAAGCACATGGATAATGTCCTGCAGGATACACGAGTATATAACTCGAAATGGGACTCGTATGTAACATGTCATGTTCTTCTGCCGACTAGACGACTACCATATCACAGAAAGTAAGCGTAGAACCGTAAAAATGTGCCTAAATGTGTCTGTTAAAGGATGAAATCAACCTGCACCAACCGAGATACTAAATTTACGACCGACAATTAACGGTATTTTTTTATGTCAAATAAATTTTGATATCGCCCCATCGTTGCCGTCATCATCATAGCCATAGTCTTGCATTAGTAAATCCCCATATAAGGGTTTTACGAGCAGAATTACGAGGACTAAAAGTCGTTCCCCTATGAGTTGGCCAATTATAGCACGGGCAGGCAAGCGATTTTTAATGGGTTCATGGGCTACCCGGGTGGGTAATTCTGTAATTCGTTGTTATCAGCTTGGTAATTGGTTACTCAGCGAGTCTCCACTTTACAGTGTGTTTAATCGAATAAAACGAAATAAATTCTGGTTTGGTAGTTATTAGTGTTTTTTTTTTTTTGTTTTCTGTTCTCTGCGATGTAACACCTTACCACGTTGCTCGACAGCCGTAATTGCTTTGGAAAACTTTTACATTAGGTCAGAAACTTGTCGCATTAGACGACAAGTGTCACAAACTAAGAACACCAAAAAGACTAATTAATATTCGCACTCGCATTCATTCTGGAGTATCTAGTTATAGTGCTACATTGAATGGGAATGGTTGTGAAGGGAAACTCTTGAAAACACGAATGTCGTCGAATGTTTGAGATAAAGTTTTTGCACTTTATTAATGCGTGGCATTTATATTCGCAATCTTTTGACATGATTCTCACATAGCTGGCAGCATTTCGGTTTGACACCCACTCATTGTTACCTACTATGGAGAAAGTTTGACGATAATTTAACGTTTTACCCTCATATGGCATGGAATGTGAGGAATCTAGACTTTGAAGAACCAATTTTGATAGGAGAAGATAGAAACAAACGTAATTTGGGAGGAATGTGGGGGATAAATTATGGAAAATATGCCATCCAACATACGCAAATTGCACAGATTGTTTTGAGTGGAGCTATACATTCAGGAACTATTGTATTTCAGTTCGGGAAAACTTTAAAGCTTTTTGAAATCGGATTTACTTTAAGGGTGTGCTTTGATTTTGGAGCAGCCATTAACCATATTGGTTCTGATGTGGAGTCAGTGGAGTGGATTGAACTAATACTTCGACATTTAGAAATTTTTATTCTAAGCTGGTGTCCTTTTCCACTTATTAGACTACGAATACTTGTGTTCGATAAGATTTAAAAAAAACAGAAGAGGATAGTGGTCTGAACCCGGTTTCAGAGAAATCTGATCAAGCACTAATCAAAACGCACTGACATCGTTCTTTTCACCAAGAGAAGAGCAATCCACGCAATCAAATGGATAGGGATAAGGGACGCTGTACCAGCTCTTTCGAGCTCACATTGCTACGTTGAATTTATGTAGTCCTAAATTCAAAGTCGCATTGCCAATTTCGTTCTCGTTCTTGAGCAGTGGTGTAGTGGTAGTAGCAAACGCTTCTCACTCGGAGGGTCCAGGTTCGAATCCTGCCCATGGCAAAACCAGTTTTTCATTGTATAATTGGAACTCAGACAAAAAAATTCTGCGTGTGAAGGCATAACACTGACACGTAGATTTGGCTGTTTATAAGAGTTTCAAGCAATGAAAAAAATATTGGAAATTATATCTCGAATCACTCTGAGTGAAGAAAAACTCTCCGTCCTATTCGGACTCCCACCCCTGGAGAGCAAACATAGAAACCAAACACACCTGAGTTTCAAACCACTACAAAAACAATTTTTCGTTCTCCTCCTTCTATCTCTCCGCCCGCGCCCTGGCAACAGTAAAAGGGTATCAACCCCTTAGGCGCGCGTAAATTATAAAAAAAAAAAAAAAACTTCGTAAGGCGCAATGCAAAACTCATTGATCATGATGACTATGACCGGTCTACAACAAAAACAAATTGGTATCATTAATGAAGCGTATTACGTTTGCTCTTTTGCATTGTCATTGCGCAGCGTGTCATTAGTAAACGACTTGAAACTTTGTACAGGGTTTTCCAATAAGGACTTGACAATTTTTTTTTAAAATAAAACGCAAACCATTTGAGATATTTCAAAAACTTTACTATCGGCTTGAAGTACAATCAAAACATTTATGAATGGAACTTGCAGCGGTCGATTCGTTGGACTCAATTTTCAACGACTCGACCACACATTTCGGCCGAAACAGCCGCTATTTCGAGTTCAATGTTGGCTCTGAGCTCTTCCAATGTCGTCGGCGTGTTGGCATAAACCAATGACGTAGCCCCACAGAAAATAGTCAAGCGGTGTTAAATCGCACGAACGAGGCTGCCAATCGACTGGCCCATGTCTTGAGATAACACGCTCACCATACTTACTCTTCAATAAATCGATTGTAGCGTGTGCTGTGTGACTTGTGGCATTATCCTGTTGAAACCACATGTCGTCCAAGTCCATATCTTCTAATTCGAGCCAAAAATAATCGGTGATCATGGCGCGATAACGCTGACCATTCACAGTAACGTGACGATCGTTATCGTCGACGAAAAAATATGGCCCAATAACTCCGCCGGCATGCAAACCGCACCAAACAGTTATTTTTTGTCTATGAAGTGGTGATTCATGAAGCACATGTAGATTTTCACACGACCAATAACACATTGAGCCAAAAATGAGCTTCGTCACTGAAGATGATTTTGCGATGAAATTCATAATCTTGGCGCATCTTCTCCAGAACCCAATCGGAGAACGTACGTAGCTTCAAATGGTCCATCGGCTTCAATGCTTGAGTCAGCTTGATCTTGTATGGGTGTAAACCAAGAATCTTGTGCAAAATATGCCATAATGTGGTCTGAGAGATGCGCAATTCTTAAGAACGCCGTGGAACTGACTGATTTGGATCGTTTGCTACGGACGCCTGAACGGCAGCGATATTTTCGACACTTCGACCAACCCGTTGTCTCACTGACACGGCAACATCACACAACGAATATGTAGACTCAAATTTTTTCACTAAACTTGTTGTTGCCTGTCTACTAGAGCGAGAATTACGACCGAAAATTGGAGTTAACGCTCTTAAAGTTGCAGTCACGGACTGCAGACGTTGCTCGTTCGTGTACTCTACCATGATGAAAATGTTGAGTTTACTGAATAAATTGACAGTGACAGTTTGATGATTAGTGAAAGAGTGCGTTCACAAATTGAATTCAAAGTTGTCGAGTCCCTACTGGAAAACCCTTTATAACGACTACCACAGAGACCGAAGGAGCGATGATAAATTGAATCTCTTCATTGCCTGCTGTGTGATTGTTCTAACTCTGTTGATAGATGAATGAGAAACTTTGGTAGTTCCTTCTTCGGCTAGCTTTTGGAGCTGAAGAACCTTCGCAGATATATTCACTCTCGATCCAACAAAGACCTAAACTGGACACAACGAAACCAATCGTTGATCTAAGAAAGTACAATAGTGTGCGACTGTGTTAGAGCTCAAATCTACCTTAACAGCTCTTTTCTACACAAAATAATTTTGTAGGTTTCCAGATATAGAGTAAGTTCGGGTATTGTGCTATAGGATGTACAGGCAGTTTTTTTTCGAAAACTCAGCAGGCTACTGGAATGTTTGTTACACATAAAGCAGGCGATTTAAAAATAACGAAAATGACCTCGTTAGGTATATTGTAGAAATTGAGTCCAAGTTCTGGGGGACAAGAATGATATTGTCAACAAAGTTTCGGTTAAATTAGAATGTGCTGGCAAGAATAAGCATTAGATCACCAACTGGATTATCTTTCGACAGAGCCAGGGGTTTCGTACGGGAAAATGTCAATGCATTCTTCGACTTATTGGAATAGGAGTACTCTAAGCACAACTTTCCAGCAGGTCGAATTTGGAACGTCGACGAAACTGGGTTATCAGTGGTACAGTCAAAGCAGACAAAAGTGCTTGATCAAAAGGGGAACAAACAAATCCGATCCATGACGTATGCAGAGCGTGGATCCCTTATAGCAGTAATTTCCTGCATGAGTGCAGGCAGAGCTTTCGTTGAATATCTGGCTTAGGCTTGAATTAGGCTGCGGGTATTATGGGTTAATTTCATAAGTTCTGGTAGTGTATATACTTTATCAGTGAAGCAAGCTTCAGGAATTTGAACCCATGGCTGGTTAAAATCGTCATTCCGCGCGAATCATATATATTTACAAAGGAGAAAGGCGATTTTAATAGAGATACTCGTACCTTTAGGACTGACAAATACCCCGACAATGAGAAGCGTAAGGCCTCATAGAAGAAGAAAACTGGGAGCATTTTAAAGATTGCTGGATTATGGCGGCGTAGAACCCTAGTCACTCTGATCTTTGGTCAGCGAACACGGACTCGCGATGGTAGAGTGCTGAAAAATTCACATCCCAACCGAAAATATTGTCTTGCATGTAGGCGAATCCGGGGCATAGTAGTCCTCTTCCGTATTTCTTTGTTGAGCAAAGTGGCAACATCGAAAGTAAATCCGTTTGCTTTAATTTATCGGTGGCTATTATGGGAAACCCCTTTCTTTTTTGGAACAAAAGTGACACGTGTGCTGTGTCTTAGGTGCCCATTATAGCTCCATTAATTTTTTACGGTTTTTGTTTGTTCGATCAGCATCAATTTAAAATTGTTTTACAGATCGCAATTATATGAGAAAGAACTAATCGGTAAGAATGGAGCCAAAAACAATAAAAAATTATTATAAGGGAGCTGACGAGAACTACAAAATTCCTCGAACTACCCTACAAAGGTTCATAAAAAAATGAATTAGCCAATAAATTTGACACAAGACTGGAGAAGATTGGGAATACAACTTTCTAAAATGGAACGCAACGATTTCATTAAGAAAACCGGAAGAAACATCTGCAGCTCGGGCTAGGGGCTTAACAGCGTCGCTATTGGAAGATTCAAATAGGATATTCAACGTTGACGAAACGAGCATCACGAACGGCAGCAAAAGAGAGGAATCAAGTAGGATCACTTTCTTCATCGGTTTCGTATCACTTTCTTGATGGTTCGTACATGCCACCAGTGTTTATTTATTGTCCCTTGGAAAAGAATGAAAGCCGAGCTCATGAATGAAACACCGCCTAATTTATAGGGAGTGTAACGAAACTGGATGGATCGCCAAAGACTTGTTTTTAAAGTGGTCCAAAAGGTTTATTGAATGGTCGTGGGCAACAAAAGATCAACCGGTTTTGTTACTATTAGATGGACATGCAAGCCACGTTAAAAGCATTGAAGTCATAGATGCAGCAAGGGCCAGTTATGTGGTCATGCTGTGTACCTTGGATGTTACTTTTATGGGGATGAAGTAAAGAAATGGCTTAGACAACACCCTGGTAGAATAGTTACCCACTATCAGGTAGGAACTTTGTGCGTTAAAGCCTATTTAAGAGCTACCACAATGTCAGACGCCATAAACGGCTTTCAAAAGACTGGAATATGGCCAGTTAACCCAGTTAAGGTATTCGAAGACCATAACTTTTTGCCGTTGCAAACCACGGACATGGCAAATGAGGAGGAGTCTCCGATTTTATATGAAACCACTCTTGCTGATCCATATTCGATGCCACCAAGTTCATCAACAACCACCGATTCACTGATGTTATCTCCAATCCCTGTTTCCGAAACTAATCATTCCACAATTTCTCCCCAAAATTCCTTAATCTGAGACCAATGGATCCATTGATATCATGCCCAGAGCCCGTTTTGGCAAATAACCATGTGCAAACGTCATCAACTTCTTTCCAAAAGTTTTTTCCATCTCATATTGGAGCTGTTCCCCAAAGTAGTTGATGCCAAAGGCAGATGTTTGTCGATGTGGCAGATACACCGCAGTTCATTCTCACCAACAGACACTTTAAGGCGAATTGAAGTCCGCTTTTTACTAAAATTTCAAATTGCAGTTCGATGCCCAGTATCGTGTGACAAGAAATGAAGTGTAGCATATTGAGAGATGTAATTGATGTAAGCACAATGATCAAACAAAGGCTAACCGGGTCAAAAGGATGAAAATATCGCAAAAACGTTCGATAAATTTGGACGTCTCATATAGCTTAGTGATCTGAAGATGTCAACTTTGCTGCTTGCTGAAAATATTGTCGTCGTACCTTTAGAATGAGACCGAATTCACAGATGTGTCCATTTTGAGACGATCACATGAATTGGGCCTATCCGCAACCACTTTGCATCGCATTTTGCATAAAGATCTTGGCCTACATGCGGTTGATATATTAAAATAAGAATTGAAGCCTGCACACCAGGTTCAACGATGTACTTTCGCTGATTGGGTGCTGGAAATGAGTGAACAAGATCCTGATTTTTTACACAAAATTATTCCCAGTGATAAGGCTCACAACTGTCGCATCTGGGGCTGTGAAAACCCAAGAAAAATAGTGGAACACCCTCTCCACCAACAACGAGTGACAGTTTGGTGCGGTTTTTGGGCTGTGGGGTCAACGGTCATGCTGATGCGATGTTGACTATGATGTTGACTTTAAATGCCCCTATACATGAGCAGAGCTATTGAGACACATTATCGATCATCTCTGATGCTTGGTAAACTGAGTATTTGTAGATACGTCTAATAGAGATTTTGCAGCTGTACGTATATATGGTACATCCGTATCCTTCCGAAACATTCCTGACAAGATCATCATAACAGCGAACAACATATAAACAAATCTGTACTTCTATGGGATGTCCTCAAGGAAACAGAGGACCACAGCGTACTTAAAATATCTGGACTAGTCTGAAGTACCATCGTCGAGTGGCTTTCATTATTTGTCCGAAAGATCTTCAATCTTGAAATAGAGATTTTCATCCCAAAGCAATGGCGTTGCGTGTGCTAACACTTTCACAGAACTTGCGACAACTTTCCAAAGGCACCAGCCTATCTCAGCGTTACAAGGCTTCGTATGCAGCCAGTCTTAAGAAGACCTTGGTCAACATACCAGCTACCCAGGTGACTCAGTTGGACAATGGTCTTCGTGTAGCTAGCGAGGATTCCGGTGCTCAAACTGCCACTGTTGGTTTGTGGATCGATGCTGGTTCACGATCCGAAAACGAGCAAAACAATGGTGTCGCCCATTTCTTGGAACACATGGCATTTAAGGGAACCTCCAAGCGTTCGCAGACCGATTTGGAACTTGAAGTCGAGAATATGGGTGCCCACTTGAATGCTTACACATCCAGGGAACAGACAGTGTTCCATGCCAAGTGTTTGTCCAAGGATGTGCCAAAGGCGGTTGAGATTCTCGCCGATATCATCCAGAACTCAAAATTGGGGGAATCCGAAATCGAACGTGAACGCTCCGTAATTTTACGCGAGATGCAAGAAGTCGAAAGCAATTTGCAGGAGGTAGTGCTCGATCATTTGCACGCAACTGTCTACCAGGGAACTCCATTAGGTCAGACCATTTTGGGACCCACGAAGAACATTAAGTCCATTGGCAAATCTGACTTGTCGGACTACATCAGCACCCACTACAAGGCTGCCCGCATTGTTTTGTCAGGTGCCGGTGGTGTTAACCACAATGAACTCGTCGGCTTGGCCCAGCAAAACCTTGGAAAATTACAAAACACCTACGACGGCAAGCCACCAATAGTCAGCCCATGCCGCTTCACTGGCTCTGAAATCCGCGTTCGTGACGATTCATTGCCATTGGCTCATGTTGCAATTGCTGTTGAAAGCTGCGGATGGACCGATCAGGATAACATCCCATTAATGGTTGCCAGCACACTGATAGGAGCTTGGGATCGTTCTCAAGGTGGTGGCGTCAATAACGCCTCCAACTTGGCTCGCCACAGCGCCGAAGATAACCTCTGCCACAGCTTCCAATCATTCAACACCTGCTACAAGGACACCGGTCTGTGGGGTATTTACTGGGTCTGCGATCCACTCCAAAGTGAGTTCATGGTATACAATGTGACACAAGAGTGGATGCGTCTCTGCACAATGATCACCGAAGGTGAGGTCGAACGCGCCAAGAACTTGTTGAAAACTAACTTGCTTCTTCAAATGGACGGAACTACTCCCATTTGCGAGGATATCGGCCGTCAAATGCTCTGCTACAACCGTCGCATCCCACTGCACGAACTTGAGCGTCGTATTGACTCTGTGTCAGTGCAAAATATTCGTGATGTTGGCATGAAGTACATCTACGACAGGTGTCCAGCTGTTGCTGCTGTCGGACCAACTGAGAATCTTCCCGACTACAACAGAATCCGCTCCAGCTTGTACTGGCTTAGGGTTTAAATGTTAAAAAAATTGTTAGGCTTGTTGTAACACTCTCGCCAAGCGAAGCATATTTCTTAATCACACTCCTGCTGTTCATGTTAATCGAACCCAAAAATAGAAACGTTTTTAATTTATGTGAATCAATACACGCCGAAGATCGAGGGATGTTAACTAAGAAACCAATATGTGGGGTCTTGCGCATAGGTTTTTGGACCAATGAAGAAAATAGTTGAACGTTAATGGAATGCATTAGGGACGAGACGTGTTACTGCATAAATGATGTCCAGAAGTTTTGTAATAAGGTAAGTGAACACAAAGCCCGACGAGGACCTGAAGTTATAATAATGTGAGCGTAGAATTTGGGAATGAATGAAGAATTCAACCATTGAACAACTAGCTGTCAAAGGTTTTCATTTCTTTATGCCATCGGATCACTATTTTTCTACCCATACTAGTAATTGAAGTTATGAAACTAACTCTAACCATCAGAATACTATTGGCTTCTGATACTATTTTTACGGGTTCAGTTAGCAGCTGGTGGCTTAGACTGAAATACTGTCCTAACGAAACAACTTTTAACCGCATTACATCGCTGCACCGTTGTCCACCAGACACAACAATTTTCGCCAAATTACTCACATCGAAAAGAACATGCTCAATGATAAGTGTCTCGCAACCGATTTTCATGTCTGGACTTATCCCCACGTCCTTGATACGTCTGCTTTTGCTGGCCTTTTATAATTCCCTTTAAATTGCATCACCACAAAATAACAACAAACCCAACCTCCACTTGTATTGGTGGCGCAGCCAACTCTCCACATGGAAATTTCAATTCTCGCCCCGAAAACTAATTGCATTCTTAATTAATTGCACAATTTCGACTGGCTAAAGAGAATGTTTCAAATGTATCTGTCGCTTCGGGTTCATTGTATGCATCTGCACTATCCCGTGCCGTACTTAATTTGCTATTCGCACTGAGGCAATGCCTATATAAGTATGAGAGCTTTCCTACAATATTGTCCCTGTTGTACAGTGTTTTTGTTGTTCAATACAAATGCTAAGTGGAAATTCAAACAGTTTCTGATCGAAAATAAATGAGCTGATGCCATTGAGAGCGATGTGTCTCATTCCTCAGCAGTGAGTTTGGATGGCCACGAGTACCTACATTGTTGTCGTTGGGGATGGAGGTTTATTTTGAGGTCAACTTAATTTCCGACTCCCAAACGAGTAGTGGAAATGTGATAAGTGAGTGCCATAGTTTAGGATCCATTTTGTGTGGCTAATCATTTCAGTCAAGTTGCAGTCAAATTTGTTGATGAAGTTGGATTTTCATGGAAATAATTTTGAGAGAATCTCCACAGGACCTTATGTAATGGGTATGAATAAGTCGGAATGTGGATGCATAAAGGGTAGAACTATAATAATTCAAGGCAGGCAGGAATATGGAACCATACTTACTCGTACTATCCTCGTAACTCTTCTATCACTGTCCATTTTTCCAGAAAATGAAATGCATTCCTTGAACGTACGAGGGGCGTTCAACATATTCTCGGTATCGGGGTGAAGCTGTGGTTGTATATATAAATTGACTTATTTATCAAGTAATACTATTATTTTAGTGCATTCATGTAAAATTTCATATAAATGTGATTATTAATTCGCGTTTTATCTCTAGTTAAACAGAATCATAATGGCAACTGAGACGATGATGGTGAAAATTGAGCATCGCGCTGTAATTAAATTTCTCACTAAGCAAGGAAAAAGTAAAAAAAACTATTCATGAACAGATGGTGGCTGTTTACCAGGGTTCCGCACCTTCATTATCAACTGTGCAAAAGTGGTCAAGTGATTTCAAGAGAGGCAGAGAGAGCATTGAAGCGACCCCCGCTCCGGCGCCCCGGCTACTGCTTGTACGGGAGAAAGCATCAAAGAAGTCGAAAAACTTGTTCTTGAGGATGCCCGAATAAAGGTGAAAATGATGGCAGAGATCACCAAGCTTTCAATTGGTACCATTCACACCATTCTTCATGACCATCTTAACCTTTCAAAGGTCAGTGCAAGGTGGGTGCCACGAATGCTCACAGCGCCTCAGAAAAAAGTGAGAATCACACGCTGTAGAGAGCTTTTGGAGATGTGTAATGAGAACGCGAACGGTGTTATGGATCGAATTGTTACTGGGGACGAAACATGGGTCCACCACTTTGACCCTGAAAGCAAACAAGAGTCCATGCAGTGGCATAAAAAAGGAACAGACCCCCCGAAGAAGTTCAAAGTCACACCGTCTGCCGGGAAGCTCATGGCCACAGTTTTTTGGGACTCAAAGGGAATCTTGCTCATTGAGTACAAAAAAAAGGTGAAACCATCAACGCCACGTCCTACGCTTCCACTTTGCATAATTTGCGGGAGGAAATTAAAAAGAAAAGACGGGGTAAACTCGCAGCGGGTGTGTTGCTTCTTCATGACAACGCTCCTGTTCACACGACGCGAGTTTCCAAGGCTGCTGCGCGAGATTGTGGTTTCGAAGAAATCCAACACCCACCCTATAGTCCAGACCTTGCCCCTAGTGATTATTTCCTGTTTCCGGATTTGAAAAAATGTCTTCGTGGAAAAAGATTTTCGGATGATGAAGAACTCAAGTCGGCAATAAATGGGTATTTTGCAGAGAAAGAGGAAATTTATTTTTTTGAGGGTTTAAAAAGGCTTATCTCAAGATGTAACAAATGCATTGATGTTAGGGGAGATTACATTGAAAAATAAAAACAATTTAAATTGAATTCGCATTTTCCTTCATATCGATACCGAGAATATATTGAACGCCCCTCGTAAGAGAAGACAAGACAGAAAATTGGATACAGTAAGTATATACGGTGTTTTTTTTTAGAGGTATACAAATTCACTATAAACTAAATCACTTAAGGCTAACGTCAATATCTACGAAATTGGCTTTGTTTAATAGATAATTTTATGCCATTTCCTTATCGATGTACTTGGCCCTCTGCTATATTTGCTTTTTACCCGCGATATACCGCAAACGGACGACACTGTCCTAGCCAAATTTGCTGACGACACTGCCATTTTGGCAACGGCTAAAACAATCGAAGAAGCAACTGCCAAGTTGCAACATGCCCTTACACGGATTAACAATTGGACAAAGACTTGGCGAATCGCGCTTAATGAAAACAAATCTGTCCACGTGAACTTCACTCTCAAGAAAATTTAGAATCTACCGGTGTTTATCAACGCAGTACGAATTCCTTACGCGAACGAGGCCAAATATCTCGGTATGACACTCGACGCTAAACTAAAATGGAGAGCACACGTTAAGAAAAAACGTGAAGAGCTTGAAATCAAATATAGAGATATTTACTGGCTTATTGGAAAGCATTCCAAGCTTAGCTTAGAGAACAAACTGCTGTTATACAAGCAAGTGCTAAAACCGGCCTGGACATATGGTGTACAACTTTGGGGTTGTACTAAAAATAGTAACATTAATGTATTACAGACATTCCAAAACAAAGTTCTTCGAGGTATTGTTAATGCGCCGTGGTACATTAGAAACGATGATATCCACAGAGACTTAGGAGTCGAAAACGTTCAGAACGTAATTAAAATGTTTGCTCGAAAACATAATAATCGATTACAAGGTCATATGAATACTTCTGTTCAACAGATCCTCGACGAGACAAATTTATTGTGCCGTCTGAAAAGGACTAAGCCTCTCGATCTAGCGCGGTGATTAGCAGAGCGTAATTTTCTAAATTACACAGGAATTTTCAATGGAAAATCGCCTGCAGGATATCTTATAAAAACAAAATAAAATGCGATAGAAGAACTGCTTGTTGAGTGTGAACTCAGTCGTGGTTTGCATAGGGGAGGTGTTTTTTAGTGAGTAAGAATCTCACACTACTACAGGCTCCAGGCCTATAGTGTCTATGAAGATTTCTCACCTTCCCACGAAAAAAAAAAATTCCTTATCGAGCAACTGACGCCGTATATCAGCAATAACACGGCGAATGTTGACTTTCAAATCGTCCAACGTCTCTGGTTTATTGGAATAGACTAGTGACTTCACATACCCCGAAAGAAAGTAATCGAAAGGTGTGAGATCACAGGATTATGGAGGCCAGTTCACAGGTCCATTACGCGAAATTATGCGCTCAGCAAATGTTTCCCGCAATAAATTGATTTTGTCGGGCGCCGTATGGCATGTTGCGCCATATTGTTGAAAAAAAGGAAGCTCTGTCACGTCAATGCCATTCAACTGAGGAATGAAGAAGTCAGAAATTATGTTTCTATAGCGCTCTCCATTGACGGTAACATTCTGGCCGGCATCGTCCTTAAAGAAATATGGGCCGTTGATTCCACCAGCCCATAAAGCACCAAACAATGAGTTTTAATGGTTGTAACGGCGTCTCGACAAGCACTTCTGGGTTTTCTCCACTCCAATTTCGGCACTTTTGCTGTTTACATGTCCATTTAACCAAATATGGGCCTCATCGGAGAACAAAATTTTGAATTGAGGATCAAGCTGAATCTTGCTTTCGGCCCATTCACCGAACCTACGACGCGTATAATGGTCACGCGGTTTCAACTCTTGCACAACCTGGATCTTACAAGCTTTTAAGGCAAGAACTTCCGTAAACCGTCCATAAAGTGGATGGTTATAGCTCCAATTGCGGTGCACGATGGCGAATCGACTCATTCGGATTCTCCTCAACACTGCGCTCGACAACGGGAATAACTTCTTATGTGCGCACTCTTTGTCGCCTTTGGGGATGCGCATTATCCACTAGAGTGTACGTGGTACGAAAACGATTCATAGTGCTCTGAATAACTTGCTCAGATGGACGATTATGTCGACATAGCGCACGATAAGTTTGGCGAACCGCACCATGGTTGTCAAAATAAGTTTGCACAATTGCACGCTCTGTTGTGGCATTAATCTCTTCATCATAAAATGGCAAAACGTACTAACCACAAATCAACTTTCAACTGTCAAATTGGCAATCTGTAGAAACAGTATTGCCAGTTTAAAAACTAAACTTCTAAAAAAAACAAATCCAGAGATACAGTTGACATTTGAAATTCGTCCGTAAAGCATCCATCTCTGAAGAAAATTGAAATAAAATCAGTGAACAAGAATTGTTTCAAGTGTTGTGTTGCCTGAAGAACAACTTTAAGAGTATAGCACATGAACTATCATGCGGATTAAGATTCAACGGTGCGTCATATCAGCTCTTAGACAGCCAACACAAACTGATTCTAGAAGTTTGCTGTAACCAGCAGTAGCTGATTTGTGTGAAAGGTTATTCCAGCGAATACCTGACATAAAAGATAGAATTGCTGTTGAAGGAGACAAATCATATTCAGGCAATTTAACAGCAAAGTTGACCCCGAAGAGCATTGACATCGAATGAGAATATCCGAAGATTTGATACAGGGTCGGTGGTAGGGAAAAAGGAAAGTTAGTCGGATATACATTCATAAGTTCCTAGCACATAACTGTCCAGAAATACTTGCAGAAAACTAACTTTTCAACTTAGCAAAGAGTACAAGAAAAGTGACTGACTGGGACTCATATAAAGAATCCCTCGAATTATACAAAAAAGAACTGAGGAAGGCAAAGCGACAATCCTGGAGGTCATTCTGTGACAAAATCATAGAAACCTCTGAGGCATCGCGCCTAAGAAAAATCCTCTCTACAACTCCTATGGTGCCTAGCTGTTTGAAAAAACCAATGGCTCTTGGTCAACCTCAAATGATGAATCACTCAACCTGCTTCTGGACACCCACTTTCCAGGTAGCTCCCAACTCGCGGCCAGTAGCAGCCCAAACAAGCCTACTGCAACCGTGACCAAAATTCATGGTCTGATTACGAGAGACAAACTGCTCTGGGCGCTGCATAGCTTCAAACTATACAAGTCTGCTGATCCGGACGGTATAATACCTGCCGAGCTACAGAGGTCCTCAGATATTATTCTGCCTGGGTTACAAAATATTATGAGGAGCTGTGTAGAATTAATCAACATTCCACTGTCATATATAAAGAGTACACAATGGTTGCTTTCCTTGACATACGAATAGAGGGTGCCTTTAACAACGTCAACATATCCGCAATCACGACTGCGCTATTAACTCTGCAGCTATACGACTTACTTGGGGAGTCTTATGCTAAACAAAAAGATAATCAACTCCAAACTGGGTAAGACTTCTGCAAAAAGATGTGTCAGCAGAGGTACACCAGAGGGCGGTGTCCTCTCTCCTTTTCCCTGGAACTTAGTAGTTAATGAACCGCTGATATACCCGGAAGCTGGTCGTAGCAGGCTGATTGCTTATGCGGTTGACGTTACTATAGCCGTCTCTGGTATTAAACTAAGTAGAGTCCAAGGAACAGCATGTCTATGCATAAGTGGAGCCTTACGGTCTACACCCTCTGCGGCATTAGACATTCTGTTTCATTTGACACCCCTCGATATTTTCAGCAGGCAAGTAGTTGCGACTCATTAAATTCTAAAACTTATGGAGATGGCAGAGCAGTTCAAACTTCACCTTTGTTGGGTGCCGGGCCACGGAGGCATTCCAGGGAACTGTAGGGCCGATGAACTCGCCAAAATTGGAACCATTCTACCTATTCTACCGGAAAAGGGTAGCATACTCGTAGGATACATGAAAACTGATATTAAAGCTGGATGCCAATAAAAGAACAGATCTTAGGTGGACTGTTGGATCAACATGTCGAGCGACCAAACAGATCTGGCCAAGGCTGGATCTGAGTCGATCTAAGTGTCTGATCCTTTTAGATAGGAAACATCTCAGCGCCATAATAGGTGTCATCACTGGACACTGCCTCATAGGCAAGCACGCAAGAAGGCTTGGCGCTTTTACAAATGACTTCTGTAGAAGCTGCATGGACGAGGAAGAGGAGGAGACAATCCTCCACCTACTCTGCACAGCTCTCTCCCAGAGAAGAAAACTTAACTTAGGAGCTTACTTCTACAACGACCTAAACGATCTAGAAAATATAGACGTTGACAGTCTCCTACGCTTTATCATAAGCTCAAACTGGTTCCATTAGTAAGAGGATTATAGATACAAGTGGCATCACAACGGACCAATAGGCCCAAGTGGGTTGGTACTTCCCACAGCCACTCTTACCTAACATAACCTATGTCTTCAGTAACACGCGCAAGATTACGACAAATCGATAGATGTAAGAACCATCAAAATCGGTCCACGCGTTTGGTCTCTAGAGTACCACAAAGGAACAAACATACATACGAGTATATAGGCTTATGAACACATTACCCTTCCTTTTTCATCGCACAGTCGGGTAAAAAAGAAAGACGAAACACCAGAAACCAAGAGGAAGAGCTAAGCGTGCATGGTATGTGGGACAACCACGATGTGCAGAAATGTTGCTCGGTATTCCAGAGCGAGGCGATCGGATGCCTAACCTAACGTAAGTGGAGTGTGAGCAGTGTTTGGGCTCTTTTCTACCTCTGGCGCAATTCAATCCTTAAGGATGATGGAGAAGCGACGATTCAGACGATGCAGACGACGCTAAGATCTAATAATGCACCTGAGATGTACATATAGCTATTTAGGAATGATATATATATGGTTCACAGCTGGAATCATCGAGGAATTCGAAGCTAAAGTTGGAGAACATTAAGCGAGTATTCTGGACCATTGCTTTTTAGCCTCATGCAAGATTTCCAATTGAAAAAGCATACTCTCGATTCACATCACAACGATGTGACAGCTTTAAAAGACAACTCTTAACAATTGGCTAAATGGGCTGAAAGATTAAGGGCTACGAATCAACTGTATTGTACTTTTGTTTCTTTTTTATAATTGGCGCGCGCACAAGGGGTTTACGTACCCTTCCTGTAGCGCGGGCGAAAGGAAGTTAGGGAGGGAAAAAAGAGAGATACCGATGTGCGTTGGTTTTAAATGTTTGCAAGTTACACTGGCTAGGAAATAAAGAGCTGTCGGGGCATTCCATAAGCGAGTTGTACGGCTTAGGAAAGAATCACGATATTTCAGAGTACGAGTACGTCCGAAGATGGGCCTGAGGGTGAACTGATGAGCATTCATACCGAGACGGGTTTTACGGTTTAAAATCTGAAGGGGCGGAATGCGACTGGCGATTTCTAGGGAGCACCGGTGGTGAAAATAGCGAAATAACAAGGCGGGACAGGGTGTCGAATTACTTTGTAATACTGGCATCACCTATGAGTTTTATCGCACGATTTTGGATCCTATCTACAGTTTTGGGCAGATAAACGCTTTATATATTGTAGCCAGGTTAGAGGAGGTGAAATATTTCTTACATCGCTTGAGAAAACGTAGTCATTTCGCAGCATTTTTGGCGACATCGAATATGTGGTCTTATCAACGTAAGTTGCCATTGACACACATACCGTTCATGGATAATAGCTGGGTGTTTAAATTTCGCTTTAACGACAGCAGATAGCATTGTACTTTGGAAGCATTAAATTCTACTCTGTTGACAGTTGCCCAATTGGTTGTGCTGTTAATATCGGAATTTAATGAGCTTAACATACGAAGAGCAGGGATGTGAGTCCGGAAACGAATATGAAAAGCAGAGAGTACTGTCGCCAGCAAAGGCATATATTGGACTAGAAGTGGCAGACAAGAGCTCATTGATAAAAATTAAAAAGAGTGTCGGAGACAAATCGGAGCCCTGGGGCACACCATTTATTTTGTGAACATCAACTTGAAACCATCCAAGATAACTTGAATCGAACGTTCCGAAAGGTAGTTTCTAATGCATTGAAGAAGAGAGTCGTCGATCCCAAATGCACGCATTTTTGGCAAAAGAGCCGGATGCCAAACTTTGTCAAATGCCTTAGAAATATCAAGTGAAACTACGAGTATCTTGCTTTGGTTCCACTTTTCGGTGAGACATGCCATCAAATCACCAGTGGACCTATTGCTACGAAAACTGCCGATCATTAAGAAGTTTTCGTATTTCGAGATATTTCATTAGCTGACGATTTATCAGCGTTTCCATGGCCTTGGAAAGAAGGCACGTAAGTGCAATGGGTCTATAGAAGAAGAGAGAAGAAGATTCGCATTTTTTAGGGACGGAATGAACAAATGCGGTTTTCCATCTGCTCGGAAAGAGTCCTAAAGAGTAGGATTGATGCAAAAGCTTACGCAATGGTTTTGCCAGCGTGGAAGAACACCTCTTCAGAAGAAGAGGAGATATACCATCTGGACCAGCGGATTTATGTATGTTGAGAACTTTAAGTACTCTTGCTACTACACGAGTGCGTGCAGTTCCACTTACTTTCAAAGAGTTTACTCGTTTTCAAAAGTCAGCTGCTAGCAATTATTCAGTTCTCATTGAAAAGTTTATTACTACCACACATTTTCAGTTATTTCTAAAATTAGTTTTCTGGTTTCTTTTTGAATACATCCCACCTCTATGGACTTGGTTTCAGATTTTCCTTGTAAAAGAACACTCGCATTCAATACGGCTAGGGAAAGTTCTGTCCTCTTTTAAAAGCCTCACACACTAATTGAGCTATTCCATTAAAGTATCACCACTCCCCTTCCCATTTTGAGTCCTTGAATTTTCTTTACGATTTAAACAAATTCAAATTAGAAATAACTCTACCTAATCAGTAGATATAGGTAAATACAATTTGTTCGACAACACTCACGGAAATAAATTTTTCTCCTATACTCACATGTACTTGTATGTGAGTCCTTTGAAAAATCGTTTGCCCTCCTTACCTTATTCAGCAAAAGCAGCAAGATTTGAATGGTAATATCTTTTTCTGGGAATATCCTTTTCATTTGTCTGAATGGGAGAAACGACATGCAAACAATTTACACTTCACTTCGAGTGAATGATCCTTGAGAAGAGGACATTATTTACGTCTTACATATTTCAATGTCTCAATGGCAGTTAGGAATAAAGTCAGACAAGGAGACATTTGAGAACATAATTATGACACCTACTTGACCCTGAGGTACGTCAACTGAAAAACGATTGATGGGTGACACAAAGGAACAAAATTTATTATGGAACAGTCAAAGTCAATTCAGAAGATCTATCTGGAAAAATAAGAGATGATGTTGTGTTGTTCGGAAGCAAACATATTTTACTAGTGACCTTTATATATTAAAAAATAATTAACAACTATTCATAAGAAAATCGTAAGTTTAAATGGAAAAATCTTATAATACAAACTTAGTGGGTGAGTGTATGAGTATGAGTAATGAGTATTTGGAATGTAAATGTGTGTTTCCCTTGATTTTAAAAGAGCTTTTGAGACAATAGACACAGCAATTCTAAGAGTACAACAGGAGCACTGCGGTGTGTGTGCAACATACCTAAAAAATACGTCTCAAGGAGCAAATGCGAAAGGTGTAGTCTCATAGAAAATATGTGTAAACACTGGTGTCCCAAGAGGACCGGTTCTGGGAATTTTGTTATTAAATATCTAAATACTTGGAAGTTCGTCTTCGCTTCTTCTCTCAGGACCCTGGTTTAGTGTAGACCAGATTAACAAAAATAAAAAAAAATTGTTACGTATTACAGAAGATAGTTAAGGTTGCGAAGCTCTGGTATCCTATCCAAAGACGTTCTTTTGCCATTCATCAAGGCATTTTCCACTAATTTTCCAAGCTATTTTCTCAGTAAAATTTTATAGCTTTAGATACCAATAGCTTTAGTTGGTCAAAGGGTGTTGAATGTGATTATATGACAACACAAGCGTGCTCACTTTAGCCTAGTACCTAGTGCTATACATGTGGAAGGTTGTTGGTGACATATGTCGTGATAGGATATTACTAAGGCACTTCCTCCTGTTTCCGGGCTGCAGCGGACGAATTCTAAGGATGAAATCAACGGTGGCGTCCACAGTTAGTTCCAGTTAGGTTGAACTAGTGTTATCTCTATATGAGCTGCTTCAACGAACTTGAATACCTGGTCTATAGGTACACTAAGTCAGGGTATTGAAAAGGAGTTGGTGGCGGATGAGCTCTTCATAAGGGCCAACGGCATCACTCACATCCCCAAAGCGGATTACTGGCTCCGGAATTTGGCAAGGTCCCTTTTGTCCTAGGACTAACTAACTATCTAACTAATAGCCTCAGCTAAGGACGGATTCACTGTTGACGACTCTCCAAAACGAACAAAAGACAACGACTTTCGGATCTGCATATGGAATGTTCGGATCTTGGACAGGCCGCGTGTAGTCGAACAATTAGCGGAGGGACTAGACTGCTATAAAGAAGATATCAGCGCCATCCAGGAATTGAGGTGGCATAGGCCAGGGAAAGATGGAACACTGTGATGTTTACTACTGTGATTCCTATACGGAATGGATACCGAGATGTTGTAAGCGGCAGACTTAGGCAATAAGTCTTGAGCTTTCGACACGTAAGTGAACGCCTTATAACAATCCGTATAATTCACAATCGGTAAATTCACTAACATCAGCCTTAAGTGCGCTCACACCCCAACAGAGGAAAAGGACGATGCTACCAAAGAAAGTTTCTATAAGTTCCTCGACAAAACCTACGACCAATGTTCGGTGTATGACGTTAAAATCGTCCTAGTCGGCTTTAATGCCAAAATTGGAAAAGAGGTCATCAATATTCACAAGGGAACATGGCAGATACCAGATCAGCAAACTGTCAACCAGGTTGATCATGTTGCGACCGACGTAAGGCACTCCTCAAGTATTTTAGATGTTCGAACATTCCAAGCGGCCAACATACCGTAGACTCGAACCACTATTATCTATTTGCAGCCAAGGTACATCTACGGATATCTCAGACACGTCAACAACGGGGAAATACTATGAGAAGATTTAACTTCGATCCACCTCTCGAGAAGTACTTAGCAGCCCGCATCAAGTGCTGAAGACCAATGGCTTAGAAGCCAAGAAGCGATCAGAAATGAAGCAACTTACTTGCTGTGTTTCACCCGCCCACCACCACCAGACAAGGTGCCGGCAAGCACATGCAGTAAAACAGCATGCCTACAAAGTGGCGCTACACAAGAGGACGAAAGTGGCTTGTGAGATCTACGAGCAAAAGAGAAGGGAGGAACATCGGCTTCCCGGAGACAAAAGAAAGAGGTTCGGAGGTTTTACCAAAAGGTTAAAAGAACGTGTCAAACGGAATCCTGTAGAGATGAACAAGGAAACCCCGTAGTAGAGTCACAGTCGGTGCTGGGGATATGGAAAGACGACACGCTGCCAGGCAGAGCGAACTATTCAGTATTGACGATGTAAGTAAAAAATTCCGTCCACCCGACCAAAATGAAGAGAGGATAGCAACATCTAAACTGAAGTCGATCAAGGCTGCCGTGCCACACGGCCTACCCGCCGATCTAGTTAAGGCAGCAGGAGATGACTTGGTAGGGATTTGGTCGGATGAATGTATGCCTGATGAACGGAACCTCAGCATAGTTTGCGCGGTTCACAAGAAATAAGACCCTCTAAACTGCGCCAACTATAGAGGTATCAGCCTCCTAAGATCTTGTCTGCCATTTGTCAACGATTTGATTTTACCCTACCAGTGCAGTTTTACGCCCGCAATTGACAAACTATTGACAGTAAGACAGATCCTGAAAAAAATCTAAGAAGTTCATATCGATACTCACCACGTTTTTATCGCTTTTAAAGCCGGATATACCAGCATCTACAGAGGCGAGTTATACAGAGCCGTGTCTTGTTGTGGCATCCCTGCTAAACTCGTCCGCTTGCGCAGGATGACCATGGAGAATGTTCGATGTTTTATCAATGTCGGTGGCGACCTAATCGAGACTTTTGATGGCTGTCATGTGGCTTCTTTAACATCATACTTGAAAGAATTGTGCAAAACTCACAAGCCAACACACGAGGTACGATCTTTCACAAGTCTGTTCAATTGCTTGAATACGCCGATTATATTGATATTATTGGTAGAACACAGCGAGCTGTCGTCACTGGTGTGTTTGCGACTATAGGAACAAAGCGGCAAAAATGGGTCTAGATGTAAATGAGGGCAAAACAAAGTATACATATGCTGCCAACAAAAAGGGACACCCAACATCGGCGAATCGGCCAGAATGTCACAATCGACAGCTACAACTTTGTGGTAATAAGGGACTTTGCTACCTCGGCTCTGCTATCACATATGGAAACGACATCTCTTCGGAAATCAAACGAAGAATAACGCTTGCCAATCGCTGTTTCTTTGAGCTGAGAAGGCAACTGTTCCCCAATCAAAAAGGAAACCTGCTATATGGTTCCGAAGCATGGACCCTTTATAAAACGAAGATTTCCTTGATCGTTTTGAGAGAAAAACTATTCGTAAGACAGGGAACGATTCAACGATGAACTCTTCGAACTGTACAGCGTCATCGACCTGGTCAAAAATACGCAGAATCTTCGAGTCTAATCCGGAGGAACAATGTAGTAGAGGAAGGTCTCGCTGTAGGTGGTCGCGCGCAAGTGGAAGGTGACCTCAACTAACTTGGAGTGTGCAATTGAAGGCATTTAGCCAAAGACCGCGCTAATTGGACGGGCTTATTGGTTGACTCCCAGGTCTACCACGGACTGTAGCGCAGCCTAAGTAAGTACGAGTAAGTAAGTTACTAAAGGCCTCTGCTAACTTACCTGACGGACCTTAAGAGAATATATAAATTGTGTTGCACGAACAGGTGCTCCTTTGTGGAATTTGGAAAGATGAGTGTCGGACTTTGACTTGTTATAAGACTTATGATTCCGACTAAAATAAATAAATAAATAATCATCGTTATTTATACTACCATCAACAGTAAGCACACGAAAACAAACCAAACTACAATGGAACTCCAGTGCTGTCACAAATTGTGCACCAGAGAAGCGGTGATATTAATGCGGAATTTCGAAACTTCCCCTTTCATTTAAATTACACGTAAAGGACTTCATATTTATTTTTAACATTCAGAAATTATTTCACCAGGCGGTCATTGTTCTCTGAAAGGGAAACCAGCTTTGGGGCAAGGTGGATTTTGCATTTACAATACATTTCCTTACATGGACTTTATTGCTGATAAACATGTTGTTCCGATTGTCCTTTATGTTGAGCATTTTTGCTTTTATTTTGTAAGGATACACATTATTAAAATTCAGAAAATAAATCCTTTTTTCAGTCTGTTAGTTTAATGCGGTCTTTTGTCCATGCTATAAATAGTTAAATTTCAGAACATAACCCTGATATGGTATGTACATGTGTCCGCGGGACAAACGAGAGTTACATACGAGTAATCCAAGTGCTGACTTACGATTTTTTTTGAAGAAAAGTCTCTGTAGTAGGATGATAAGCTCTGACCCGAACGAAGTAGAAGTTAAATATCCAATCAGTCTGCTGGTGTGGATGATCCACCATTCAAACCGACAGGCTACGAATGGTACACTAACTGATCGGCGGTGAAATCTTCCTTACACCCTACTTGGTAGGTAATTGGAAAACATCCTACCTCAGGTGGTCAGCACAATTAGAAGGAGTCTGAATTATACTGATTGGCAAAATTTTAACAAGGTAGCCATGGATCGTGCTGGCCGGCGGAGGTTGCAATTTAAGGTCCATAAAAAGTGAAAATAAAAACCAAACAAGTTTCGTCCAGTCAAGTCCAGTACTTGTTTCGTTTAATTTTCCTGTTTCTGTGCTATTTCACGGCGTTAATTAAAGAAACATTAAACCCGTTCAAGGAAATCCCGCACATGTTATCCTTGTTTCTTTGAAATGAAGTTCCTTAGGCATTCAACGTGTAGTACGCGGAATATTGATTTTCATTTTCCCCCAAAATACATACGTGATGCGCTACCATGGTACAGAAACCGAAACAAAAGGACATGAAACTCAGTGAAGTACAATATATACGAGTACTCGTAAATGCAGTAGAGGATGTATGAGGTGTACGAGTATATATATGTACATACTCGTATGTATCTGGAAGTATAAAAGGATCATGACTTTGTTTTAATTTGTAATGAGCAATGAAAATCCTGTAAACCACAGTAAGATGTGTGCGTACTTTAATTAGGTTAAAGGATTTAAGGAGGTGGAGATGAGCTTTCACATAAGATTCATGTTTATAGAGAAGAATACCAAGGATATGGGGTATGCAGCCATTTGGCAAATGGGAAATGAATAGAAGGAGTTAATGCTTTTGGTAGTTTGAAGGTAATTTGGCATTGTGTGCTTGCAGAAAGTAGAATGAACAAGTTTTATTAAATTTCATGCTTAGAAGGGGTTAGCCTTGGCGTAGAACATTGTGGGATACACTTTTTTCGGGCGGACAGAATTTTATTAGTGCCACTGCGTTTAATTTGCAGCTTTTAAATGACTTCAAGGATGAGATGTTATTTTGCTTTTTTTTTTTTTAATTTAAACTATTGTTCTGGTGCAGCTGGTCACTGAGTATAAGCTTTTATGGTACTCGTAGAGTTAAAGCATTATTTCAACAGCAGTAGACTTATATCCGGGTGGATATGTGGATAAGGAACGTAGGAGAAGTAAAAGAGGATATCACAGATTTTTTTCCAAGTGAATTGCGTGATGAGTAGCCCAGCTGGGCAACATATGGACCAGTATGGAATGTAATGTAACAAAACTTGACGCACTAGTAAGCATGTTATTATCCCATCACGGATCTAGACATTTTGGGAATCACTCAAGGAAGAAAAAAAATGCTACTCGTGATACCTCCCCAAAGAATACAGATGGAATTTTCTCGGTGTATTATGAATATCATAAGTAATAGGGATGATGCTATTGACGCTGCCGCCTTATTCTATGCTGCCGCGAGTTTGAGTCAGAACAACTATATGAAGCTAACTGTATAAGTTCAATCCTGATCAAGACAAAGTAGTGTACGAACCAGATTCAGTGGTATTCCGTTTTAAACTACTTCATTTCAGGCATTAACACTTAATGACATTTGTGGATATTTCCCATGAAATATGTATATGGATTGGGGGAATTAACTGGTTCCTCAGTTCCAGGATTGTGCTGTTGGGTTAGCTGCCTGATAATGTTAAACACTATCGTGTAAGTTGTGAAGCGACAACCTGCTTAGAATATGGATGATTTTCATTTCGATGACGACTTCAAACAGACACCACTGCCATCCAAGAAAGGGATTGTGATGAATCGAATAAAAGGAGGTTGAACAAGTACGACACATAGTCTGGTGAGCTAGCGTCTGATTATGACCCACATCAAGGCTGAATTTGACATCATGAAACTGATATGCGGTCATGTTCTCATTGCTCCGTTTTTAGTCAAATATACGGGCAAATCGTTAAGTTCGTCCTTGATGACAATGTTGCTAGGTGAAGAAAGAAACTTCAGTGGAAAATATTTCCTCTACCTTTGAAGACAGATTTAGGCTAATCGACTTTGCGGTGAAGCAAAGTAAACTGATCCAGCCAGGGCCGGACCTTGGGCAATCAGACGACGGGTCAAGCAATTGGGCATCACCAGACGGACCCTACATCGAATTTTAGGGAAAAGTGCAAACAGTGCATCAGTCAACGCCTCCTGACCGTCAGTCGCGTGTGAATTACTGTGAAACCATCCTCAATCTCAACAACGAAGAGGACGATTTTGTGTCGAAAATCATCATGAGCGACGAGGCGTATTTCCACTTCAGCAAAATCTTCGTTTCTGGGGCACTGAAAATCCGCGTGTGATGCACGAAGAGCCATTAAATCCACTCAAAGCCACTGTATGGCCGCAATTTTTGAGGACGCCATCGGCAATACGGCGACTGTTACTGGCGAACGCTACAGGGCCATGGTAAACGAATTCTTACTGCCGGAATTGGATGAGCGGGGCTTGGTGAATATGTGATTTCAACAAGATGGTGCAACCGCATACGCAGTACTAGCCACAATCGATATTGTGAAGGAAGCGTTTCCTGGTCGATTTGGCATGGCCAGCAAGATCGCCCAATTTAACCATCCCAGACTTCTTTCTTTGGGGCTACTTGAAGTCGCGAGTGCCAACAAGCTTCAGCCAATCGTAGCCCTTAAGGAGAATATTCGATAGGAATGCGACCAGTAATCACCGGAAATCTTGCGGAAAGTCATGGAAAATGCGATAAAACGGGCACACACAACTCTGGCGGCAGCCACTTGGGTATCGCCATCTTTTAAACTTAACAGAAATAATTGGAAAATTCCAAACAAAGATCTCCTTCTTCTTTTCCTTTTACTAGCTCCTTCCTCGCTACACGAACTTATGCATAACGAGTTTCTCATTTTTACTACATCGCTACTGCTCCGCTTATGGGGTTGGCTAATGTCGCAGATCGCAGAACGCGTCTGCATACTGCTCGGTCGTGTATCACTTCGGCGGTTAGCCCCAGGCCTTGTTGTGCATTTGCCATCTGAGCAATCCAGGAATTCTTTTTCCTACCTAGTTTTCTTTTAGTAGGAGCGACCGTAGTTGATATTGCCTTCTTAACGGGCTTTTCCGGAGATCTTCTTTGAACGTGGCAATACCAGCTAATTCTATCCGACTCAAGTTGTTCGATTACTTTCGAATTCTTTATGTGTAGACTTCCTCTAATGTGCGTAGATCTAATGCAGTCGCGTTTCGTAACTCCAGTCGACATCCTCAACATTTTCATCTCTGCTGCCGTCATTTTATTTTTAAACGCTTCGTATATTGTCCAGCACTGCGAACCATATGTAAGAGCTGGCCGAACCACCGTGGTGTAAAGTTTTCCCTTCAACTTAAGTGGCCGAAAGATCACAGAAGATTTCCGAATTTTCTCGCCATTTCATCCACCCCACACTTACTCTGTGCCTTACGTCGTCGTCACATTTCGCTTCTACGTAAACGATTGATCCTAAGTACTTGAACCTGGTCGTTTTCGGAAGAACTATTCCGTCCAACATTATATCTGGAATAGGTCGCAGTGGATCCGAAAATGGGCAGGTCAAATGTTCCGTCTTTGAGCGACTTATTTTAAACCCGTTTTTCTCTAGCGCGTCTTTCCATTTACTTAGGACGTTTTGTAAATCGACGACATTATCGCTTAGAATAACTGCGTCGTCGGCGAAGAGAATCGATGTTACATTTGCTTCGTGCATGCAGTATTTCAAAAGATAGTCTAGTACTACGTTAAAGAGGAAAGGGCTAAGAACGCTTCCTTGATGCACTCCGACATTTACCGGGAATTCTCTCGTAAGTCCGGCGGTACATTTAACAGCAGTTCTGACGTTTCCATACATGTCTTGTATCTCCGGTACCTTTTGAGACCTCAACGCGGTCTATATGAGATCTCTAGGCACACGATCGAATGCTCTTTCCAAATAAAGATCTCCATCACTCAAAATCATTTTTTTTTTTTTTTATTTAGTAAGAAAGTAATTCGAAAACAAAATTGGATGATTAATTTTGCGTCACCTTGCATGGCCAAGGATACACTGATAACATTGCGATCCTTAACAGAATCAAATTCGAAGAAATTATCTCGTAATTCGTTCAGAGGGCACTCAACTTTTTTGCTGACTGGCCTAAATGTCAACCCCAAAAGAGCACCACAGTTGCCTTTACCAAGAGAGGAACATTTTTGGTGAAGCCATAAAGTTACTCCAATATGCTTAGTAATAATATTTCAATCCAGTTTCTATTCAAATAGTGATATAAAGAGGATGCTATCAGACAATATCTCAAGTTGCAGACGGGTCCCACGTTTTTTATCAATCCAGTTGAAAATTGAATAATAACATAGGGCTTAAGAATGCGTGGGCATGCGCATGGGAATATTTCGTGGAACTTAAATTGGGCTACAGTATCCTTGTAGGTCACTCCTGTACAGTCTCCATCCCGCTGGACCCTTTAAGCATGCTTCACTTTATTTTACTTCCACTTGAGCTATTGATCGTTTCTGAGTGCGATTTGTGAGCAGACTCTTGGTGCCTATCAAGTGTGATCTGTGTTTTTTCTTCGTTTCTGCCATAGGAGAGCTATCTATTAACCTGGATGGTGTTTTGTTCTTCTTTTTCTTTCTTCTTCTGCATGAGAACTAGTTCTGGTTCTTTCTGGCCGTTTCGCCCCCTGGGGTTCAATTCCGGCAATAATTGAACCGATTCGACGGTGTTGGACCGCAGTGAAGTACTCGTATTTCTGCTAAGGCTTGCTATCATCAGTATTTGCTACTATTTCGATGCTTAGTAAATTCATATCCTGAGCATTATTCCTGTCAGAGAATTCAGATGGGGACAGTGTAGCATTTTTTTGAGATGAGATGAGAATCGTCTATTCTATGTCCATCTCAGATATTGGTGCATGGAGTAGAGATTACTCATCTGATTCCGTCTGACTGAGCTCCCATGCAGGTTACTATGAGAGATCTCCCGGACATTACGTTCACGATGCACATTCTTCAGTTCCCTGCATCATTCAGTCCTCGCCACGTATTCCAAGACACATTGACTTGGGAATTTAGACTCTTGGTCCACTTCGTAGTCTTCCCCTATCCAACACGCACAGGGTGGCCTGAGAAGCATGTATTAAATCCCGGGGTTTGTATCCATGCATTCGTGCTGTTCGAAAATTAACAACACATTCATGAAAGATTGAAATTATTATTAAATATTTAAATTTCACGTACTCGTATCTCACGACACAAATAACAAATACAAAAATAACATTCTGTAAGCAATCAACTCAACAATTGGTTTACTGGGAAAGTTTCCCGCTGTTTTCAACACAAAAACTTAAAAATTAAAATGTGTGTTTTTTTTTTGGCAAAGCAACATACGAGTACGTGGTATGTTTCGTACGTTTTGTTTTAGAATATGTTTTCTTTGTTTTACAAATTAAGTGTTAACAATTCCGTGTTTTGTGTTCAATTTAGATATTTATTTAGGACTTCAATCTTTCATGAATGTGTTGTTAGTTTCCGAGCACATGCAATAGAGCATGACTACGATTTTTTCAAGGTCTTGTTAGAGTTTCTTTACAAGACTACCCAATTGCCTGTTAAGCGATTAACATATATAACTCTTCGCCTGATTTCTCCTACCGAGATACACAAAATCCCTAGCTACATCAATGTTATAGCTGTCTATTGTGACGATCTGTCTCATTCGCCAATGTCGTCTTTATTGACAGCCAAATTTTTCTAGCTGGTTGTGTTCCGACAATGATATCAATATCGTCAGCGTATGGCAGACAACGATGTTAAGGAGACTGATGCCATTACAGCAAGCACAATTTCGACGGTCTTCTTGTGAACTTGGGTCATCCCCCCTCATTTTATAGTCTGCGGGAGTGGGTTTATTACATTCGACTCTAATTCTAGTTTACGAGCATTGTTAATTGAGTAGCGCCTCTGTATTTTCCTGATCAGTTAGTTCTCTTTCCCTTTTCTTCTTGCAACTTATTGTTACCTGAACCATGGGGGTAGTCGGGTGATATCTACCACATCATTTGCTGCATTTGTGATGATTCCTTAGAAATTATGCCTTGATCATCAGCACTTAAGCAGGACACAAAGAGCATTGATGAGAAGTACAGGGGCATGCGAAGGTACAGTAGATTGAAACCGTTCACATTTAAATCCCCTTACAGTAAGGTAGTAGTCAAAGTCTATATTGGCTGCTCGAATATTCGAACACCTTAACTTAAAGAGTGCAGTACGATAGCAATATTCATTTGTGAATATATGTAGAGAACTATAATATTTTATTTAACTCAAAAAAAAAGAATTACAGGATAATACAAAATTTCTACGAATAATTTCACGACCACGAGCCAGGAAGGTTGACACTAAGCTGCTTTGTCCAATCGTCAGTCCTCTTTTATATACTTCACTTGTTCAATCGCTGCCCCATTAATCCATCCAGTCCCAGATACCAACGACACTTAATATTTTGTGCCATGTCCACAATTTCAGGGCCAGCATCAGCAAAACCCATCCAGCGCCGACCCAAATTAAGACAACTAACGACTTCAGTGGATCCATTGTATTAAAAGACAACATTGTCCATATCATTCTGGCTTTTATGCTTCTCAATATAGGTCAACACAAAATCCATTCATGACTAATGCGACAATGTTCTCCTCGTAATACGATGAGAGTAAACAACCCCGAAGGTAAACAAACTCCAGTCTTCTGGGACAACAAACGAACAAGCGGACGATTCATATTGGTGTTCTATTCTATGTCATAATCGACTGCCGCCGATCGTGAATCATTCATTGATTGCGATACTTATATTTAATGTCAGCATTCCCACAAATGATTCATGATATTACTACACTTAATGTCAGCATTCCCACATATATTCAGTGATATTCCGTCCTGTAGCAAAGACGACAGTCTGGGGTTCATATAAGAAATTTCTCAAAATATTTAAAAAAGAACTGAGGAACGAAAGATGACAAATAATAGAAACCTCTGGGGCATTGCGGCTAAGAAAACTTCTCTTAAAAATTCCTACGATGCTTAACTGTTTGAAAAAAAACCGATGGTCCTTGGACGACTTCAATTCAACCTGCTGATGGATACCCACTTTCCAAGTAACTCTCTATTCACGGTCAGAAACAGCCTTTGTAGGGCCACTACTGCTGTGACTAAAATTCATGGTCTAATTCCAAGAGACAAACTATTCTGGGCACTGCTGGGCCGGACGGTATAATGCCTTGCGAGCTATTAATATCCTCAGATAGCAACCTGCGGAAGCTAAAAATGTCCCACATTCCCTGGTCATGCATATTTTCCAAAGGACCTCAGACCAACAAGTCTATCATCTTTCCTTCTGAAAACTCCAGAATTAGTGATTGATATCCATATACGATCTGGATTTTCGTCTATATCTCAACCTGCCTACTGTAAGGAAGGTAGGTGAAAACGGCTCTATATTCAATGTCTATACACATCGAACTCGAGTTCCTAAACATAGGTAGAAGGTGCCTTTAACACCTTCAACACATCTGCAATCACAACTCCACAGTCAACTCCAAACTGGTGGGATTTCTGCTAAAAGATGATTGAGCGGAGGTATGCCGCAAGGCTGTGTGCTTTCACTCGTTCTTTTTAACTTAGTGGTCAATGAGCTGCTGATTTAAATAGAAACGAGTGTTAGCAGGGTAAATGTCTGCTCAGATGACGTTGCTATAGCCATCTTTGGAAAGCATTTCAGTAGAACTTGTACAGCAAAATCCTAACAGATTAATCCGTTGGGATTCCAGGAGGTTTGGACCTCCGTTTAGATTTTTCAGATACAGCGAAATATCTGGGCCTTATTTTTGACTGGAAACTAAACTGGCAACTCTATATACAAGAGAGATTGAGAAAAGCTACAGTAGCTTTATTCTCTAGCAAAGAAGCCATCTAACAAAGGTGGGACCTTAACCTCGCATTACCCACTGGCTATATATTCCGGTTATAAGAATAAGAACTATATTCACCTACGGGGTGGTTGTCCGGTAAATGGCATGTCAATGCAATAAACTGCAGCAAACTAAGCTAAATCCAAAGGACAGTATGTCTGTACAATGACAGAGATTTATGTATTACACCCTCCTCGGCTCTGGATATTCTGTTTGAGGTGATACCCCTCGATATAGTCGGCAGGTAAGTGACTGAAGAAAAATTTGATATGTATCTGCAAGGGATATCCGCATCTTTTCGAATAGTCAGGCCGCTATTAAATCGCTAGACTTAGTCTCGCAGACTTTTAAAACCACCCTTGACCCCCGATCATCTCTCAGGGAGATGACAAAGCAACATTCACCTATATTGGGTGCCGGAGATAATCCAAGACCGACGAACTCACCAAAAATTTTATCCACCCTACCTATCCTACCTAAAAAGTTGTATTTGGTATATCAATCGCTAAGTCAAAACTAAAACTAAGGCTGGATGCTATTAGAAGAACACATCTTAGGTAGACTGTTGGGTCAACATGTCTAGCAATCTGACAGAAAATGATTTGTATCATGCAAGCATGCAATAAAGGCTTGGCGTTTTTATAACGACTTTCGCAGAAGCTGCATGGACTAGGAGGAGGGGAAAACAATCCTCCACATACTCTGTACATGGTCAGCTCTCTAAACAATAAAGACATCCACCGTCTCTTACGCTTTGTCAGAAGCTCAAGCTGTAGGAGAATCACAGATCCATGTGGCAGCACAAAAATCGATGATCAGTTATTCATTAACACTGTCTTCAATAGCGGTAATATATTCCTCATTCTGGGTCTCATTCTTGTTGTTAGCCTAATGGCTTATGGCGTTCAATCAGGTCGAAGTCTATATATAACCCAGCGAGTAGCACGTTCCGATGGGCGATTATTCGGTAAACAAAATTGACAAGTGCTCGACAAGCTTATATAACTGAAAACTGATATCACCAGGCACCTTATTCAGGAGGTAATTATGATGCGCATTAGCCAGCTTACTGATGCTTGATTTTAACGTTTAATTAAAAGATCCTGAAAGTTTCCTTCACAATCTAAATGAGTTCGCACCACGTACTCGAAGAGAGCAATAACTAATTGGGCTTATTTAAGCAATTTCCAGCTGCAGTTTCGATGATGCCATCATTTGATATTTTGGAACTGAGACATAGGACACATACCCGCATGTCCTGTTCTTCATCTCGGCACTGTAAGGTAATTAACTCTATCTAGCATTTGTTAACAGCTCTGCATAGCACCTACAATTCTATCGTAAACCAAAGATATTGAGATTTGATTATAACTTATGGAAACTGCAGTACCTAACAGAGAATGGGTTCGGAAATTTCAGTTCATGTTAGAGCACACTACATTAAGTAAGCAATAAGGAGGGGGAGGGAGAGATCGTTCCAATATGAAAATCTATCTATTAGTGTCTGCTAGGCATTTGTGCACATCGTCATATTAAATGACCTTATTGAGTGACAGGCTCTGTTGAAATTGTTAATTAATGGCGAGCAAAACCAGCAAAATTGTGACACTCATTGCCCAAAGGCCATCGGTAAGAGTTCACCTACTCACCCGTATGTCTGCCTACTGCAAATGGAACATGCTCCGAGGATGTTCTGCTTTCCGTGTCCTCATAAATCAATAAAATGCAATTTTATAGATGTGACCTTTAATATACATACAAGTGTCTGATGTTATTATTTTAATAACGTTTGAGTGCTCACATTGCTATATTTAACCTGGGGCAGGTTTGGAAACCACGAGGATTTTGCATCACAGCTGGGTAAAATTGATGAGAAGAAATGTTTCCCGGACTTTGGCGTTCTATTTATATTTCTTAGTTTGAGAATACTTTATCTATTCAATGGCTTGAAAATTATGGTGGAGAGCTACCTATTTATTTTTAACATATGTAGGAACGTGAAGAGTAAGCAATCTTAAGATACCAGTGACAATACCAATTTCGTATGTTTTGCATCCTCTATGGGCTTAGGAGACTCCGGAATGCCTTCGCGTCATCATGTGAGGTTTTCTGGAAATATAGTTCAGTTTTCTGTTTTTACCTTGTTATTTCGTAGGCTGTACTCTACTTTATGTGTCAAGGACCTTTCGCTCTTTTTTTTATTTTGCATGTCAACGAACGCAGTGGGTTCACGTCTTGATAGATGAATAGCTATCTAATAGTGAACCAGCGATGAGCGAGTACTGACTGTGACTGTAACCGGGTGAACTTCAGCACTTCATACACGAGACTAATCGTGCTAACCTCTTGGACAATTGCCTTCAGATGTCTAACAAAAGGAATTCTTCTCGATAGAATCAACAGCCAGACTAGCGGAGAATTTATTTGAGCTACTTCGACTAATTCGGAGCTAACATTAATAAGAAACTTTCAAGACTGAGGCAGGGTCTTAAGAAAAACAGATCCCTTCATCGTCGGCCAAAGCCTGTGCTCGCATATCCGAAGTGGGTTACTGGCACCTGTGCATCCGGCCCTTGTTCTAGGTATAACAACTGTCGGCCCCCATTAACTTGAAATCTCTAACAGAACTTCTGTCCCAGTTTTAGCCTATTTACTTCCACTCCAAACCATTCCAAACATTCCACAGATGGCGAAAAAATCGCTCGTCAGGTGCACGCAGAATACCATTGTGCCATAACACTACCAATGAAATCATATCCCTGCAGAGTTATCCGATATCGGCTAGTTTCCGAGCCCCGCCAAATTATCAAGCCTTCGTCCATCAATGACATGATGTGACAACCGAAGGTAGCTACTATTTGACCAGTTACAAGCTGCCGGTCATAGGTCCTGTTTGTGGAAGGACCACCGGTAGTCCCCTTGTGGGAGTGTCATGGTGGCTGGGGTTTAAACCCAAAATCACGAGAATGGTCCTCCAGTTGGTTTATACCTAATGTAAAATTGCAATAAGTACTGAGTGCTATGGCCATAAGATCAGCAAGAGGTTTTTGATCGGTCTCGGCTCATACCAAGGGTGGAACACAGTTTCGAATTGATACTCAGATAGGCTGCAGGCGATGGCAAGGTATATCCTTGCTCCAATAAATGTATGGGTATTCCGTGAACTAAAATTTTTCCAGACAGGTGTTCACGTAAAACACGCGAAACGTTCCCCTAGTTGCCCGGCCTCGACTCATAGCAATGGTGGAACTTGTGCTTCCAACACGGTTTCGAATTGGTTCTCAAATAGGCAGCAAGCAATGGCAAGCTGTATCCTTGCTCCGATGAGCAAGAACTAGAGACTTCTTCAAGTTGCCGGGCTTCGACTCATACCAAGGTTGGAACTTGCGCCTCCAACACAGTTCCGAATTGTTACTCATGAAGACAACGAGGCGATGGCAAGTGTAAAATACTAGAGACATCCTCTAGTTGCTGTCGATTTGGGTTATGAAAAGGCCGAAGAGATGCTCAAAAAAGCTAACAAATAAAGCGATGGGAACTACGACCAGCCTGTTTTAAGCACAATTCTTGCATTAAGCTGGCAAATGGAGGAGATGCAACTCGTAAAACAATCGAAGCATATCGCTCAAACAGATGATTTATTCCCACGAAAAAAGGCTATCGTTATGCCAAGATCTCAGCAAAACTGAACTACTCCTCCGACAAGATTGTCGTTTGTGCTCTCATTCGACTGCAATTTGCTGCCGAAGAAGAAATTATCACTTCGCAAGAAATACATAAAATATGAACAGATAGTTCCTTCGCCAGATCTGGGGGATTGAACTGAAGCTGAACTCATATACGGTCCAGATGAGATCGATGTTTTTGGCGAATTTTTGGAAATCTATCGCGAGGTCAATCTCAGATGGGTTGCGTACGGAATCCTAATAATGTCCGAACGAATTTTTAACTTTAACACAAAACTCTTGAGTACAAAATAAAGATGTGAAAGGCCACGTTGTTGGGTTTCGTAACAGCAACAAACCTCCGATATGGATGACCTTATTGTTGAGACTCCAATAAACGAAACAAATATAACGATCTTCCGATTGGCATATGGATAGTCCATAGACTCTTAACAAGCCATGCGCACTCGAATAATTAGAACATGCCTTTGCTTGTTGTCATGCAGAAATCAGGAGTGCAATGGCTTGGCCCGAGCAAAAGGATGATGAAAACTTGTGACATCTACTATAGGGAACACAAACAGTGCTTATTCGGGTGAGGTGTTGTCATACGCGGCAAATTTAGGCTAAAATTCTTGAGCTTTCGACACGTCAGCGAGCGTCTTATGACAACCCGCATCAAAGCTAGCATAAATCTAATATGCGCCCACGCCTCCATGGAATACAAGGCCTACACCACCAAAGAATGTCCTAAGCATGACGTTAAAATTTGTCTAGACGATTCGTATATGATACAGCGTCCGGTAATGTGCTTCTTGTTCATTGATTTTGCGGTGGGATATAATGTCACTATAGCATGCACACGGTCTCAAAATACACAAGGAGTCATGGGTGACTCCCGATTATAAAAAGCTAAACCAAATTGATCATCTTTCGATCGTCGTAAAGCCTGCCTTTAGTACACTGGACGTCCGAACTTTCTGGCAGCCAATATTGACTCGGATCACTACCTAATTATATACAGTCATGTCTAGTTTTTGGCAGGGATGCTGTCCGATGGCGAGAATGACGATGGAGAACTCTCGCTGCTCCGCCAAGGTCGGTGATGTTAAAAAAAGTTTTGGACGTCATAGTTGAAAGAATTATGCGGAACTCACAAGCGACTACTAGAGGCACAACATTTCAAAAGTATGTCGATCTGTCTGTCTGTTAAAATGAGTTTTACGGTAAATGAGGTCAAAAACACGTTGAACATCGACGAGTCGGACAGAACGTCTCTATCGACAGCTACAACTTTGAGTTAGAAAAGTCTACCTTGGCACTGTTATCAACATCCTGCCAACAACACTTCAGTGGAAATAAAACGAAGAATAACATTTTGCCGATCGCAGTTTCTTTGGGCTGAGAAAGCAACTGACTAGGTCTGATAAGGCCCTAATCATCCTAGCCCTTCTTTATGTCGCTGAAGGATGTACTCTATTTAAAGCGGATGAAGATATCATCGGTCGTTTCGTGAGGAAATTCTTCGTAAGATATTCGGACTCGCTTGCGTTTTTTTTTTAAGAATTAGCGTGTTCTCAAGAAGTTTTCGGCAGCCTGCGTTCTGTAAAGCATCAACGACATCAAAAGACTGCACATCAATCGACTGAGATGACTAATGTAGAGAGAATGGACACCAATGTTCTGGCCCGAAGATTCTTTAAATCTACCGTAGAGAGCAAGTATTGGGTTTTCGCTATGCATGCTCAACCTTTGTAATGATTATGTCTATAGGATCCCGAACTTTTTCTTATAAAGATCTGCGCTGAAAAATGACCTAGAATCTTCCACTCACTATATTATTCGCCTTGTTAACTAGGTTCCCATGAGTTTTTACCCACTCCAAACGGAGATAGAGTGGAAAACTCCTTCACAGGTGGGATGTTTCACTTTCGGCGGCTTGATATTGCCACTCTGCTTCTCAATGTCGGTTGAGTTGAAATGAAACCAAAACCATCATGTAGTACTTCCTCAAGGTAAACCTAAATTGAGTTGAAATTGAAATCAGTAGCCTTGCTCTCAGTGGAAATAAGTTCTTATCCTTCGTTCGTTCTCAAAATAACTCTCAAAATAAACTTCCAAATGACTGTCAAGGGTAACACGAAAACTCTTTCTAAAGAAAATACTTCTGCGCTAGTCCCTAAACTGACAGTAGCGTTGCTACTCATGCATGTATGAATGTACACAGGTGTCAAGATGTGTATGGAAAAAAACTGTCTTATCCTTGTACTTCTTCCGCAAATTTCCAATTAATTATTTAGTTGATTCTTCTATTTTTGGTATTTTCATATAAGGACTCTTAAAAATGGGGAACTCGATGAACTTTATACCCACAATCGTAAGCTCATATCTGAAGCTAATAGCAAAATCCTTTTCATTTCTTTATTTTATGGGCAAAGGACACTTTATTACACATAAGAGTACCTACTTGTGGTCGCTTATTCGCCTGTACTTTAAAGTTTGAAAAAATGAAATCGTTTACTACTAGGAAGGCACTATATGACCAGCAAATCATGGTTTATACGAGGATAAAAGGATACTAAACCAATTCCATTGCATTCGATTTTACAGTGAAATGCAGCATCAGAGTGCTGTTGAAGGAGCGCCATGGGGACAATATAAAATCGTAGTTCATGATTTGTGTCGGCATTATGGGGTGAAATAATTCAATTGGAAGCCAGTTAACCCGCAACAAAAAGTCACCCCCTATGGTTGTTTTCAATGGATACTTGATTATTCGGATTGTTGTTCAAATAAATTTGTTATTTACTTCTTCATAATTTTGTGAAGCGAAAAAAATGATAGAAATCTCCACGTAACGAATGGAATCGTAGTTAGGGCGTTCAAATATTTATGGCAATGTGTCATACGAACATTTCGAATAGTAGGTCTATTTTTATTTGTGTTATTTTTAAAGCCATCATATGTTTCCTTTTTTTTTCAGCTCAAAAATAGATACGGCACGTGACAGTGAGTATAAAGACAACCGCTGAACTAGTGTCCTCTAATGAGGGTTTATGGATGGGTGGTAATCATTTTCAATGAATTTATATAATTTCATATGACCATTACTCAGTGACTTGTTGTCTGTTTTTATTGCTACATTGGGTAGGGATACCATAATAACTGCCAAAAAAATAATGGAGAATGTCCTTCGCCTGACAATGTGACACAATATGATGGCATAAAATTTAATATTCTCAATGACATGATTCTTTGTGTCATAACGATTTTTTCTGCGTGATTCAGAAAGCAACAGGACACATTTCCATCCAGTGACTTGGCCCACTAATATAGAAATCAAAAAGGGGCAAACAACTTGAGACTCAATTGAAGATCCAATTCATCTCAATCGCATACTTCGCTGTCGGCTTACTTACTGTATTCTAGGGGTGCTCCTGGCCCTCAACAAAGAAGTCTGCCTAGCCAGCTAAATCGCTGTAATTAATACTGTGAGCGATTGATTGTCAAACACGTCGAGTTGGTTGTTGTCCTATTCTGGATTCGAGCGCCGCTTAAGGCAATGTTTTCAATTATTTTGGTTTCTCTCTGTAATGGATTCGAAGATCCTAGAAGCGTTGGTGCTCTTTCTGTATTTCTGTCTTTTGTTTTATTTATTTAGTAGTAGCTGTAAGCGCAACATTCATATGCATTCATTTGCTTACATGAACGAGGACGACAAACAGAAATTTTTGCGCCAAACAATTTCCAGTTGGGGCAAATAATAGCATTTTAAGCTACAGGAACAGAGGTTGTCTTTCGATTTATATCCATGCACATGACATAACGCGAGCTCGAGAACGCCTCATAGAATATTGCCGCAGCTCGTTCTTCTAAGTGCTGTAAAAAGCGACTTAATGGGGGGAAGTTATGAAGGGTTTTCATATAGGGACTTCAAACTGATCATCACTGTCTGATCATCAAACTGTCATTGTCAATTTATTCAGTAAACTCAACATTTTCATCATGGTAAAGTACACCAACTAACAACGTCTGCACTTTATAAAAATTTTCAACCGAAATTCAGAGTCGGTGACTGCAACTTTAAGAGCGTTAACTCCAATTTTCGGTCGTAATTCTCGCCCTAGTAGACAGGCAATAACAAGTTTAGTGCAAAAATTTGTGTCTACATATTCGTTCTGTGATGTTGCCGTATCAGTGAGTCAACGGGTTGGTCGAAGTGTCAAAAATATCGCTGCCGTTCAGGCGCCCGTAGCAAACGATCCAAAGCAGCCAATTCCACGGCGTTCTCAAGAATTGGGCATCGCTCAGACCACATTATGGCATATTTTGCGTAAGGATCTTGGTTTACACCCATACAAGATCAAGCTGACTCAAGAATTGAAGCCGATGGACCATTTGAAGCGACGTACGTTCTCCGATTGGGTTCTGGAGAAGATGCGCCAAGATGATGAATTTTATCGCAAAATCATCTTCAGTGACGAAGCTCATTTTTATCTCAATAGGTTCGTCAATGAGCCAAATATGCGTTATTGGTCGGGTGAAAATCCACATGTGCTTCATGAATCACCACTTCATCTACAAAAAATAACTTTTTGGTGCTGTTTGCATACCGGCGGCGTTATAGGGCCACATTTTTTCGTCGACGATAACGATCGTCACGATACTGTGAATGGTCAGCGTTATCGCACCATGATCACCGAATATTTTTGGACGACATGTGGTTTCAACAGGATGATGCCACAAGCCACACAGCACACGCTACAATCGATTTATTGAAGAGTAAGTATGGCGAGCGTGTTATCTCAAGACATGGGCCAGTCGATTGGCGGCCTCGTTCGTGCGATTTAACGCCACTTGACTATTTTCGGTGAGGCTACGTTAAGTCATTGGTTTATGCCAATACGCCGACGATGTTGGATGAGCTCAGAGCCAACATTGAACGCGAAATAGCGGCCGTTTCGGCCGAAATGTGTCGCTGAGTCGTTGAAAATTGGGTAAAACGAATCGGCCGCTGCAAACGTGCCCGTGGTGGCCATATGAATGAAGTGGAGTTCCATTCATAAATGTTTTGATTGTACTTCAAGCCGATAATAAAGTTTTTGCAAGATCTCAAATGGTTTGCGTTTTATTCAGAAAAAAAGTTGTCAAGTCCTTATTGGAAAACCCTATATATAGGCCCAAGTATTTAAGCAGCTACGAAAAGCATGAGGCGCATACATATTTAATGAGACAACCTGAAGACTATGTGGGTGATCTATGAGGGTGATCGGCTACTCATTTCTACCGTCGTGCACTTCTTTCGCACAGAAGGGGAGTGATTCCGAGGCGAGGAAAACGATGCTTTCAAAAATTGATGTGAAGTACTCGTATATGGGTTCAATGAATCAAGGGGCAAAATGTCAGAAACAGTGTCCGCTATTTGAACTTCCAGATGAAGAATATTAAAAATTAGGAAACGAATGGCAGTAAAACAGATAATTAACGCGATGTTTTGGAGCAACTTGAATGATCTCTTGGTGGACACTTGATGGAACTATGAATACAAAGACTGTCAACCAATATAAAATGGAAGGGGTAACTTATGGGGAGAAGATATGCAGAACTCATACTAAGCAAGGACACCATGTGCGTAAAACTGCTTTCCGAATTCATCCTCTGAATTCCCGACGAGAAGAGAGTAAGGAACATTGAGGGAGCTTTCGACAATGCAACTTTTCATGGCAAGTGTAACTCGGCCAGACAATACAGCTTGTAAATAAGACACTGATTGTGGATCCTGACTCCGACTAATATGTGATTGCGGGGTAAAAAGGAGTTGAACGTAAGGTAGCGTGGTGCATGTTGATCGACGTACTGCTTAGCAATGTGCAGATTATGTAGTTGTTCGCTCTAAAGTGCAGGCAGCCCTAGTCATGACCGACGATTAGTGCACTACAAATGAGCATTTATTCATTCTTCTCAAAACGGAGATTATTCTCTTGAAGCGGAAAAGGAAGCTCTAATTCATCTTATGCTTACATGGATGACCATCAGATTCTCAGTATTTGGGTGTAACATACAATATATGATCCTGGATAACAAACTTCTTTGGACTAAACATAAGCTGAACGTCTCTAATGCGCTTCCATCTTCTTCTTCTTCTTCAATCCCTTTGCGACCTTCGAATATTGTATGATAGCGAGTTTAACTTTTGTTTCTATATTGACGAGATAATCCTTTAATCCAACTCACTACTTAGTTTCATCAAACGATGGTCCAAAGTATTTTCCAACCCCTACATATGTGGTCAGGTCCATTTACATTTCCTTTGTCCGGTCCTTTATCGAATTCATAATAGCCAAGTGTAGTCCCTTTTGCAGGGAGTTCATATATCGTTTTGCTGTTCGAGGACTACCCTGGGTTGGCTTTTTACTTTTGCCACCCTATCGTGTTCGCCTTGAACTTGAAATACCCTCGAAAAACGTGGAAATGTAGCCGACATTCTCTTCATTCATCGACTGCTCTGTGGTGTGGTTGATTGCGCCTCCTTTTACAATTTTATTTCCTTCAACACTTGCCTCGCAATTTACGATGTCTTCGTCTCTTCTGTATATACCAGCCCGTCGCACCTCTTATGGTTCTAACAGACCAATTTCCCGTATACTCCGAAAGGGCAATTGAAGCCTTTCCGTTTTTGATTTTAATCTCCACCATTCCCTTGGTTCTTAGTTTTGTTAGTTTCCAAGTCCTAGTTTTTAAGTTGTACGAGTATTAACCCCAATAAATGGGGGCCTCAGTTTTCACTAAATTGAAAAATCAAAACTAAATTCGCTAAGACATGAGGCTTGCCATCGAGGAGGGTCTTTTGGAACTAATTATATCCTTTGGGATGTTTGGAATAAGTTTTCATGAAAATATGTCACTGCTGTAAAAACTTCAAAGAACGGTATGCCGTGCTCTACTGGCACTTGATATTCATACAAGGTGCGGCTAGATAACTTCCTTACTTCACAATGCAATAAAACAAAAAGTGGTAGAGATATATTAAGTTGTGGTCTACATCATTTTAAAAATCACATCGGGAAAGTGGCGCCCTCCCATTGTCGATACACGGGTTAAACCGAATTCTTCTGTTTCTTATCATTCTCTCCAGTATATGTTGGACGTTTCTTGCTGAATGTTTCTTTTCAGGTCGTCCAGCGTCTGTAGGTGATTTTTTGATTTTTTTTTTATAATGAGCGCGCGCTCAAGGGGTTTGTGTACCCTTAAGGTGAGTGTTCACAGCGCAGGCAAAGGAAATTTAGGGAGGAAGAGAGGTACAGATGTACATTGCTTTTAAATGTTTGCAAGTTATAACGGCCAGGAAATACAGAGATCGGCAGGGCATTCCATAAGCGAGTTGTACGGCTTAGGAACGAATCACGATATTTTAGAGTGTCTGAAAATGGGCTTGAGGGTATACTGATGAGCATTCATAGCGAGACGGGTGTTACGGTTAAAGCTTTGAAGGGACGGAATGCTACTGGCGATTTCAATGGAGCACTGGTGGTGGAAAAAGCTATAAAAAAAGAGTGAGACACGAGACGTGTCCATAGTTTGAAATATATTAGTATAACCTATATATCAGGTGCAGAGATGTTTTGGGCGCAACCGACCAGATGTAGGTATTGTACTTCAATTTCGGGCGAATGAATGACTTATATATTGAGGCCGGATCAGAGGGGCTAAAATATTTCTTACATCGCTTGAGGAAACCTAGACATTTCGCAGCATTTTTGGCGACATCAAATATGTGGTCATTCCAACGTAAGTTGTCATTGACACACATACCGAGAATGGTATGTTTCCACGATGTAAGTGGCATTCATAGATAATGGCTGGGTGTTTAAATTTCGCTTTAAAGACAGCAGACAGCATTGTGTTTTGGAAACATTAAATTCCACTCTATTGATAGTTCCCCAATTGGTTATGCTGTTGATATCGGAATTTAATGAGCTTAGCATACGTTGCCGTTCTCGTACTACAGCCGAAGAGCAGGGCCGTGAGTCCGGGAACGAATATGAAAAGCAGAGAGTACTGTCATCAGCAAAGGAATATATTGGATTAGAAGTAGCAGACAAGAGATCGTTAATGAAAATTAAAAAGAGTGTCGGTGACAGAACAGAGCCCTGGGGCACACCAGCATTTATTTTGTGAATAACAGACTTGAAACCGTCCAAGACAACTTGAATTGAACGTTCCGAAAGGTAATTTCTAATCCATTGAAGGTGAGACTCACCAATCCTAAATGCACGCATTTTCGACAAAAGAGCCTGATGCCAAACTCTGTCAAATGCCTTAGAAATATCAAGTGCAACTATCTTGCTTTCGCCAGATTGATGTACGCTTTGGTTCCACTTTTCGGTGAGACATGCCATCAAATCACCAGTGGACCTGTTGCTACGAAAACTGTACTGCCGGTCATTGGGAAGTTTTCGTGTTTCGAGATATTTCATGAGCTGACGATTTATCAGTGTTTCCATGACCTTGGAAAGAAGGGACGTAAGTGCAATGGGTCTGTAGGAGGAGAGAGAAGATGATTCGCCTTTTTTAGGGACGGGCTGGACAAATGCTGTTTTCCATCTGCTCGGGAAGAGTCCTAAAGTGTAGGATTGATGAAAAAGCTTACGCAGTGGTTTTGCCAGCGAGGAAGAACACCTCTTCAGAAGAAGGGGAGATATACCATCTGGACCAGCGGATTTATGTATGTTGAGATCTTTAAGTACTCTTGCTACTACACGAGTGTGAAAGTAGATTCGTCCCATTGAAGATTCGACGCACTCAAGTGTAGGCGGAGACAAAGCACAATCTGGGAGTGTTGAGCTGGCCGCAAAGTGTGCAGCAAGCAGATTGGCCTTATCCAAAGAGCTGACAGCTGGAATGTCATTGTAAATGAGCGTTGGGATGGAGGATGAGGGGGAATTTTTTTTTTTTTTTTTATAATTTACGCGCGCCTAAGGGGTTAGATACCCTTTTACTGTTGCCTGGGCGCGGGTGGAAAGCTAGAAAGAGGAGAAAGGAAAATTGTTTTTGTAGTGGTTGAAACTCAGGTGTGTTTGGTTTCTATGTTTACTCACCAGGGGTGGGAGTCCGAGTAGGATGGAGAGTTTTTCTTCACTCAGAGTGATTCGAGATATAATTCCCAGTATTTTTTTCATTGCTTGAAACTCTTATAACAGCCAAATCTACGTGTCAGTGTTATGCCTTCACGCGCAGAGTTTTTTTTTGTCTGAGTTCCAATTACACAATGAAAAACTGATTTGCCATGGACAGGATTCGAACCTGGACCCTCCGAGTAAGAAGCGTTTGCTACTACCACTACACCACGGCCAAAAATTTTTACTGCCTTTGGGACATTGCGGTATTTTTTGCCTCAGTTTTTGGTCGTATAGGAATTTCACACGCTTAAGAAAGGCGTTGCAGTCATTTCTGGCTCGTTTGAACTTTTTTCGGTTTTACTCTGTCGGGTTGATCTTGTAGGACCAAAAAAACATTTCTCTAACCCTGACGGCCTCTTTACAGCTCGAGTCGTACCATGGCTTTTCTTTTAGTTTGATACTCTTCAACCGATGACTAATAAAGGATCTCATTCTAAAAAGAATGGTGTCTGTAATAATATCAGTAGCGGCATCCACGCTGGGATCTCAACCGGAATTTCAACCGAAATTTCAAATACCCCCCACAAAAAGAAATCCCAAGGGGTCAAACCAGGTGAACGCGACGACCACTCCCTGGAAGTATACTCGCAACACAGCTATCGATGCCCCTGAAGCAAGGGCCGTTGCTGCGTCCTGGTGGTGTCCCGTAAATCCATTACATAAAGAGCAGACGCATGGATCGCAAAACTAAAACCCTTACTGATGCGATGTTCTCAGATCTTCTGATGGCACGTGCGTCTCCAGTTCTTCCTTTCTCCATAGAACCAGTTTCCTTGAACGTTGTGACCCACAAAATAATTGATTTTTGGTTTGGGACAGGGCAGAATTTCGGAAGGTGCGCTGGATTCAAACCACCGAACGGCCGTTGGAAAATTGAGCCTCTAAGGCAAGCGCATACGCTTTATGACGACTAAAACACAAGTTAACAAAACTTAAGGATCCCCTCTCTCGAATGAGACCACGTATAGTAGCCTGGGACTCCCATCAGCTTCAGAGCGCTCATTTCAAATAAGGAAGTTATCTTGCCGCACCTTGTAACATGAGCCAAAGCCATTTCTTGTTTAAAGAGAAGTGGTCCTTGGTACAACACGTACTATAGTTTCGATGACCTGCGCAAAAACTACTACATAAACTACTACATAAAGTCGGGTCTTCATGAATGGCTCCAAAAACAATTTAGAATGAGGTGCTGAGACTTTCTGGAGATTGACAAGGTTCTGTCTTCCAAGCGGAAATATTAAATGAAATCACCGAAAAACTTCCTAGGCAGGGCTCAAAGAAGAGCATTAGGACTCGAATCTATATAAGGACTGCCGGCGTTCTCGGTTAGTTCGGTTTCTTATGGGCATAAGAGGAAATGGCATGACTCTCCAGGTTGCCAGCAGACCACATGAATTCTCCTGGACATCTATATGAGAATAAGATTACAGGAAGAGAGATTGCAATTGAAAAGAATGCCAGATGCTTACTGGCATCTACACTTGACACAACATTGTGCGACGCTTGCTGTGACAGTGATGCCGATAGCCTGGAGTACAATCTCGGAAATTGTTGGGCCTAATATTAGTCTGTTGGTACTCGGCGCTGATGTGGTGGTAACCACAGTTTACCACTGAAGCGCTTACTTATCCTCCCTCAAACAGCTGAGAAATTTCAATAAAAGAAGCACAATGGGCTAGGAGAAGATCTAAGCGTGTAATGTGTATGGAGCAACTTCTAAGAAGAATGTAAGAGTAGATTGTCAGTGTGACCATTACACATCATCTCTGAGAATGTCAAACATCAACGGATACTTTTGAAATCTTATTAACAAGCCGGTTTCCCATCTTTCTATTCGTCTCGTCATTTAAAAATTTATAGAAAGAATAAAGTGGAAAGGGGACAAATTTGATTACCAGCGCTTCAATCCCTATTCAGAAGGAGTCATGTCAATTTCATTTCTTTCAAAACAAAACACCGAATTACGCGTTTCCAAACAAAATTTGAATTATATGTCACTGATACTAAGCGTGGCACAATATGATATAATTGCTTTGAAAATAATGCTACCCATGTATGTCCTGCGCAGGAAAAAAAAACAACATTTGCCTTTAATTAGCACCTTCTGACATTTCCATCCCACAAAACAAAACCGTACGTAAACAAATATTGATTGCATGTGTGATAGAACATTAATCAAAATGCAATTGAAACCATAACAGACAAACCGATAAATTATTAATTTGTTTACAAAAAGTGATATTATGAAACATTAAACCGCAGGACATGCCTGTACCATCAATATTACATAACTGGAATGCAGGTGTTTATTATCGATGGACTTGTATAGATTTTTGAAATTTAGATTTATTATTATACGAGCACAGCGTGTGTGATATACGACTGTGTTATGACAGATTTCGCAGAATGTGTAAACAAATCCATTACACCATCACAGGTGCCCACTGTTTTTATTTAATTAAGGCTAAGTTAGGCAAAAGTGCCCACCGGGTGCTGGGTGGTGCCACATGAATCTGAAAGAAGAATTCTTTCTACTCGTTGAACCAGCTGCAGCTTTCGATGAGACATAATGGACTCCTACAGTCCGTATTTCTCAGGCCATGGTAGAAAAATCAAGGCGAGTTGGCTTTTCTAGCAGAGAACAACAGAGAAGTCGTTTGAATCTACGCAAGCGATGCCGTCTATTGGGAGATTTCAGATTCAGCTTTGATCTGTGTAGTGGCTAGCCATGTTGAAAGATTTGTCTACATTATTCTAATAGGATACAGCAGTATTAAGCGGAGTTTGCATGAAGCCATTGGCATACCTTAAGTAAATTTAGTGGCAAAATAATTAAGCCGGGGTATCCAACAAAAGTGAAATGTTCAGGTGGTTCGCCTTATCTTTAAGAGATGAACGGGAGTCTAGGATTACCTTTGAGTTTACAGGGACTGATTTCGAGTTTGGGTGTCAGAAAGATATGATTATCCCTATCGGACTCGAGCATGGTGATCAGGAAGACGAATGAAAATAAATAATACCGCCGTTGATTTGTCGGCGTAAAACGGGAATGAATTGTCCTATGGATGTATGTTCCACCTAAAGTGAACTCGATGAAATACTGACCTGTAAGTTGTTGCTGAATTGTGACAGGGATATGATGTTCGAGTAGTTTATGTGCCCTTGAAGGATCCTGTATACATTCAGGATAGCTGTGAGATTGCATTATTGTGGACGGCTCTGCTCGCAGTCGTTTGCCTACTAACGAAATTCGAGTTCTACTCAGGGAGTATTCCGAAGTACTCCGATAATATACAAATATGCTGATCGCTTTCCAAGGCGTCCCACCAGGCAACCACACTGTATGTTGGTTAGACACATGACCAGTGGATTATGCTGGTTGTTCAAGGGCTGCTAAGTTAAATGATCAGTGATCAGCATCATTTTGTCCATGAAGGAAAGTTCGGCTGGCATCCCAGTGGCAGTTCTCAGTCGACTCGGAGTGTGCTTAGCGAGAAAATGCTAAGGAATGAGCCTTACATGGTATTGATACCAGGAATGCCTTGTTACAATGAAGAACTCACTGAGCTTGAGAACTAGGATGTCGGGTGAAGTCCTTACCGGATGAATGAATAAATTTGCTGACATTCATGTGAGCAATGCTAGGCAAGAGTGCAGTAAGCAATGTACGACAATGCTGGTAAATTGCGAATGCAGACGGAATGCGGCCTGCATGCGGTGGCATGCTGTCGAGATAGCTATGGTGCATATATGTAATTCGAGCTACAGTTTAATATTGTATTCCACTGGTTCTAACGTCTACGGTAAGTCGTAATCGTAATCGTACTCTGTCCACCATAAACAAGTGGTCCATCATCTAGTTGAAATCAGAAATCAAATTTCTCTTGTGAACTATAAACCTCAAGATGACTATCTATTTCAACTCCCCATCCAAGGAATTGCAAGAAGGCATTGGGAAAGCCTATTGTAGTGCCAGGCAAGGGAATTCTTGCTGTTGCCACTATGGGCAAGCATTTAAAGGACATTTTTGTTGAGAACTCAGATGAAATCCGTTCGTCAATGTTCTTTACTGATCCAAAACTTGGTTCTAATATTTCCGGTGTGATTTTGTTTCACGAGACCTTGCACCAAAAGGCTGATGATGGTATCCCGTTTGTTAAATTGTTGATGAAGCTTGGAATAATTCCCGGAATTAAGGTCGCCAAGGCTGTTTTCCCATTGATGGGATCTGAAGCTGAATGCACCACCCATGACTTGGCCGGTCGTTGCGTTCAATATAAGAAGGCAAGAACACTCCAAGCCACTAATCAATCGCGGAGAACGCTAATGCATTTCGCCGTTATGCTTCCATATGACCAATCTCAAGCTATTTTTCCCATTGTTGAACCAGGAGTTCCACCCGATGGTGATCACGATTTGGAACGTGCCCAGAAAGTGACTGAAACCGTTTTGGTTGCTGTCTACAAGGCTCTGAATGATCATCACGTCTACTTGGAAGGTACCCTGTCGAAGCTAAATATGGTAAAGGCCGGTCAATCGTGCGCAAAAAATACTTCCCGCAAGAAGTTGCCCTCGCTATTGTGAAAGCTATCCGAAGGACTGTTCCTCGTGGTAAGTCTGAGGAGGAAGCTTCTGTGCACTTGAATGCCATCCACCAAGTGTCATTGTTGAAACCATGGGCCCTCACCTTCTCATACAGTCGTGCTCTCCAAGCCTCTGTACTCCACGCCTGGGCCGGTAAGAAGGAAAATGTTGACGCTGCGCAAACTCTTAAAGCATGCTAAGGGTAATGAGTAACCAGCTATTGGCAAAGACGTCGCTGGTAGCGTAGTCGGTGCTGGTGCTGATGCAACTTTGTTCGTTGCCAATACTTATTAAGCGCTGTCAAGTGCTCTAAGGTGCAGCCCTAGAATTTGGTTATCTGTCAACCTTCTTAAAAGTGACGTTGTTCTCTTTACTTTAGGAGGCTTACTGCTTCAACTCATCTAGATTTCGCATAGTGTCATCTTGGATAACAAATGTCTTTGGAAAAAGCGCGTTATATCGGAAATGTTAAGGCGCTTTTTGCTTTCTAGCAAGAAATGGGGATGCCACAGAGAAAGGTCAACAAGATCTATACGGCAATGACCATCTACATATTTAATTTGAACGCTGCTTTTACCAGACTCAAGAAATCAGTCAGTATCGGTTGCTTGGGGGCTTTCGTAGTATGCTTAGCCACGTGCTAGACGTCCTGATGAGCCTCCCTCCCCTTGAGTTGCGTAAGGTTTGCAAATTGCAATGGAATCACGGAAAATGAGATTGCCGATAAACTTGTTAGGGAAGGCTATTAGGACTTCAGCTTGCGTTAGGACTACCTGCGTACTAGGTTAGGGCTTTCATTGACATTGTAGTTCCATATTAGTATAACCGCAGATGGCATGACTCTCCAGGTTTACGCCACTAAGATGGCAGCGAATTTACTGCTGTCCCTCAGTAGGGATGACTCCAGGCTGATTACTGGCGTATTGACGAGGGATTGTTCCAAGTTTGTTAGTCATAACAATGTCCTCACACATCGCTTATATTTGTAGATGATCCCATCCAATTGACTCGCAGTCATTTAGTCATCTGGAATCTGGAAAACCACATTGAGAGTCACCCTAAGTGCAACTATACTTAAAAATTTCCAAGATATTCGTACACTGAAAACCGCTCCTTTAAACACTACCATGTGGTACTCAATTTTTACATATATATGCTCCAAATCTTTGACATCTATTTTTCTGCGACACACATACTTACAAAGCTTTCGATTTTCTGGCTGCAATATTGCGAGTCCATAGCTTTGATGTACATGTCCATGTCAAATTCGCGCTTCACCCTAAATGTCACCTGCAATCAGAAAAATTGTAAATTTCCACAACCAGAAGGTCAGTATGCATGAGACTAGTTCCCTCTTCCATTGAGGGTATAACCTACTACGAGTATGTCCTAGTATACATTTCCAAGGATAAACTCTATTTATTTCGAGGAAATAAACTCGATTAACTTCACCACGAAGTTACTTTGCTCTCTAGGTGAGCTACCACCATGAGAGGATTTCAAAGAATTTCCCAGTATTTTGGTGGATTTTCATACCTTCTGTTGGTAGTTCTCTTTAACATTTTCCAAAGAGAGTAAGCCATACAGACTTCAGTGGAGACTGGATATGGCTCTCTCAAAGGAATCACAGTACATATTCGTAAATCAATCTTCCAATGGAAGAGTCTCTGTAATGTGTAACCAACGCCAACCCCAACAAATTTTCACTGACGAAAGGTTTTTGGAGCGTTGTTCTCAAATCGATTGACGTCTAAGCTGGATGCTGTGAAAAGTACCTTTTTCCGTTTTTTTTGTTGCTTGTTCATGCATCCTTTTTGCTTGGTTCCATTTTGGCGGTTGTATCTATTGCAAAAGCCACACGACTGTGTATATCAACGGCTAACGACTAGGATTGCTATGGGTAGGCACATCTTGTACGGCATGTGGGTGTAAATTGATGATTACAGGCTTATTTACTGACATTGGGATTTCGGGATTTATTTTGGATTTTTGCAATATTTCATTTTTTCCTTGCGATGTATTTGTCAGGATTCAAATGATACTGTCTATCAAGATACAATTAGACTAAATGAATGTGATGTGCATACAAAGCACAAATTGGTTCAAATATTCTCAGGGCCAGACTCATTTTTGGCTATCCTTTGCTTAAGGTGTACGCCGTAGAAAGTCCCTGTAATGGTGTGAGAGTTGAATTAAGTGTACTCAGACAAAGAACTAGAAGTGCTTCAGTGGTAAAATGCCATCCGAACGTAGACCGGAAGCCTGCAGGGATAGTTTTACGCAGTGTCGTCATAAAGGGTCTTTAATTAATTTTCCATGACTCTGGCGCATAAATCAAATCAATTTGACCGATGGCATGGGTTATGATGGCTTTGACGGCCGCTGTGGTTTGTGGCTTATTCGCATAGACCGGCGACTTCAGAAAACCCCACAAGAAAACCAGGTCAAATCATACAATCTCGGGGGCCAGTTCACATCACCTTCATGTGAGATGTCCATGCCCTCGAATCTCTCGTGCACAATTTCCAATGTGGTTTGAGCTGAGTGGCACGTAGCGCCGTTCTGTTGAAACCATATGTCGTTGGTGTCCATATCATTGAAATTCAGGCCAAAAGAAGTTGGTAATCATCGACCTATAGCGCTCATCTTTGACGGTGATGGCCTGGCCAACGTCATTCTCAAAGAAATATGGACCGATGACGCCCCCAGCCCAAAATCCGCACCAAACAGTAACTTTTTCGTGATGCATTGGACGCCGTTGGATCTCATGTGGATTGGTATCGTCCCAAATTCGACAATTTCGTTTGTTGACGTACCCATTCATCGTCGCTGAAGATGATTTTTCGATGAAAATTAGGGTCAGTTTCCAACTGCTCCAGAGTCCATTCAGCGAACACACGTCATTGTCTATGGTCGTTTATAGGTGCAGACCCAAGTCACGACGCAAAATTCGCTAAGTTGTGGTTTGTGAAAGGCCGAGTTCTTGTGAGCGACGCGAAATCGAGTGCCTCCGATTCTCCTGCACACTTTCCCGGACAGCGGATATGTTTTCGGCAGATCCTGCGTTTCGTCGACTTACGGGTGTTGGTTTATCGTTGTGAGCTCAAATTTATCCACTGCACTGCGAATAGTTCTCTCAGTATGACGATTATCCCGACCGTAAAATGGGCGAAGCACGCGGAACGTTGCCCGAACAGACGTACGTGTTGTTGAACAGACAGTCAATTTGACAGATGTAGCTTCAACAGTATGACCGCTATCAACTGTCAAATTTCGGAATCCCTTATTGGAAGACCTTGTAGTTCTCACAGTATGCTACGCAAGATGTTGTGTCACTTAACATATGCTTAACAAACTTACGATGCCAGTAAGCAGTCTCGAGTTTTCTCTTCTGGGGCAATTGAATAGCAGAATCCTTTCTTAGGCAGCCAAAATAGTCGTCCCAGTTTCCTTCTATGGCTCAAAGTCATACAATTTTTTTTAAAAAAGAATGAGAAAGCGCTTGGTCTGTCTACATCGATGGAGGATGGGGGATGAGATTTAAAAAAGAGCTTCACTTCATAGATAGCTGAAAAATTCCACGAATCGATCACCGAGGGAAACCCCCACAGTCGAAAACTCTTCAAGTGACGCACTCAAGTGGAGTGTTGCCTCAATCAATTTGATGGTTCAATCGGAACCAGCTAGCTACCTATAATGTTGGTTGATGCCCAGGGCCACTTCGGACTGTAACGCCACTTAAGTAGGTAAAGTACGTCAAGCAGTATATTATCGCTTTAATATTTAATTCAGTACATCCTAACTTCAAAAAAAAAAAAAAAAATTGTTGCACGACTAAAATAGTGTTAAATAAATTGATCAATCGATAAGATGAATACCAAGTCATTCACTACAAGTTTCTGAGTCCCGCATTTGAATAATTTATGACAAAATCGATTTAACAAAGTATTTAGCCGATTATAAGAAAACTCGTTAAGCGTTGCATTTTATAAAGAGCAGATTCCAGCTCGTTATACGTAAATTCCCAAAATAAACATGTCTAGCCGAATGAGAAAAATAATAATTTGATTGGACATGAAATTGAACATAATTGATGTTGACGATTTTCGTGACTCCAAATTGACCTTAATCCTTAATTGTCTAATTTCGATAAATTACTTGTTTATAGGTCACCGGTCAGGCACAATTTTAAACCCCTAATCGATTAGAGGCACTCCTGTATGGTAATTTCAGTATTAATTGAATTTTTCAATTATTATTGACTGTGCTAGACATTCCATTAGAAGGGTGGTAAAGGTTCTTTTTTAGAAAACATTTTTGAGGAAGACGTTTCGAAATCTACGGAATAGAAGAGCTAAGACTTTTTCTTATTCTCTTTTCCATTCAATTTATTTGGTAATTATTCAAGACTGCAATAGCTACAGATAAACAGTTGGTATTCCGTCAGCAAATTCTCAGGAAAATTCAAAGGAAGGTGAATTAATTCACATTGCAAATTTTGAGAAACGACTAAATAAAAACACAGTAAAGCGAAGATACAATTCTACTCTACGTTCCATAAATTTATGATAATTTAATGAATTTTGTTATATAAGAATACTCGTAAAGTAAAACATCGAAACGTATAATGCAATACTTAGCTGTAAGTATGAGAATCAACAAGTAGGGACGTTTCAGTTTTTTCGAAATTAATTCAAACCATATTATACAATAAAAATTGGATATGAATAAACAACGTTCAATGTTTTATTAATTTCAAAAGTTCCCTGTTAATATGTTTTCGCTATAATTTAGCGCCATTGTGAAGTATGAAAATAATTTGTTTAAATCCATTTGGTTGAGTAGCGACATCATTTCGTGCTCTGATAGGACACCTTTTCCAAATAAATTTCGCCTAATTTCTCGTTGAATTGGAACATTTGTCTGAGAAATGCAGAGTATCTTCTCCAAATAGCACATGCTACGAGTACATAGTACACGAAGATCTTCTCTATAGGGGGCACAATTGATTCTTAGAAGCTCTCCACGGAGCTTAAGCATCACTGAGATCTCCTGAATGGTATGAATATTTTTAAGATAGTTTCCGCACTCCATATTGTGATTAAGCCGACCGTATGTCATACGCAGTGCGATGTAGCGATCACCCCGAACTTGGTATTGTCCCTTTTGTCTACCGGTATAATAGGTTTTTCCAATTCCTTCATTCCAGGTTCATTTTCAGCGCCACACCCCTAAGCTAATTCCATCCACTCTTGAAACCACGCAGTTTTATTTCGCATTGTTTATAGAGCTTATCTTAGTATGTACAATTCCAATACAACTGAGGCAAAAAAATACTACAGTGTCCCAGAGGTAGTGAATATTTTTTGACATTAGTCAAAAATAATAGAAATTCTGCCTCATCCTCCATCCCAACGCTCATTTACAAAGACTTTCCAGCTACCAGCTCTTTGGACAAGGCCAATCTGCTTACTGCACACTTTGCGGCCAGCTCAACACTCCCAGATTGAGCTTTGTCTCCATCTTGAGTTAGCCGAATCTTTAATCCACTCGTGTAGTAGCAAGAATACTTAAACATCTTAATGTATATAAATTCGCTGGTCCAGATGGTATATCTCCCCTTCTTCTGAAGAGGTGTTCTTCCACGCTTGCGAAACCATTGCGTACCATTTCCGAGCAGATGGAAAACAGCATTTGTGCAGCCCGTCCCTAAAAAAAGCGAATCTACTTCCCGCTCCTCCTACAGACCCATTGCACTTACGTCCCTTCTTTTCAAGGTTATAGAAACGCTGATAAGCGGTCAGCTCATAAAATATCTCGAAACACGAAACTTCTCCATGACAGGCAGTACAGTTTTCGTAACAAGAGGTCCGATGGCATGTCTCACCGAAAAGCGTACATAAATCTGGTGAAAGATAGTTGCACTTGATACTTCTAAAGCATTTAAAAGAGTTTGTCATCAGGCTCTTTTGCCGAAAATGCGTGTTTTTGGGATTGGCGACTCTTTTCTGCAATGGATTAGAAAATACCTTTCGGAACGTTCAACTCAAGTTGTATTGAGTGGTTTCAAGTCTGATATTCACAAAATGAATGCTGGTGTGCCCCAGGGTTCCATTCTGCCTCCTGCACTCTTTTTAATTTTCATCAACGATGTCTTGTCTGCTACTTCTAATCCAATATATTCCTTTGCTGACGACAGTACTCTCTGCTTTTCATATTTGTTCCCGGACTCACAACCCTGCTCTATGGCTGTAGAATGGGAACGGCAGCGTATATTAAGCTCACTAAATTCTGATACGAACAACATAACCAGTTGGGGAACCACTAACAACAAGTAGAGTTGGATTTAATGCTTCAAACACACAATGCTGTCTGCTGTCGTTAAAGCGAAATTTAAACACTCACCCATTAGTCATGAATGGCACTTGCATCGTCGAAACCGAAAAATTTTCCATTCGCGGTATGTGTGTCAATGATGGTGTCGTCAAAAATGCTGCGAAATCTCTAGGTTTCCTCAAGCTATGTAAGAAATATTTCATTCCATCTAATCCAGCCTTAATATATGGTATAAGTCCTTCATCCCACGAAATTGAAGTACAATACCTACATCTGGTCGGCTGCGCCCAAAACATCCCTGCACCTGCTAGATAGAATTCGAAACCGTGCGATAAAACTCATAGGTTATACTAATATATCTCAAACTATGGACACGTCTCGTATACCCTCAAGCCCACTTTCGGACCTGCTCTGAAATATCGTGATTCGTTCCTAAGCCGTACAACTCGCTTATGGAATGCCCTGCCGGGCTCTTTATATCCTTGTCATTATAACCTTCAAACATTTAAAACCAACGTTCATCGGTAGCTCTCTTTCTTTCCTCCCTGATTTTCCTTCGCCCGCGCTGTGTGCAAGCATTTTAAGGGTACTTAAATCCCTTGAGTGCTTAAGCGTTTTTTTATATAAAGCGGAGATAAGACCGTTTCCAGGATATGCATGTAGTTTTCAGCGTATTTTGAGAGAGGTGAAAAGTTTTCTTAATGAAAAAAACATAGCAGCGTTTCGACCTGTTCATATGGCCTATACCTCCAGACTTGCACTGCGTAGAGCATTACTGCCTCCACTGAATTTACTGCTGTGTGCAATATTTATGTCGTTCAAAAAATTCTTCGAGGCTACATGCTAAGGTTACTTGACAAAAGAATTCTAAGCTGCTTACATTCCTTTACTACTTCTACTCTTTCCCTGCTGTAGTATTAGGTGCGCAACCAAGTTCTCTAGGTCAATAGATGGCTCCAGCAGTAAGGGCTGGTCAAATTTGATATATGCAAAACGTCTTGAACCGAGCTTAGACTGTGAAAATGTCTGATATTGTGCCAAATAATCGTCATTTGCGGAAAGTGTTGATTTTCTTCTTTCATTCGAAGAAAACGGCGGCTGCAGCGCATCAAGAGCTCCAAAAAGTTTACATAGATGCTATTCTAAGTGAAACAATGTGCCGTGATTGGTTCCGTCGCTTCAAAGTTGGTGATTTCGATATTGACGACCGTCTGCCAAAATCCTTCGGAGACGCTGAATTGGAGGAATTGCTCGATGAGGATCCATGCCAAACATCAGAAGGAGTTACCCGCCAAGCTATTTCCAAGCGATCACATGCGTTGTTATGATTTGAGCTGAAGTGAAGGGACCTTGAGGGTCGTTTTTTCGCCAGTGAACAACTTCTTCAGCTGCAAAAAGGAAGGATTTTCTTCATCACATCGTGACAGGTGATGGAATATGGATTCATTACAGCAATTCAGAGAGACGAAAATCATGGTCACTGCCAGGTCGAATATTCACACTGCGAAGGTTATGCTGTGTATTTGGTGTGACCAGGTCGGTGTTATTTATTATGAACTGTTGAAACTCAACGAAACCACACTGGGGAACGGTATCGACTTCAATTGATGCGATTAAGTCGAGAACTGCGCGAAAACCGACCACAATACGAGCAGAGGCACGGAAAAGTGATTCTACATCACAGACAATGCTCGGCCTCACCTTGCCAAACGCATTAAAACCTACTTGGAAACGCTCAAGTGGGATGTGCTGCCCCATCGGCAGATGGCCAAAACAGCCATAACCATTTTTCATTGTGAGAAAATCTACCTCATCCTTTTTTGAATATTATTATCTTGGATTTATCCCAGTTCATTATCAGATTCCATAATTTGCAGTACTCATATATCATCAATTGGAAGGATTCCGGTGAATATGCCAACAGTACGATGGAAACTGGAGAGCTTTTATGTGAACCCCTGCAAATTCTACGCTACTCGGAAGAAAGTCCACTATATCGTCTATAAAGACGGCATATAAGATTGGACTCAGAGAACACCCCTGTCTTAGTTCTTAGTCTTCGCTTTAAACCATTCCAATAACGCCTCAAAATTTGGTATTTTCGTCGAGGTTTTGTAACACCCTTCCAAATTTCGAAGACATTCCCATTCCATACAATTATAGAATAAAGCGTTTCGATTCACAGATTCAATAAAGGTCTCTCCAGACCGAAAATCCATCTGAAATGCTTACTCAATACCCATGTGTCAAGGTGCCTCTGTAGTATTGCAGCAAAAATTTGGTAGGATGAATTTAAGAATGCCATGTCCCGATAGTTGGCCGGATCTGACGTGCCACCTTTTTTGTGCAGAGCTTCTTTAGACCGTTAGGGTACTATCCCATGATTTAGAACTCTGTTGAATACACCGACGAGATCTCCTTCAGCTCATTAGTACTGTACATACTTCATAAATTCTGTAGGTATACCATCCGACCCTGTAGTCTTTCTATCTTTGAGGCAAACTACCGCTCTCATTATTTCCTGTTGGGTAATAGGGCCATCCAAGTTGTTGTTCCTGATGTTTGGCGTCGCATATTGGCTCAATAACCTTCTAAAATGTTCGAATAGGATATCCGGGCTGAGACGACTTCAGGTGATTACATTCCTTCTCCTGTTAAGTTTCTTGACTATTTTCCAGAACTTCAATGAGTTACGGCAGCGCCCCAGTTTGCGTGCCTCATTTTCAAAGTAATTTCTACAACTTTGTGCAACCCTCCCAAATGAAATCAATCTTGCTCTTTGGCAACCTTTACGAGTATCTTCTACTTTTTTTTTTCTACAAAAAACCTCTACCTTGTCTGATCTCAGCAATGCTTGTAGAATGTTTTCCTTGCAATTTCTCATCAATCGTCATCCTATACATATAGAGCGGCATTGTTATCATTATACACCAGCTTCGGGAGCACCGTCAGGTGTTGAATGAGCAAGCTTGATAATGATAGGTAAGTGGTCGGAGTATATGGCTTGATTAGCTTTAAATTCAATGACATGGTGATTGTATTCCTCCTTAGCCGATAACTGATATCTCCTGTCTTTTAATGAATGTTAGTTCCCCCAATTCATCACTTTTTCTGGTTCCACTTAGAAGCCGAAAACTAAAAGAATTACAGAAGTCCATTGGCTTCCTTCATCTTAAAGGCGAAGCTCCATTTATGTAGTAACTTTTCTAGGGACCAAATTTAAGAGCCGCCTTGAACCGCTAGTGAACAAGGCTGCCAATATTAACTCCCTTTTTGTATTTAGTAGGTATAGATCGGGTGGACGGAATTGTTGCAGATCATCGTCCAGGTAGCATGGTTCGTTCTGCGTGGCAATTGAAAGTTGATCATCATCATTGTTTAACAGTCCACAGAAATTGTTCTTTCATATTCTCAGCATTAGCTGCTAATATCCTACTAGGTCCGCGTGTTTATCCTTGCATGCTTCCATTTTTTACCTTTTGGTAATATTTTCGAACGTCTCTTCTGCCACACATAAAATCTCTCAATTTGCTTGCTTTGCTTTGTGCTTTTTTATTTATTCTGAGAAACTGCTGCTCATCCTTAGTTTATTGCTTTTAGAGCTGACGAGCTCCTTCTATTTCGGAGTGTCATTCTATAAGTTTTTGTTTCTTTGCCAGCTGACATCATAAATCTTGCGATTGCAACCTTCCGTCATGAAACTTCCTCATAGTTCGGAACGTTCGGACATGCGGAAGCTAAGGGTTTATCAGTTTAATGGATTTTTGATCAGGGAAGTGCCAGAGATGCTCTTTTTTCCTAACTTGATTCTTACATAAATCACCAAGGACGATTTTAACGTAATTGTTCACGCGTCTGGTCGAAGAGCTCATAGTGATAATTGTGCGTAGATATCGTCCTCTTCCTCTGTGGGGGTGGAAGCACATATCGTAATAGCCTCCATCATAGACGACCAGATCTTTTAGAGGATAATGCCAGCAGCCCACAATAGGGCTTAGTGTTGCCATTTTTTCGCTAGGAAATGGTCAGATGCCCTCTCATTTTCGACAATCTGGGCATATTTCGAGTAAATCTTCACATGGCCTGAGCTCCGAGCATGCCACGGAAGTTGAAATAAGTTCATCTCAGCATCTACTTTTGATGTGGGAATTTTTCTATCGAGTACTGAGAATTCTGCTTTGTTTGGGTCATTCAACCTAAATGATTCCGTCAATCAACACTCGTACTACCTGGCAATCTGTAATTTTCTTCCCTATTTGGTTGCAGTGTCAAGATGAAAAGGCTTACGCTTCACGCTTAAACGATATTAAACTGGGCAACTGGGCACCCGCAATATCAGCAATTTTTATACTGTCTCACCGTGTGCACTGCGCACGGATTTCAAACTACTTGAATGCTGATTCTGAAGTTGCTATCGTCTAAATTGCCCATCAACCATATTGGATCAGAAGTCTATATGCCAGACCACATATTCTGTATTGTATGGGAGAATTTGCTAGCAATGGCGGTTCTGCTGTGGAACGCAGATTCATAATGAGTTCGTAAAAGAAGCAAAAGTCTTGTATACAGGAGTACTCGTACATATATATGTCTAATTTTGATTAAGACTTGAATCCGTACAAGCAGATAAAAGGGTTGATTGAATTTCGTAATGGGATTCGAACAAGGACTTGGCTCTCTGTGAAACCAAGTGACTGGAAAAGGTTCTCTAAAGAACAAAATCAGCCAGACTGGACATAATTGAAAAATCTGATTGGAGCAATACCCTAGCCTAATTCACAAAAATAACTCCCCAGGCTGCCGAGTCGATTTCATCTGAAAGTCCATAGGTTTAAGTATTGCCTACGTAAACTCTGCAGCCGATTGAGACATTGTTATATTTCTATCTCCACACCTGTATGGTAATGGTGGTTACCTTGTATTCACCGGCAACTTACGAAGTCAATATAACTAATGGAGAAAGGTTTTCTCGAATAAATCATTTTCCAAAACAGTACCACCCAGAGTATTCTCTGAGAATAAAGTTCAAACCGCAAATTAAGGTTATTCTTCGAAGAACTTCTGTCCAGTAGTTGTAAACCATATTTTGATTGTACGAGTAGTTCATAAATAGAAAAACACTTTCTGCTCCTCGTTTTCCACTTGATGGAAGAAAGTTGCAGGAACCCACCCAGTATATTCGAATAGTAGTAGCTGCCACCCGACAAAGCAACCATTTGGTATACGAGTACATATATTCACAACCAGAACCTTGGGTTAACCGTCAAAAGCATATTCTGAATTCCAGTTTTCGAAAAGGCATCTGTACTCACTTACTTGTATTCGTACTTATACTTCTCGTCGTCATCATGTCTCTTCTTACCCCTATCCCGTTGACGGGATACTCATAATTTCTTTTTTTAGAGATGAAATTTTCAGAGGATTTTCTTGCAGCATCTTTTAGCATGCAGGCCATGCATCCTAGCCGAACTTGGGGCCAGCCACAGTATTAAGTTCATAATTCTAGAAAATGTATTTCACTTTACTCGATGTGATGTTGGGGTTGCTCGTGGTCGATATGGTGTGGTGTTTTGAACAACTTTATGAGTACTCGACTGTGGTAACCTTCAGAATATTTTTGAAAATTTTTCTATTTCGGTTTTGTGGAATAATGAATAGAAGAGAAGTATCTTGGGGATATGGTTCATTTGTAGATTCAAGATTTGCAACATGGTAGTTTCAGTTACAGTTTTAGATGAAGTTGAAGTAGGAGCTGCAGGTGTAGTTGGATGGATTTCATTTTAATTTCTGAGTTGGTCGACGTGTTTCCTGTCCACGAAAGGCCAGGAGGATAAAAGTCATGCAAATGACGGTTTCTGTTTTTGGTTTTGTGAATAGTGGTTTTTGTAATGAGTTTCTGTTCTGTGAAACCCTTCTTGGAACACAAGAGAGATGATTAATTGGTACCGCTTCGGTTGTAAGATGTGACATAAAGGACCGGTGTTACATGTGTTACAAAATTGTTGCTACGAAATCATTTTATCTTAGCCTCAAGATGCGGATGTTACAGATGTTTTTCGAAAGGCAATGCTCAGCATTCAAGGGTCAATTCGTATTCAAACCCATAACAATCCTTTATCTTTTGAGTTCTAGGTCACATCAGAGTACGAGAATATAAAAGGCCACATGTGGCTTACAATGCCCCTTTTTAGTCTCATGTTTGTCTACGAAAATGTGAGGATAACGACGTAAATTTCGTCTTTGAATAAGTTCTTTCCAGGACACATCCATATTAGGTAATGACCTTTGCATGCTGCCGAGCATCTGGAATCTCTGTTAATAGGGCCTATTACAGGCCTTTTGTGGGGAAATATGGGTATTTCTTCGGAGTGAACCTTTAATTCCACACACAGGATAAGTTAAACACTTGGGTTCCAGTTTTGAATCAGTTGAATTCAAAAATACCACCGAACTCCCTATATGATCGAAAAGGGAAGGATGGGGATGACGAGGATGAGGCACGTGGTGACAAAAAGAAGAGCTCCCTTCCGAGAGGCCATAGTAACTGATGTACTCGTACTCGTAGTCGGATTAAGATGGGCGACGATGTTGGATTTTGGAAAATTAATTTCGAAGCCAATATGCTCGGTCATATGCGAAGTATAGCAATGACTCTCGGGATGATGTTGGGCATGGACACGTAAATCTTTAATATACCGTCATATCATACGATTTAATGTATTTTTGTGAATTCGTTGCGGATAAGCTCAGGAAATATTAGAACACGCTATCGACGAAACGCTGGCTTGCAATTTGAAGAGTACTGCCGACAATTGTCGAGTTTATCGAGAGATGATTTAGAGATTAACGAGCTTCAACACACAGAGAATGGAACCTAGCAGAATTTCCATTTATGGAGTGAAGCAAATCTAAAAAAAAACCCGTGAGACATTATTTTTTGTAGTCTTGACGCCGATGACGTTACAGTCAGCTTGAAAATATGGGCGACATGGATCCGAAAGATATGAAATTCTAGCAGGATTACACTACATGCCATACTAAAGGGTCCGCCATCTAACGTTTTTTTTTCAACTAGTGCTTATTTCGTGAATGGTAACTCTTAGCTCATGTCTGATTTGACAGATAAATAATTCCGCTGAACGAATACGGTTGTGTATATGCTTGAACAACGCTGGGAAATATTGCGACATTACTTTGAAAATCATGGTAATGTTGCAGAATGTGTGGGAAAATTGCGTACGGATTTTGGAAGAAGAGAAGCACCGTCAGCTCCGTATGTTCGTTATCTTGTGAAAAAAGTGAAAGAAACTGGCATCCTCATCGATAAACCAAAGCGTGAAAAGCCAAAAACAGTGCGTGAAGGGCCATCAACATCAATTCACCGTCGTTCTCAACAATTGAACATTTCGGTGACATCATTGAGACGAATTTTGCATAAAGACCTTGGTATGACGCCATACAAAGTCCAATTGGTTCAGGAGTTGAAGCCAACTGACCATCCAATACGTTTTCGGTTCGCTAAGTGGGCTTGCGATCGACTTCGAGAAGATGCCGATTTTGCCAAAAAAATCATCTTTTCAGATGAAGCTCATTTTGATCTTGGCGGGTATGTAAACAAGCAAAATTGTTGCATTTGGGGCACAGAAAACCCGCACGCATACATTGAAAAGCCGATACACCCAAAACGAGTCACTGTTTGGTGCGGATTTTGGTCCAGAGGCATAATTGGGCCATTTTTCTTCGAAAATGAGCAAGGAGTGGCCATTACAGTCAATGGCGATCGTTATCGGGCCATGTTGAACGAATTTTTGTTCACAAAAATTGAAGAGGGGATATTGGCAACATTTGGTTTCAACAGGACGGCGCTACGTGCCACACAGCCGAAGCTACACTCGATGCTTTGCGCCCTGTTTTTGAAGATCGCGTTATCAGCCGCAGAGCTGATGTCGTTTGGCCACCTTGGAGCTGCGATTTGACACCGTTGGACTATTATTTGTGGGGTGCCGTAAAAGATAAGTGTTACGCCGACAAGCCAGAGACAATTGACGCTTTAAAGGACAATATTCGTGAAGCCATTGGTGAAGTACAGCTGCACACAATCGATAATGTGCTTAAAAATTGGACCGATCGTGTAGGCTACTGCATGGCCAGCCGAAGTAGCAATTTGAATGAAATTATTTTCCATTATTAACCGGAAGGATAAAACTAATTATCTGTCAAATCAGACATGAGCTAAGTGTTACCATTCACGTTAGATGGCGGACCCTTTACTTATTCAGGCATACAAAGCCAATATTCAGAGCGTTACTGGTGAGGAAATGGACAAAATTGGGTCAGGTGCGCACAACAAACTGGATATAGGCGCCGTCTAAAGTAAGGTATTCCATGTGCGTTCAAAATGGATTCATGGACACCGAAGCGGTGGTGTGTAAGAGCTCAATATGTCCCTTCCATTGAAAACAATGCTCTGAAATATTGTGCTTATCGTATTAGTTTGTAAGTCTCGTTCAAGATTGAACAAATCACATGACAAGACGTTATTTTCTTGAAATCCATTACCAACTTTCATAGAGAGCACCGATTGTAATTCTACAGCGACGGACTAGCTTGGCAGGAATGTAGAAAATCTATTTGGCTCTCTATGAATGCTGTCATAAGCGCTTTCAAAATCAATTGACATGTAGTCAATGTCGACTTGAAGTTGGCACTGTTTATGAGGTCTCCCTTTTTGAGAACCTTAATCGAAAAATATTTTAGAAATATAGTTGGTATATGGTCCTTACCAAATCAATCTCCAATGCCTTATTTGTCTTTAGTGAAGACATTGCAACCCAGAGTTCTTCACGGTCCGGCTGACGAAGTAATTGTCGACCAACTTACTTATTCACTTAGGTGATGCTATAGTTCGGGGTGAACCAGGGCCTCAACTAACTAGCCTCTCCAGCTAGTCCGGTCTTAAGCTAACTGACTCCAGTTGTGCACTCCAAGTCGGTTGAGGTCGTGCCACCTAAGGTGATGTCGTCCTCTACTACGTTATCTACTACCCTGCGGACCCGAGCATTGCTGTACATTCGCTCTACATGTCCTATCCATCTCAGGCGACTAATGAGCAGTTGTCTGACTAGGTCGATGTTGCTGTGCAGCTCGTATAGTTTGCTCCAAAGCCCTCAAAGCAAGCGGGATCCAGTATTTTTCGAATTTTCTTTCGAAGCGACTGAGGATATCTTCCTCAGCTTTCGATAGGGTCCATACTTCTGTGCCATAAAGTAGGACTTGGCTAATCAACGTCTTATATAGAGTCTTCTTAGTTTTTCGGGATAGGGCCTTATTACTTAATAGCTTGCTTAGCTCAAAGAAAGAGTGATTGGCAAAAGTGATTCTTCATTTTATTTCTACTGATGTGTTGTTGCCAAAATTCATTGCATATCCATGGTAGCAAAAGTCCTTTGTGTCCCTTCTTGTTGATAGCATTTACCTGGTTTTGCTCTCATTTACCCATTTTGGCAGCTTCCATTTCAATATACACCCATGCGCTCGGGGTGACAACCCGTTGAGTTCTCCCAATTATGTCGATATCATCGGTGTACTTTTGAAAGTTATGAGTTTGACAGGGATGCCAAAACTAAACAAGACAAGACTTTATACAGGTCTTCTCTGTAAATGTTGTCATATGCGGCCTAAAAATCTGTGCAAAGTGATGGGTATCGATGTGGACTTCTTGAGTTTGTTCCAGGATTTGCCGGAATGTGAAGATTTGGCCGATTGTGGATTTTCTTGGTCTGAAATCGCACTGATAGGGACCAATCTGGTTATTGCTAATGGGTTACAGACTTTCACACAATATGGTAGATAAGATCTTGTACCCGGTGTTGAGGAAACTTATAAAAACCTCTATAGTTGGCGTAGATGAGGGAGTCTTCCTTTCTATGAAGTGGGCATACGGTGCTGAGAAATGAGTTGGTACATCCTCATTAATGAATATCTCGGCTGGTAAGCTGTCAAGTTAAGCTGATTTGTTGTATTTTAGCTGATATATTGCTATCCTTTCTTCATTTTGGTAAGGTGGACGGAAGGAATGGTCTATTCTGCCTGACTGCTGGTTTTCGTCGCCGCATCGACTGTGACTCTATTACAAGGTTGCCTTGTTCATTTCTACAGGCTTCTGTATAGGTCTTCTTGCCATGACACGTCCTTTTTAAATATTGATACAACTTCTGGACATTATTCTCAATATCTTCGATAGCGCGCTTCTCATGGCCTTTTTTCATCCTCTGGAGAAGCCGAAGCTCTTTCTATATCTTCTGCTTCTTCAGTTCCCGAGCGGCTCTGGTCCTTCGTTACGGCGCCGCTTTGTAGGTTTCTTGTTTAGCTGCATGTGCCTGGATTTCTTGGTGGTAGTCGGGTGAAACACAGCACATGAGTTTTGACTTCTGAAGGCACGTTGGAAGCGTTGCCATTGGTCTTCGGTAGTTGACTCTAGCGGCATAACAGTTGCTGAGTATTTTGGAAAAATGCATCCGGCGGAGATTCTTGTGGTCCTTTGCGATTGCAGCTTTTCCACGATATATCTTCTCACATTAGTTCTTGTTCTTTGTGGCTTTTTTTTGGCTGCAACAAGGTGGTGATTCGAGACAATATTGGCTCGGACGTTCGGGCGTCTAGAATACGCCTCACATCGATAGCACGGTTATCAATTCGATTTAGGTTTGGATAATCTGGAGACCGCCATGCCCCCTTGTGTATATTGTTATGAGGAAACCGTGTGATTGGTAAGTAATGTTTCTCTTCACAGGGCAATAACCCTAAGTCTGTAGTCAGACCAAAAATGTTCTCCTTATTTAAGTTGGCGTAGGAGTACGATTTTAACGTCATACTTTGGACATTGCTCATATGTCTTTTCGAGGAGCTCTTGGTGTCGTAGTTCTTGTCTTCCGCAGCGGTATGGGGGCATATTGGGCTTATAGCGAACTTTGCCTTGAAGGAGTGTAGGATGTCGCTCGCTCACGTGTCGGAAGCTCAGGACTTATTGTCTAAGTCTGCCGCATATAGTAGATCCGCTGTTTCTTTTCCCTATAGCAATCATTATAGTATATATTACAGTTTTTCATCCTTCTTATGTCCGGCTCATCCCATCGCACGTCCTGCATGATAGCAGTCACGGGCCTCTGCTAAATGTACGGCTGCATGTGGCCTGTTAAGGGTCCGAACATTCCATGTGCAGATCCAAAGGTCGTTGTCATTTAAACGCATTAATAAATTCGTCGCATCTTTTTATTCTCTTCCGTATAGTGTAGTGAGCCTTGTGACGGCATAGGCCAGTTTTATGCTACTGGCCGGTCATGCCCTTGCCATTTGAGCCTTACCGGGGACCACCACATGGAGGTAAGGCAAGCAATTGCCTGATTGTTGCAGTGCTGGATCAATCCAAGTTATAGGACGCTCAGCAATCGCCAAGCAGGTCGTTGTTTGATTCTCAAAACATGCCGACATTCAGATTACTAAATCTGTGCCTTGCGTCGTTCTCAAACTGATGGATCAGTCGATGGTTTTCGATTTTGATAATCTATACCAAATGCATATTTACGAGTATATTTGGACTTTTCTCACACAAATGCCTTGACATGATTAGAAGTCGATTATCCTGAGTCCGTTTCCGGAGATAATACCATTCAGTGCTTGTTTTCCAATTTTGCCCACCAAAAATGATCTTAGTGTTTGGTTTACGTATAGCGCATTTCCTATGACTCTGGCTAAGGAGCTCAAAAAAGCGATATTTGTTAAAATTGACTTTTTCCTCAGCCTCATTTTGGCGAATTTAGACCCGACGCTCAATTGAAATCTGCTGTAGGATTCTTCTTTACCATTTTCTGAACCATTTACTACCGACTTCCTACCTTCAAGATTTTATGGTAAAATCAGGACAAATAAGAGCGTGCCAGTGAGTAATGCAAAGGATGTTCATTTCGGTGGCATTGGGTTTTTGGGTTTCCCATTTCTTCAATTCGAGTTCATATCTAATAAGCATAAAATCCGTACGTACAATAGTATAACCACAAACAGTCCTCCATCATGACAATATGCAAAGCACTGATCCCCAGAGCTCACTGAGGAATTTTTTCATTCAATGCTCCTGTGTGGCTTATGGTGATTGTTTATTGAATCAATCTTGATGCAAGTATATCTCCTATTTATATCTTCCCCCCGCTTAATGACGACCGGTATAGGATTCACCCTGTCTGTGTACGGATTGTAATCCAGTTAAGTGAACAAACACAATAAATGGCATTTGCGGAGCACTTGGTATAGATAAGTGTTGACTTCTTAAAGGATTCCCAAAAGTGATTCCTTCTGTCATTACTAAAATTCCTTCAATCTCCAACATACATTCCACATATGCATTTCAAAATTAATAAAAAAATCACCACCATCCACAGGGAATAACATCGAAATTGAGGAATTAGAAACCTCCACATACGAATACATCACTAGATCCTACAGGAATGGGGAGGAAAAAAAATCTCTTTTACACTCAAATGCACAAAAACATATTTAAATTAATGTTTCGTGCAACTTTGCGGTACAGTGGTGATACCACCACATGTGCTTTTGGTGTTTTCAACGTTTTCATAGTAAAAGTCAAGTGCTAACACCCTTTTATCGTGTCACCAAAGCCAATCTAAGAAAAAAGCATTTCAAGGAAAAAAATGTTTTCCAATTCAGCGGTGATGTGTCTTGACAATGGGAACACAAAAAGAAAACTAACGAAGGAACGGCAAAGTCTCATCAATCATGCTGCACAGTAGACGACGCAAGATGATACAGGTTGCTGTGGTGTAATCCTAGGAGTTTGCCATTTCGAAAAGATTGATCGGCTCAAGCAGACAGCGTGTATTTAAAGTATCAGCCTTCAGATTATAGTCGCATACATACTCGTACATATAATGCTTAGATACCCCATTCAGAAAGTCTTCAATCAGAAGGCCAGACGGAGGGCTATTAAATATCGCAAAAATCTACCTCACAAGAGGAAAATATTTTTGTTCTTGTGAAGGTTTAAATGGAAATATCCCATCTAACAGGAGTTTTGTTAACAAAACTCGAACTTCGACATCGAACAGCTGCAGCTACGAGAAACTTGTAAAGCCTTTTCTGGTCGAGTATGTAGGTAGGTAGGTATGAGTGGCTGTTGGAAACACCAACCCACTTGTGATGCCACATGGATCTATGATCCTCTTACTAGTGGAACAAGTTTGAGCTTACGATGAAGCATAGGAGACAGTTTACGTCTATACTTTTTAGATTGTAGAAGGAAGCTGCTAAGTGAAGGCTTTTTCTCTGGGAGAGAGCTGGACATGAGTTCATGCAGCTTCTACAGAAATCGTTTGTAAAAGCGCCAAGCTTTGTTGCGTGCGTGCCTATGAGGCAGTGTCCAGTGATGACACCTATGATGGCGCTGAGATGTTTCCTATTTAGAAGGATCAGACACCTTTGGCCAGGTCTGTTTAATCGCTAGACATGTTGGTACAACAGTCCACCAAAGATCTGTTCTTTTATTGGCATCCAGCTTTAATATCAATTTTCACGTATCGTACGAGTATGCTACCCTTTTCCGGTAGAATAGGTAGAGTGGTTCCAATTTTGGCGAGTTCATTGGCCCTGGAATATCTTTGTGGTCCGGCACCCAGCAAAGGTGAAGTTTGAACTGCTCTGCCATCTCCATAAGAGATGATCGGCATTCAAGGGCGATTTTAGGATTGAATTAGCTGCAGTCGTATCTAGTCGTTGATTATCCTGCTTTTTAGCATAAGACTGATCAACTCCCCAAATGAGTTGTCTACCTGCAGGTTACAGTCGTCATTGCGGATGTGTTGACGTTGTTAAAGGCGCCCTCTACTCTTATGTACTCTTTATATTTTAGTGATCATTCGATGTGACTAGTTAGTGAATGCATAGCCGTTTCCACCGACTGTCCTTCACAGTAGGCATGTTGAGCCGTTGGCAGAAGTCTTGGATTAATTTTAGCTCGTATATGGATATCAATCAGTCGTTCTAGAGTTTTCAGAAGGAAAGATGATAGACTTATGGGTCTGAGGTCCTTTGGCAAAACATTAGAACATTTTGCTGCTTTGGGAATGAATAATACATTGACTTCTCTCCATAACAGTGGAATGTGGATTAATTCTACACAGCTCCTCATAATGTTTTCTAGCGCAGGCAGAATAATATCTGAGGATCTCTGCAGCTCGGCAGGTATTATACAATCCGGACCAGCAGACTTGTATAGTGTGAAGTTATGCAGCACCCAGAGCAGTTTGTCTCTTGTAATCAGACCATGAATTTTGGTCCCGGTTGCAGTAGGCCTGGTTGGGTTGCTACTGGCCGCGAGTTGGGAGCTACCTGGAAAGTGGGTGTCCAATAGCAGGTTGAGTTATTCATCACTTGAGGTTCTCCAAGAGCCCTCGTTTTTTTTTTTCAAACAGCTAAGCATCGTAAGATTTGTAGAAAGTACTTTTCTTAGCTGCGATGCCTTAGAGGTTTTCGTGATTTTTTTCACAGAATGACCTCCACTATTACTCCACTTTGCCTTCCTCAGTTCTTTTTTGTATTATTTAAGAGATTCTTTGTGTGAGTCGCAGTCAGTCACTTTTCTTGTACTTTTTGCTAAGTTGAAAAGTTATCTGTAAGAAGTAACATTGCTGATGTCCAGTGCGTCTTTTTCTTGCCCCTAGGTTGAATAATAGGGCAGGAAGCGGCCATATCCAGATAGTACAGAGGATATAGTCTACCAAAGCCTTTCAAGAAGTCCTACGTTGGCAGCATGAAGCACTGAAGACCAGTGCCGTCATTGTTAAGAAGCCATTATACCCGCCGCATCTGACGTACTAGGTTTCATGCGACCTCTACACCGTGATGCTCTTCGACTGTAGGATGGGAACGGCAGCGTATATTAAGCTCATGCAATTCCGATATTAACAGCATAACCAATTGGGGAACTACCAACAGAGTTGAATTTAATGCTTCCAAAACACAATGATCTCTGCTGTCGTTAAAGCGAAATTTAAACACCCAGCCATTATCCATGAATGGCACCTACATCATCGAAGCGAAAAAACTTTAAATTCTCGGTATGTGTGTCAGTAACAACTTACGGTGTCCACATATTCGATGTTGTCAAAAATGCTGTGAGATATCTAGGTTTCCTCAAACGATGTAAGAAATACTTTTCCCCTTCTGAGCTGGCGTCAATATATAAAGCATTCATCCGCCCAAAATTGGAGTACAATGCCAACATCTGGACAGGTGCTCCTAAAACATTTCTTCACCTGCTAGATAGGATTCAAAAACAACATTGACACCCACGAATACCGACATAATACTCGTACATATCTCCTGTCTTACTTTGTTTTATCGCCATTTCCACCATCAGCGCTCCATTGAAATCGACAGTGCGATTCAGCCACTTCAAACTTTTAATCGTAATCCCCGTCTCGCTATGAATGCTCATATGCATACCCTCAAGCTCACTTTCGGACGTACTCCAAAATATCCTGATTCGTTCCTAAGCTGTACAACTCACTTTTGGAATGCTCTGCCGACCTCTCTATTTCCTGGTCGTTATAACTTGCAAACATTTAAGAACAATGCACATCGGTACCTCTTTTTTCTCCCTCCCTAAATTTCTTTCGGCCAAGCTGCTGTGTACAATCATTTTAAGGGTACACAAATCCTTGGATTGCACGCTAAGTATAAATAAAAGGAACCGGTTTTTGTGGCAAAAATCTCACAAGCTGAATAGATAGGTGGACGAGGTAACCCAACATTGGAATGAGTTGATCAACCAGGTGACCGTATTTAAAACAATTTCGAGTTAAATTAGAGCAACGTGAGTTTGAGCAGTAACGAAAGAGGTTATCGATTTGTGTTGAGTTGACGGAGTAGGTTGAATCATTTGCGCACTTAGTGGACGAGGGCATGACAGTAATAAGTTCCGCTGGAAATTTAGGCCTTCTGGTATGGGAGCTCATAGGAATTAGTAACATTTCAGTTGAAGCCCTTTTGTTTGGCATGTTTAAAATGCACAGTTATCAAATGTCATAGGAGACCAAACAAAAGCAAGTGTTAATTCTTCACATTGAATACTTTCCTTTTCATCGAAATAAATAAACAAAAACAAATCCTCTTAAAGCAATTATCATCAAGTCTGCGGACTTATTAAATTTTCAATAAGATTCTTTCAAATCGTATTTCAACAAAAGCCTCAAATCATTGATGGGCCCTGTGCCCCCTATTGTTTACACAAATCAAATCGAATAAAATCAATAATCCTATTGGAAAAGAAAGTCCTTTGGACTACTTCATCAAGACATTACGAGTACTTTGAATATTTTCAAAGTTTTCAACCTAAAACACTTTGTTTTTTTTTTTTTTAAAACCTATTGTACTTCATGACAAAGTTCTTGCCACCACTGATATACTGATACAAGAAAATTCCGTTGTAGGGACGAGGTGTAGAAGTTTGAAATGTCTTGTTGCCCACCAAGGTATGAACTTTTTCTTAACTTGGCTTACTCGTAGTTACTTAATTATTAGCTTGAATGTTGACTTTGAAACATTTCTAGAGTAAAGACGATTAAAATTGTTTAGAGAATTCATGCACAAAGGAGGGAGTGTTGGTCTCTGAAACAGATGTTCTGATTTATGTACATATATTCGAACGGTTTGGAAGTCCATTGCTGAGTTATGGTTTTTGTGGTACTAAGAGTCCAATACTACCGAGAACTCAGCATCATTGTTGTTGGTCTGTTCATCTGAATGGACAAATATTATAGCTCAGTCAAATTTATGACATACATGAGTGTAGGGTCATAAAAATCGAACAGTGGTTTGGGATCCTCGTCAAGGGATCAAGTGGTTGTTGCTTGAAGATGCAGTTTCAATTGGTAGACAGTATGCAGAACAGGTAAAATGATGTTTGCCATTATTGAAACCAACAGCTTATAACAGAAACCTAAAACAGCTGACAGATGAGTATGTATGAATTTGCTGCTGAAATAGTACTTGGTATAATTTGCGAGGTTATAGATTGCCACTACATCAGCAGCGAGCATAGACCGGCGACCCACTTCAATAGTGCTTTATAGTGTCGCCATCATTCTCACAGCAAGCGTTGCAAAATTTTTCTCTACTTATCCGCAGCACCCCTCAGTGTTCGACAAAGGCCTCATTACGACGGTTTTAAGTAAATAAATGAATCTACAGTCATTCATTTTCAGTCATTCATACCATTTTCAGTTGTGCTCACAAGAAACCCAGACAATGGTCCTAACGTAGAATGTAAGCAGTTGTGACATAGGTTCGGGTCTCGAGTTGCTTTTCTCTGAGCATTGCTTAGTAAATGATCCCAATGTGACATCAATCCGAAGAAGACTCTGTGTAATCAGACTTCCGACTACGTACAGAGAAATCTTGCATTCTCGAAATAACTTGGGAGTAGTGAGAGGCTATAATAAGATCTTAGGTGCAGCTCGGCTGTGGCTATAGACCCAAATACTTCTTCCAGTTTACCGATTATTCACAACGCAGTTTACTGCCTCAGGATTGTGTATATCTCTGCTTGAAAGACAGAGTTGTTCGTAAGTTTTCCTAATGAAAAGTTATATCCAGCGTTGTCATTAGAGGCTCCACCACCGTTTCCTACATTTGGAGTTATCTCTGAAGACCTGACCGTTGGAAATTGTACGAAAAATAAAAGGAACAATGACAGCGATGGAACTGAAAATGTTACGAATCTCAGCGGGTGTAACGAAACGTGGTTTTATAAGAAGTACGCGCATCAGTGGAGGTCTCGATCTTAGGTAACCGATAGTAAGCTGAGAAAATCAGGTGGTTTTGCCATGCCCCATGAAGGTGGTCAGAGAATCCGGTACAAAGAGGAATAGGGACTCAAGTTTCGGCCGAGGTTCAATGAACACATTTCACTCAAATGCGAAAATATCAGCAAGTGCTTGGCCTCACTTACGAGATGATCCAAAATCGAGTGGCTTATAGAACGTCCGCAAATTTATACAACCCTACCAGCGAGGTGGTAGCAATGCTGATACGTGAGAATACTATGTAACATTAGATGACATTGTATGCGTTGCATATTTAAACTGTTAATAAGAGAAAAAGAAGAAAGATTGAAATCAAACTGGGTCATAGCATCAGACTGCATGTACATCAGAACAGAGTCAAGGGACAGTTTGTGGGAAAAACCATCAGACTCCTGTGCGTGTTGTACCAATGGCCAATCTCTTTTAAACGAAATATGGCTTCGCACGTGCAGCCCATGATGTGAATATCAAAGGGAGGGAGAATTATCAGCGAGTCAAGAGCGGAGCCAGGCATTCTAGGGATCACCGCGATGCAGCCATGACAGGCCGTTATTAGCAGTCCAGTAAAATCAGCAGTGAAGTACATATTTTCGTGAAAGCTTGTTCCACCAGATAACCAACGAGTAGGTCTTAGCATAGCCATAAGACCTACACGGCGGCAAACCCCACGCCTAATTGAAAGATTTGTTTGCAATGCTTCTAAGCAGGCATCGCATTGGAGTCAACAGAAGTTTGCTATTCAGGATGTCCCCACATACTTTGCTTCGTTGAAAGAACTGATAGTTATGCCTTAAAGAACCTTATGAGTCAAATAAGTCAGCATTGACCTCAGTTTGGAGAGGGTTTACTGAAAGCCCATTTCAAGTGCACCAATAGTGGATCACATATAGGGCTGCTTCTACTTTAAAGTAGAAAGTTATTAGGCATAATCCTTCTAACAGTTTAGTTGCATATGTCTGAGAATAAATGCTGAAACCATTGAGCCAAGCCCACCAACATGCACCATATCAGTGAAGGCAGAACGCCGTCTCCTGTTTAGCTCAACTATCACATATTACGTGAATACGACTTTGATTAGGAGGATGACGAAGAATGCTTTCAACAAGTTTTCCATTTCGTCGACGAGATAATATGGCGGCGCACATATCCCGATAGTTGGAAAAGACCAATCCTTCGATAATGGATTAAGACCGACCAGCTTTGCCAAAACAAAGTGGTTAACACAGATTTTCTAAAGAGGTAACTCTTTTCCAAGGGAGGATTCATATCCTACATATTCATATCTTTACAAATGAAAACTTGAATTGGCTTTCTCATTATATTTGCAAACACTTCAGGCATATGGTTGCCTCAGCTATTTATGACGACTGGCATGCTGTCAATCCAACTTTGGGCCACACTTTCGAGCATTAGGGGCTCCATTTCACTAATAAAACTCAGAATTCGGCCTATCTGCATACGTAGTTCAAAAAAAGTGATCGAGTGGCGTAAGATCAGCCAATTAACTGGCCCAAATGAGTCCCTAGTAAGTCAATGGTTTTATGTTAAAATCAGACATCTTCCGGATCATTTTCATTCATATTCTACATCAAATAACCGGTAACGATTGTCCGGTAACGTTGATAATTAACGCGAGCTTCGCCTTCAATTTTGAAGAAAAAAAAAGGTGAAGACCACACTAGACAATTTACTTGTAAGGATGTAATTGAGCAATTATCCGTGCAGCACCGGATAAAGAATAGTGCTGCAGTGCTTCCCTGCTTGTCGTAAAAGGCGACTAAAATGAGGAATCAGTCATATACAGCAACTATAACACCAAAAATGAGCCTGTGACACTTTAACACCTTTAAAACTTTCCCACAAGTTCATATGCAATCAGTGGGTTCCCACGTCTGGCGACTACCGGTGGGATAAAAGCAAAGTCAACTAACTTCAATTGAGCAGCAGAAATGCTTGTGTCAGAGCCCGACGGATTCCGGGGGCGGGCAAGCATTCCAAGCGTGGACAAAATGTGATCGGAGAAACGATATCGAAAAGTCTCGACTTGCACTTGAATATGAGCGACTTAAAAACGTTACAAAGAGAGTCCTGGCCAAAACCCGAGCGGCAGCAGCGGAAAACCTTTACCAGGACTTGGAACAAATATCCTCACGATCGGCAGATAGAAGACAAGCTATTCAAGAAGTTCAAACGTCGTACAATAGTAAAGTGCCAAATATTTTTAAATTCGCTACTCAAAGGCGAAAAAATGCGATGGAAATAACGTCGCCAAAATACATCAAAGACTCCTACGGGCACTTACTAACAAACGAAAAGGACATCTGTGATAGGTGGCTTGAATATTGTAAGGACCTACTTAACAAACAGTTTCCACGTGATCGCGTCCCTGCAGCTGATCCATTCGAAGAAGAAGTTGCTGACTTTTCAACCGAAGAAATAAGTATAGCTATCGGAAAAATGAAACGCGGGAAAGTGGCGGGACCAGACAACATCCCATCAGAGTTTTGATCGAAGATGGAATGTATCGGCAGTGAATGGCTGCCGAAACTCTTGAATAAAATAAAATGCGGACAAACTATGCCGAATCAATGGAGAAGTAGCTTTTTGGTTTCGTTATACAAAGGCAAAAGCGACACGCGAGAATGCAACAACTACCGCTCAATCAAGCTGATGTCACACACGATGAAAATCGTTGAAAGAGTTTTAAACGAACGTCTTGGCAAAATCATAAAGCTCGACGATAGCCAGTGTGGATTCGTGGAAGGAAGATCGACGAAAAGCATTGGGATTCGTCAAAAGATCTGCACATGGTATTTATTGATCTAGAAAAAGCATTCGATCGTGTGCCTAGAGATCTCATATGGACCGCGTTGAGGTCTTAAAAGGTACCGGAAACGTATATACGAATGATACAAGACTGCTGTTAAATGTACCGCCGGACTTACGCGAAAAATTCCCGGTAAATGTCGGAGTGCATCAAGGAAGCGTTCTTTAGCCCTTTCCTCTTTAACGTGGTACTAGACTATCTATTGAAAGATTGCATGCACGAGCAAATGTAACATCGATTCTCTTCGCCGACGACGCAGTTATTCTAAGCGATAATGTCGTCGATTTACAAAACGTCCTAAGTAAATGGAAAGACGCGCTAGAGAAAAACGGGTTTAAAATAAGTCGCTCAAAGACGGAACATTTGAACTGCCCATTTTCGGATCCACTGCGACCTATTCCAGATATAATGTTGGACGGAATAGTTCTTCCGTAAACCACTAGGTTCAAGTACTTAGGATCAATCGTTTACGTAGAAGCGAAATGTGACGACGACGTAAGGCACAGAGTAAGCGTGGGGTGGATGAAATGGCGAGAAAATTCGGGAATCTTCTGTGACCGAAAATTTCCACTTAAATTGAAGGGAAAACCTTGCACCACGGTGGTTCGGCCAGCTCTTACATATGGTTAGCAGTGCTGGACAACATACGAAGCGTTTAAAAATAAAATGACGGCAGCAGAGATGAAAATGTTGAGGATGTCGACTGGAGTTACGAAACGCGACTGCATTAGATCTACGCACATTAGAGGAAGTCTACACATAAGGAATTCGGTAATCGAACAACTTGAGTCGGATAGAATTTGCTGGTATTGCCACGTTCAAAGAAGATCTCCGGAAAATCCCGTTAAAAAGGCAATATTAACTACGATCGCTCCTACTAAAAGAAAACTAGGTAGGAAAAAGAATTCCTGGATTGCTCAGATGGCAAATGCACAACAACGCCTGGGGCTAACCGCCGAAGTGGTACAGGACCGAGCAGTATGCAGACGCGTTCTGCGATCTGCGACATTAGCCCACCCCATAAGCGGAGCAGTAGCGATGCAGTGAAAATGGGAAACTCGTTATGCATAAGTTCGTGTAGCAAGGAAAGGGCTAATAAAAGGAAAAGAAGAAGATGTGATTGAGCAATTTTGTTCACAGACCCATTGAGCCAAAAGTGAGCCCCGCCACTATGCACGATCTTTCTATAAAAGTAATGTTTGACTTCAGGATGATCTAGAACCAAATTAGCGACGTTACGTCGCAAGCTATGGTCCGTAAACTATATGGATCACTTGATGAATGATCTCGGCCTTCGCCCGTATTAGGTCTAGTTGATGCTGAAATTGGAACCAGGATCTTCTGCCGCACTTTTACCCACAGCGGTTACAGGTTCTTCAGTACCCACATTACGTGGACGTGTTGTTGCCCTTGCCTGGACAGCTCATTCTTGATTGGCTGACAAACTTCGCCAGCTTAGTAGGAAATAACTACGATGTGTCCAAGCCATTTGAAATAAAACGACGTTTTCAGCAAGCAATTCCATATAAGCTGATCGTACCCCAAATGTATCTTCACTATCAGCAACTACGCAACGCTTGAAGGAGAGTAAGTTGAAATATGAAATGAGACGAGAGCAAACTTATTTGGTAAACCTTTGGTACAAAGTGCAGCGCACCTCGCATTCGGCGACACCACGAGCTGTATAACCTGTACTCCAACATTGATAATCATAGGGAGTAACGAGCCTCTTATGAAAGTGTTCAATTCTAAATTTACTGGTGAGTATCGCGGAAAAGTCTGATGTCAATTGCTTGAGGGCTTTTGGCCCCACAACCAAATCGATTGGTGGTCTTCCAACTTACTCGGGTTGTTGATGCATTATTTACGTTCTTAGAGCAGAAAATTTCCAGATTTTTACTTGCAGTGATAGCCCAAGATTTCTTTCTTCTTTCCCTAAGTTTTGAAAAGCTACCAATTTTTCCCTCACACATCTTCAATTTTGTTAAGGTCGTTCAATGAAATGTTAAGGTCGTTTTGTTCTGTAAATAAGAAGACACGATATAAGCTGTTCGACCTTTTTGGGAGGGAAAATATTACCGCAAATAGCATGCGCTTTCACCACCTAAACATAAACTAGTCCTGCTCCAGCTCATCTGCGACATATTCCTATCGAAGTCACACAATATTTTGGGTGTCCGAAATGTTGCAACTACTAACAATGATTCAGATCTCGGACACCAGCATACTTTAAGACTCATTATATCCCATAAACTCTTCATCAGATTCAAGCATAGAAGATCATTTTCTGCCTCATATGGGTAGCCAATGCAGAAAACAAGATACCTAGGAGTTTATCTAGAATAACACCGAAAGGCAAAAGCCCGCGATTGAAGATATAGGGAGGGAGTGAACCAGGAATGACGCATGGAAGTTTTACTAAAAGGTAAAGCAATATGCCCCGGATTCGAAGCTCTTACAGATATTTGCATAGAAACCTTGTGTATACTCACAGTTCAATCTAATTTGGAAGACATCTATTTGTAGACTGCTTAGTAATGCAAACAGCTAAGCTTCCTCTGTCCCACAAGGTGATCCATCCATTGTAGACCATATCAGACAATAATTCCATTATTTTCAAGGTATTTAGTACCTCGTCGAAACATCACACAGTGTACGAGTATATTTCAAATGCTCATCCGCCAGGAGCAACTAACTTATTGACTCCTATCTTCCTTCACGAGTAGGCTGTCATTCCAATTCCAGTAGGCAACTGCAAGATCCGAAGTACAGGTGAATCTAGCTACTGCCTTGGTTTTGGTCGAGCATAGTTTCGGAAGTTTCCAAATAGGGCGCGTGTTATTGTATTCGCCAATTCCCTAAATTTTCACATATAGCCGGCATCGGATCAATCGAAATCAAGATTAGATTCCTTACTCAAACGACCATTCGCTCAGTACTCAATAATTTTGAGCTTTCTTTGGAATTTCTCGTAACACCAACCATTACAGTATGCCAACCTGATTCAGAACTTAAGTTAAATGACTGGAATCTACCCAACGCTGATCGGAGCTGAAACCTTCTTTGCACTACTTCCGGAAGATCAAATTAAGCTCGGACTGGATAACCCTTCGCTGCAAAATACGAACTTAGAGTGGATCTGGGAGATACAGAAGCCCAGCTGCAACCCGAAAAACAGATGTGCTGCCTATGTTCATGAGAAGACCCACTGGAAGCATTCGTCGAAAACTTTTGGTAGCTGGAAGCAGTGGATGGGCGTAAGTCCAAGTTGTCAGAAGTGTAGGCAGATTGTGAAGCACACTTTCGGAATATTGTAGAAGAACTACCTAGTGGAAGACTAATAGTTTAACTTACCTTTAAATAAGATCCTGGATGCATAGGAAACTCTTGTCAAAGTTTTAGTGGCCAATTCTAAGGTGTCACCGGCAAAAAAGAAACAACTCCCGCGACTGGGACTTTTTGGTTCTCATCTTCTCTCCAAATCGTTGGTACAAATTGAACCAATCTTCAATAAATCGTACGAAAATATTTTTTTGGACAGACTCTAGCATTGTGTTGCATTGAATTTCCACGCATTCTTCAAAACTCACAACATTCGTAGGAAATCGAATAGCGGAGATCCAAGAACATACCCAGGTCATCGTCTGGAGACATGTAATTACAAAAGAAAACCCCGTTGATATTGTGTCACGAGACTGTACGACCCAGGGGCTGCGGGACTCAATATGGTTTTCAGGACAAGAGATATTACTAGAAAAGTTATCAAAAAGTGTATGCCTTGTACTAGATACCGTCCGAAGCTACTTCAGCAGATTATAGGTGATCTACCTGCTGAAAGATTTATTTCGTCTCGGCCTTTCTGTCATTGTGGTGTGGATTTTTGTGGACCAATGTAAACTTTCTAAAGGATTCATGGCAAGGTTCCCTATAAGACGCATGTGACAGTTTTCGGCTGTTTTGCATCAAAGGCTATCAACCTTGAAGCCGTGTTAGACTTGTCTGCAGATGCTCTAAAGCGGATGATTGGTCGTCGAGGTCTACAACATGAAATTATTTGCGATAACCCTACAAAATTTTGTGGGAGCCGACTCTAAATTCCGCAAAATGTTGTTTCAACAAAAATCACTTGAAATCATTAATCACTTTTGTTCCAGTGACAGTATTACTTTTCCTTTTATCCCACCTTTGATGGGCTTTGGGAGGCGGCCGTCAAGGTTGCACAGGGCCATTTGTATCAAAGTCTTCGCAAGGCTAAGCTGACATTTGAAGAACTCTCAACGGCACTGGTAGGAAACGAAGCCGTGATGAATTCCCGGCCAATAACTTCGCCATCAACTGACGGGTTAACCGTGGACACCATCATCATCACCATTCCCGAATCACCAGATGGCGTATCTGACATCAGTTACCTGAAAAGATGGAGTCGCATAATTGCTGTTAAAACTCATTTTTGGAAGTCGAATACGCCAACGAACTTCAACAACTGTCGAAGTGGTTAACCCTTCAACAGAATCTGGAAGTTGACCCTACGGGCATCGCCCATGAGGCTAACTTTCCCCACCAGAAGTTGTTGCTTCGCAGAGTTATCAGAACCATTCCCGGTGATGATGCCAAGGTGAGAGTTTCTGACATCCGGACGACAAAAGGCGTTGTATATGTGTAAAAATTTAAACTCGAGTTACTTAGTTCTAATACAACCAAAAAAGGCCCACAGAACCCACGATTCTCGTAGTTTGTTTCAGCGTGAATTTCCCTATGAAAAAAAGTAAGTTTTTCCACCAAGGGGTCAGACTTGTTGATCGAACAACATTCTTGTAATACACCTGGACGTGGCTTCGCCTCCGGGACTCTAAAATATCTTTGAACAGGAAGGCTGTGCTCTTCTTTCTATGCATCACGGACCTTAAGTTTGATTTAACGAAACTCAAGTTAAATCATTTTGACTGACAACTCCAGCTTTAAGGCCAGCTCTTTAACTTGATCCACCTCTCCTGCAAACAAATATGTATCCATACATTGTGCAAGTTAATGTGTCCGGTAAACGAGAGTACTCATTCGGAACTCACACAATTGCCACAAACTTAATTACTTTACTTCAAAGAGTGAAAATTTAAAAAGTTGAGTTGAATCGAAAACAAAACGTCCTTCCACTCAACCGAGGAATTTTCGTCTTTTATCCTTCAAGCATTCTGTAACAAAACTACAAGGCGACTCACATTTTATACCAAAAATTTATACGAACAACTTTTTCACTCCGAAAAATTATCGAAAAGTTTACCGCATACCACATTCCCCTGTCTATCCTGCTAACGTACATATATAAATATTTATCCAAGTATCTGTGTGTATTAAATGTCCTTTCCCTTTTTCGCAGGCGAAACTTCACTGTTTCTGCTTTATGGAGCTTCGTCGCAGCACAACATTGTGGTGGAGCAAATTTCATTGGAATGTGCTGAATATCAGCTAAATAATAGTTTTCAGGATGTCCTACGGCAATGTGTCCTAGTGGTTAAGTAAAAACAAAAAAAAAAAATAATAATAACGATGCGAACAAAGAAGGCAGAAGTAGGGAGTCAAGCATCTCCTTTTCGGGGGACACAAATGGCCAGATAAAAATTAAATGTAAAAATCTCGCCCTCTTTCGGTTCCTTAGTAATGTAATTGCATTAGATATGCTGTTGGTGAAGCCGTGCATCAAAACTGCATGTAATGGACTTGGAAATACCAGTAGATGCTGGAAGAACAGCTAGAGTATGAGTAAGTGTTGCATACCCACTGCGGCGACTAGTAATCCTGTTATGTATGTAGTTTCTACTCTTCCGGAGTTCCGGCTGTTCAAACTTACCGATTGTTTAAACATGGGCAATAGTCGTGGTAGTTTATAGGGTAGCACCAATAGCACCAGTTCCAGCAGTAATGTGGAAACGACCAAGGACTACAACTATGTGTATGAATACTACCACTACTAGTGGTAGGACTACCCACTTCAAAATGGGTCTTCTCTGGAACAAAATCACACACAGTCTTCTGGCGATAGCCTGAGCTGGTGGTGGCTCTACTGAGTAGCTTTGTCCGGAGAACACAATGTTGGTAAAGTTTGCAAATCATGTTAGTAATGGGTTGTGCGTACAAACGGACATAGTTGAGGGTACTTCACGCAACTGCTTTAAGAGAAAGAGTTAAACCATAACCCAGCACCCGCTAACAGAACCCAATGTCTACAGTGCTGGGTGGTAAGTCCTTACGTTCAAAGTTGAAAACACCAGCATGGAATAGATGGAATATGTTTTCAGGTCTTTCAAGCAGCATTCGTTAAATTAATGAAAGGAATCATTCGAGGATGACTTGAAGCCCACAGCTAAGGTTGATTTGGTTTACGATTTGTGTAACAACAATATTTCAAATCAATAGCAAACGTTTCTATTTCTCTCTTTCGTAATAGAAAATGGTAAACTGCTTTAATTGGTCTTCACTTCACTCTGGAATCTCAGTAAATGGTGTTACGGATTAGTACTCGTAGGTACAATCAGGTATCGTCTCTTAAATGACTTTTTTCAAAGACAGAAAATGGCTGTCAATGTAGAATCCTCGAACAAAATCTTGATCTAGTAAAGCACATAGGTACACAAACTTGGGTACCTTTAGAGTGCCCAGAAGCATTTTTGTTTCATTTGCAATGAAGTGAACCCCGGGGTGGCTAGGAAGCAACTTTATTCCTCATTAGAAAAACTTTCTATTCAACTTTAAACAGAGAATGCAGCATTTCTCTTAGTAACGCGACGATGATACCTGAAAAGTACTGCCAACCAGAACAAGTGTTGACTGACCATTGTCTGGTCTGGTCTCAACTAATTCACTAGGTGGGCCAACAGTGCTGTGCCAATTAATTGGGACAGACACTTTTCTGGAGTTGCGAAATGAGGATACATTATAGCGGGACGAAAACGAACGACTACGGGCCATGGTGTGGTTTTGATCTGTAACAGCGCAATTCATCATTTGAAGACTGGCGGTGACCTTCAAAAAGACTGGGCGCATGCTGAGGTAATGGTGGACTCATCTGTTGTACGAAGGCGCCTTCTAGAAGCCGGGCACAAGGCCAAAAGATCACTTAAAGGCAGGTTCTTAGTGAGGCTATTGTGCGACAAAAACTGCAATGGGACAAAAAGCACACGGACTGGTTGGGAAGAGTCATATTTTCAGATGACAGGCACTTCAAAATTCAAGGCACCTGGTATTATGAGAGGGCGTGGCAATGGCAACCTTAGACCGTATTAACCCCAACCGTTCATACTATTTCCTTTGAAATACCTAACCCGTCTGCACATGACCCCCTAGCAATTGTTTCACAAATTTCGATCTTAACAGGAGCTAAATATCCCAAATTCATTAGTTCCCATATTATAAATCCTTCTTCTGAAAATGTATCTAATGCCCCTCCTATTGCCGCTGCTTCGCCCACTAGCCCGATTTTTGACCCCCATCTGCCTCCCACAGTTAAAATAACTCAGCAAACTTTTGACCCAACAGAATGTCGTTATGTACTAGAATACACGCCTCCTTCTAGCGTATCTGCATGACAAATCCGACTCAGTTTGTTATGAGGTAAAAATTAAAACAAGCTTCATGGTCTCCCTATAGCAGGAAGGATTCCCAACTGACCATACAATTCTGAGGAACTTATATATCAAGTTCCACAAGATTTTCAATATGTCTCCCCAAAAAGTCTCAAAAACGATGTACTGAAAACGACAAATTTTTACCTCCCTAACGTGCTACCATTGCCAGTGTTTCAACCATCCACTCCTACGCCCTCTAGACTAACATTCCTCTTACCTTCTACTATCAAAACGTAAGAGGACTGCGATCTAAAACCCGTGCTGTCTTGGTCCAATCTCCCATTTGAGGTCCGGATATAAAGAATCAGGAATTATTCCCCCTAGTTTCAACGATTTTCGAGACGGCGATCTTACTAGTCCAAAAGATGATTCTCCTTGCCGAGGTGTCCTACTGGCCGTCCACAATGACCTAAACTCTTCCCCAATCATTGTTTCTAATTCTTTTAAGCTTAACTTCTATAAAGTAACTTCTATAATGTTAACCATCCCCTACAGGTCCCTGTACGTTGTATTTTCACAACCTACCGGCATAACCTATCGAATGCTACCAACTCGCTGTCGATGTAATTGAACAAATAATTAACGTATCTGATCCTCTCGATGACATCATCGTATTCGGCTATTTCAATCTACCTCAACTGCACTAGACTCAATCAGATGATGAATCTTTTCTTATCGCAAACTCTAACTCGAGTAAAAGATGCCTCTTCTTGCATGAGCTTACAGACTCTTGCTTATGCCAAGTTAATAGGGTCTCCAATAATATGGGTAGGCAATTAGACCTCATTTTCACCACTGACCCCATAAACTCCTCTGTCTCGCTCTGTCCCCTTTCCCTATCGACCATTGATAATTTTCACACGCCACTTCTTCCTTCTCTTTTCCGCCACTTATCGCATATATGTCACCAATATGTCCCTTAATGATGCTCTCTCTATCTTCTACAGAGATTTATTACTCTAAAACTCCTTCTACGAGCAACTCGTGGTATAAACGTGGAGAAACATGGGCAGTTTTCCTTGGATCCAATTCTTTTGCTGACTATTTCAATTATCTCGGGTCATACCTTCAATTCGCCCAGCTTCATAACGTTCTCTATCAGCGATACCTTACGTCTTTCTACCAATTCGTTAACTACAAAAATAAATCTGACGGGTTTCCTCCATCCTTCGTACCGGATCCCTCTTACTTCAAATACCTACTTAATAGAAAATGGTAATAGAAAATGAATTACAACAACTTAAAGTTGAATACTCACTCGGCCCAGATGGCCTTCCATCCATATTTCTTAAAAAGTGTTCCACTTTCCCACCGCCTTTCAAATCTTTTCCAGTTATCGCTATCTCAAGGTGAATTTCCACAGATATGGAAGTCTTCTTTCATAACACCGATACACAAAAAGGGATTAAAGAGTGAAGCACTAATTCTGTGCAAGGATTCGCACAGTGCAAATCTTTTATTTCCCCTAATCAACACGGCTGAAAGGTAGATCAACTGCCACTAACCTCGTCGAATTCGCGTCATCTGTTCTCTCAGCCTCAGAAAGTGGTAAAGAAGTTGATGTTATAACAACTGATTTCAGCAAGGTCCTGGGTTTTGAACCCATTTTCCTAAAATGGATATCTTCTTGCGTGGACAATCGTTTTTATAGTGTTTGTTTCAGGTCTGTTCCATCGGCCCCTTTCTTGGCCACTTCAGGTGTTCCTCAAGGTAGTCACCTAGGTCCACTTCTCTTCATCCTAACCATTAACGATCTTGAAAGGGTCATTCACCACTCGGCACTTTCTGTCTATGCTGACGATACAAAAGTTTTTAAACCCATTTCCTCACAACACGACTCCAGTCTCCTTCAAATAGACCTAAATAGTTTTCCACCTGGTGCATCAAGAACTGCTTAGCACTCAATGTCACCAAATGTCAATCGGCTACCTTCTCATGTAAGTGCAACAAGTCTTCTCCCCGAATTTACCTTCCCCAACGCCAACCCATATCCCTTGTTCAATTTATCCGCGACCGTAGCATATTATGCGACAGGGAGCTGAATTTCCGCTCGCTCTATTGATGAGAAACGAGTAATTACTAAAGCAAACTTCGTTGAAAGATGGTCCAAAGAATTCTGCAATCCGTATGTGACCAGACCACTACGCTAGCCAAGCGTGGTGTCCCTTTCAACGAGTTCATGTATCACGAATTGGGAAATCTACGTTGATACTATCTCTTTTATCTAGATCAATCTCCTTCGAGATCCCCCACCGTAGAGGTTGTTTCTCCTCTACGGTGCTGGATGTTTAAAGTCGATCTATCGCATGATGAGTAGCGTTAAGTACGCAGACATTTGGACCATTGACCGTGTTGCTGACCGTGTAAAGACCGTTCCCGACCGAAGAAGCAGTTTTCCAACTAGATCTTGCCCCATGTCCAGGAAAATGATTCAATTCTGTCATATAGTTCTGAAAATGGAATCAGGCTAATCGACTTAGTGGAAGGATGAAATCTCTTCACACGAGTAAATGGACCGGCAGCCTGTGCGATCGTGCCATGCGGATGTCCAAACGTTTGTAGGGCCCGATATCGATTCAGACTACTGCGTGGTTGTAGGCGAACACTAGAGTACTATTCAAGTAGTCGCAAAAAACTGACTGATGGAGCCTTTTCTGAGATAGTCTCGGAACACATTTCTAGATACCGCACCATCGAGCACAAAAGACCTGTAGCGCCGGTGTCGACAAGCCATTCGAGACGCGGCGTCTGATCATTTCAGCTTTAACCGAACACCGACACCCAACATAAGAGTCTCATAAGCGCACGATGCAAAAGAAGAAGCATACCAAAGGCCCTATAAAGATGAACGAGAGCTGTTATTAGATAGGAAGCGTGCCGAAAATTATTTATTTATTTATTTATTTATTTATTACTAAGTAAGTATAGTTTACACGGTAAGATAATGGAATCTTTTAAATGTGGAAGCCCTTAAATTTTTCAAATATCAGATACAAGTATGTGCAAGTATATATAACAATAAGAATTCAGGAAGTGATAACAAAATAAAATAAAATAAGGTAAATAAGATAAAGTAAAAGAGAGAAAAGGATAGAAAGGAACAATTGGCTTTACAATCAAATTGAACATTTTAAGCGTTTAAAATTCTAAATCTAATTAGTTTCATTGGCCAGGTATTTTAAGAGAGAGGTTTTAAATTGTTTTATGCTTCTAATTTTCCTAATATTTATGGGCAAAGAATTCCACAGCCGTACGGAGTTTACGAAGAATTGGCGTTCAGACGTCAAGCAGGCACAGCTCGTTTGAAAAAGCATACATGATCTACCTGACTGAAGGAAGCGTAGCCTATTGAATAGGTATGCTGGTTGCTTAGTTTGAATTATGCCATGCAAGAGACTTAGCGTTCTGTATTTGAGCACATTATCAAATGTACATCCGCTGATTTGCTTTGAGTAAAAGGAAATATGGTCATATCGTTTTAGGTGAAATACAAATCGGGCAATATTATTATATACGAATTGAGCTTTCGTCTGGAGTCGTAGTCGGGGCAGCAAAAGATTTCAGAACAATATAGCAGAATCGGTATTAGGAGGGTTTTCGACAAGAGCTTTGTCCGTGTAGGAACAAAGCGATGTGCAGTCCAGAGAGCACGTAATCCACCATATATCTTACCTATAGTGGCGTTTATGTGGGTAGACCAAGTAAGGGTCCGGTTAAATATCAGGCCCAGGTTGTTGGCGCAGTCGACGTACTCTATTGGACTTTGGGCTAGTTGGATTGGTGGAAAGTGAGTAAGGTCCAGTTTTCTTTTATGGATCACAAGTGCTTTTGTTTTCTGGGCATTAAGACGCAGTTCGTTCTTAGCTGACCAACCAAGTATACACTGGAGATCTTCATTCACCTGCGCAGTGGCTTCGTGAACCAAATTCATGGGAGAACTTAAGTGGATCTGGGCATCATCGGCGAACATATGAATTGCACAATGCACGACAACCTTTGGCAGTTCATTTACGTAGAGCGAAAAAAGCAATGGTCCAAGAATGGAGCCTTGCGGTACTCCCCTCTTTATAGGCAAATAGCATGAATATCGGTTTCCCGCTACAACCTGTTGTCGTCTTCCTTCTAAGTAAGAAAATGTAAGTTTTGTAGAGGGCAATGAAAATTTAAACTCTTTTCTGAGCTTTAAGCAAAGTATAGTGTGATTAACGGTGTCGAATGCTTTCGAAAAGTCAAGTAACGTTAGTATTGTAGCATGGTTGTCATCAATAGCTTTCCTAATTTCGTCAATTATCAATAATAACGCAGTCTTGCAACTTCGTTTTTGACGGAAGCCAGATTGATTCTCACAAAGCAGTTCTTTACACTGTAGATAGATTTGAATCTGTTTGAGAATACATTTCTCAAAAACTTTTGAAAGGAATGGCAGAATTGAGATAGGTCTGAATTCCACTGCATTTCCATTCGATTTCTTTGGAATAGGAATACTCGTAATTTTAGCGTCTTTCCAATGAGTGGGAAAGACTGACGTCGTTAAAATTGAGTTGAAGATATGTGTTATAAAAGGCAGTAAATATGGAAGCAGAAGCTTAACAAATTTTGGATGAATTTCATCGATCCCCATAGCATTTGATTTGATCGATAGTACCGTAATAGTAATAGTAATCTGTAGAATTCAAAGTATGATTCTCTACAATCAAGAGTACCAGCCACCGGGGCTGGTCGAAAGTAGTTAAGCTTACTGAGGGTGGATCACTTGACATTAAAAAAGTTGAGTTAAGGTGGTTGCAGTCCATATCATCGGGAGGTTTAGGCCTTTGTTTTCCTAATCCAAGTTCACGGATATGTTTCCAAACCTCTCTGCCTGAGGAGCAGCTACCGAACTTCCGATAGTAGAAGACACGCTTGGCGTTTCTTATTTTAGAAACCGCTTCATTACGTAATTTGCGATATATATTTAAGAACTCAGGCATTCTGTATTTTTTCCAGCTTTTATAGGCATCATCACGGTTTTTCATAAGCTGTGATGATAGAAAGGATTCCTTCAGCAGACTTTCTAACGGCGAAAATTACAACACTAACATTCTTCTGTTAGCCAGAATTCACAATTCAACGTGGATGATGATTGACAACAATTACTTCCGACTAAAAAGAGATCTGGAGTGGGATATCTTAACCAAATGTCTGGAATAACGAGCCGGTTACCTGAATCATGTAAAGCAGTAGAGATTCATTTGGTAAGGAACATTCACCGAAACATACACCTACTCATTTGCAAAAGAGTGAATGGAATCTCAGGCTGCACCTCAAGAAGACATTCATTCTTAATTCCGCCACCTGTACAGGAATCAGTCTTCTACTACTATGTAAACGCTTGATACCCTTTATCAGCATATTTACCTTGGAAAAGAACCGGCAGCTCAAGCTGATAAAAGCAAAAGTCCTTACGAGTTGCAGAATCACATTCAAATATCAAAAACTTAAAGCGAAATATGTTTAGGACACCTACTATTCTATTTTATTCAGTGGATGATGTATGTTATCCAAACGTACCAAAGTACTGAACTTATGTGAAACGTGCTATCGAAGATAGGGCCCAAATCAGTTTCGTACTGAAGTACAGAGGGTGGCAGGTTCAATCGATTTTCAACGAGGAATAATGCTAATCGACAGGAAATAGCTATAAGGCTTTACTGAAAGTAATTATGTATCACATAACAGATCCAGATGTAAGAGAAATTTGAAAAGAAATTCGAAAGGACGTAAGAATATGCAAGCAAATCCTTAGTAACTATCTTCATCAACAGCACGTAGCCCATTTTGAATGATATTGTATGCAAAAGCACGTTGAACGTAAAGGCAAACCACATTGAATGTAATGAAAACAATTATAATTGCTTTTTGGAGGTCGACTGCCTCAAATCTAAAACGGACGTCCTTCTATATACTCGTACTCCTATACTCCACCTCTCTATACTTCCGATTCCTGTTTTACAATTGTAATATACCGAAAATTCAATTGCAAAACTCCCTCTGTATTCATTTCGGGTGATTAATGAAAAATAAATATATGTTACACGAATTTCCCAGGACATCGCTAAGGTAGCACGATATTCCTTCGTACCTACTCGTATTCCTTTAAGAAAAGGCACTCACTCTCTCCTGACCATCTAGAATTTTGGAAAATTAGGAAGAAAAAAATCTTATTATACGTTTTGCCGGATGATTTATGCTCCGGCCGGCGTCTATAACAAAAAAAAAAAAAAAAAAACAGATACAGCAACAAATGAAAATGGCTGGATATGGCAGGACGTGGTCGAGGAAGACCGTCTAAGTCCTTTTTGATTTATGTTGCGTCGTCTCGTGTATTCGTATGCATGTAAATGAATTATTTTCAGAGGATCCCGTAATAATGATGAATTTTCCGGCACTTCTTGTACTTCTTGTTTGCGGATAATTGTTGGGACGTACCCGCACACATACGAGTACACAAACACATAACCGCGCAACAATTATGCCCAAGCAAAAGGATCCATTTGAATGGAATCGATAAAGGGATGAAAATGATTTCAATCGGTTCTATCCGGATGTGAAAGTTTGTGTATTTGACTTTTAGGGATGGGTGGTAGAATCAATGGATTTTCGGGAAATTTATTTCAGAGCGGTAAATCGCTTTAAATCAACGATGAGTGATGAGGATATGTTGTGGGGGTATGCTGCTCAAAAGGCATTGGCAAATCTCCCCAGAATGAATGGCTGTGAATATTTAAATCGTATTTAGGGCTGTGATTTAGGAGCGAATAAGCGCAATTGACAGATTGTCGGAATTGATAATAAAAACGTCAATTTTGCATTTAGAAAATCGGTAGACCTCCTTTTGAACTAAGAAATTTTTGGGAACAACCTTGCATCTGAAGACGTCTACACAAAGGACAATGATAAGGTCAAATGTACCAAAGTGGGGGATGCAGCGGAGCAGGGTATAGAAAAAGGTCATCTATTTTATTAGGCTTGTCTGGAGTAATCGACTCGAAACGTCAGATGAAGGTTGAGACCATGTGGCTGATTTCAAGGCGCTGTCAGCATACATTTTGAATACTAAAGCGAACAGGGGAATCTTACGCCTAAAGAATTATCCGCTTAATTCTATAGTGAAGCAAAGAAAGTTCGACTGTACATGATCAATTAATAGGAAGGTTGGGCACTAGAGAGGTGTACGTATCGTTTGATTCTGGAATTATCAAACCTCGGGATGGACCCTCGTTTATTTGCTATAACTTTGCATGAGATAGGGATCACTTTCACTTATAAGTAAGGATGGACATGTGAAACATAGCCGATAGACTGAAAAAAAAAATAATAAAATTGTTTCCTCGACTGTCTAGATTGGGCCAAGAGGTTTTCTATTGCCGACAAATAGATAATGTTATTTCTGCTTTTGTGTTTTCAACACAGACGCAGTCGGCTAAGAGTCTCACTGTGCCACGGCACTACCAGAAGCCACAGATATGAACATAAGTGTAATCTTCTGATGGGTTCATGAACGTTGCAGAACTCTTTGCAGAACTAGCGACATCTTCATAGTATTGCATCGGGATTATGAAGAGGTTTTCTAAAATGGCTTGGAGCAAGATTTTACGCCTCTTTGACTTTGGCATCACAGGATCACGTACTTTCTATGGCAATGTTGTAGAAAATTAAGGGAATCCAGAGAATACGTGATAGTCATAAAGATAATTAGTTTTATCCTTCCGGTTAATAATGGAAAATAATTTCATTCAAATGGCTGCCTCGGCCTACACGATCGGCCCAATTTTTAAGCACATTATCGAATGTGTGCAGCTGTATTTCACCAATGGCTTCACGAATATTGTCCTTTAAAGCGTCAATTGTCTCTGGCTTGTCGGCGTAACACTTATCTTTTACGGCACCCCACAAATAATAGTCCCAACGGTGTCAAATCGCAGCTCCGCGGTGGCCAAACGACATCAGCTCTGCGGCTGATAATGCGACCTTTAAAAACAGGGCGCAAAACATCGAGTGTAGCTTCGGCTGTGTGGCACGAAGCGCCATCCTGTTGAAACCAAATGTTACCAATATCCTCCTCTTCAATTTTTGTGAACAAAAATTCGTTCAACATGGCCCGATAACGATCGCCATTGACTGTAACGGCCACTCCTTGCTCATTTTCGAAGAAAAATGGCCCAATTATGCCTCTGGACTAAAATCCGCATCAAACACTGACTCGTTTTGGGTGTATCGGCTTTTCAATGTATGCGTGCGGGTTTTCTGTGCGCCAAATGCGACAATTTTGCTTGTTTACATACCCGCCAAGATCAAAATGAGCTTCATCTGAAAAGATGATTTTTTTGGCAAAATCGGCATCTTCTCTAAGTCGATCGCAGGCCCACTTAGCGAAGCGAAAACGCATTGGATGGTCAGTTGGCTTCAACTCCTGAACCAACTGGACTTTGTATGGCGTCATACCAAGGTCTTTATGCAAAATTCGTCCCAATGATGTCTCCGAAAGGTTCAATTGTTGAGAACGACGGTGAATAGATGTTGATGGCGCTTCACGCACACTTTCTGCCACAGCAGCAATATTCTCGGGTGTAGGCACTGTTTTTAGCTTTTCACGCTTTGGTTTATCGATGAGGATGCCAGTTTCTTTCACTTTTTTTCACAAGATAACGAACATACGGAGTTGACGGTGCTTCTCTTCTTCCAGAATCCGTACGCAATTTTCGCACACATTCTGCAACATTACCATGATTTTCAAAGCAATGTCGCAATATTTTCCAGCGTTGTTTAAGCGTACACACAACCATATTCGTTCAGCGGAAGGATAAAGCTAATTATATGTCAAATCAGACATGAGCTAAGTGTTACCATTCACGAAATAAGCACTAGTTGAAAAAAAAGCGTTAGATGGCGGACCCTTTATATCCAGGATTTTTTGTTTTGATATATCTGACACTGTGGCGACTGATAGGGAAACAGCTTACTGTCGTTGAATTGGGCCTAAAACGCAACAATTCGCCTCCCAATAACAGTCCCCGGTAACTGCATGAGCAAGCCCTTACTCAACCAGTAAACCCTTGCTCATGCAGGCTAAAATGACAAGGGTATGCTGGGCCAGTCGCATGATACTGGGCTACTCCGTGACGAATCAACTAATGGCCTCGGATAGGAATGGATTCAGTACTGACGACCCTTGCAAGATTTTAAACGACCTTCGGATCAGCATGTGGAGTGTTCGGACCCTTAACAAACCACCTGCAGCCGAGCAATTTTCGGAGAATTTTAACTGCTATAACACAAATATCAACGCCATCTATGAAGTGTGATGAGAGGACCCGGACGTAAAAAAAACTAAGATATACGAGTATACTATGGTGACTACAATAGGGAAAAGAAACAGCGCTTATTTGAATGCGGATTTACAATGTAAGCGGACTTAGGCAAGAAGTTTTGAGCTTCCGACAAGTGAGCAAGAGTTTTATGAAGTTAGGTTCAATTCGCTAACATAAGTCTATTACGCGTCCATGCCCCTACGGAAGACAAGGACAGCGCCACAGTTTCTACGAACTCTTCGACAAGACATATGAGCAAGTTGGAAGTATAAGGTTAAAATCAGACAGAATGCTTAATGACGGGATAGGAATGGGTGATAACTTTGTTAGGACAGTTGGTAAGCATAGATTATACAACACCACGTCTGACAATGGACTTAGGGGTACTGACTTAGCGGCGATAGGAAATATCACTATAGCAAACACAGGAGTTCCTCAACTCAATATGCTCGTACACTTGAGGACATGCATGTCTCCAGATCATGAAACGCCGAATCAAATTTCTGGAAGTCGGAAAGTAGAAACCACCTTGTTGCAGACATGTGGATTTGTGGATGTGGATTGTGAATGTCGATTTCTTTTCAAGCACCACAACAAAGAAGAACTACTCAGAGAAGATATAACGTAGAAAAACTAAAAGCTCGCAAGAGACCGTCAGAAACCTCTCAGCAACTCCTATTCCACCAGCATCAAGTACCGAAAACCAACGTGCAATCAGTGATGCCTCAACTGATGTGCTGGGTTTTATTCGACCACCACCAAGCAATCCCTGGTTTGATGAAGAATGCAGGCAAACAAGAAACCAACAAAGCGGCGCTGAAACGAAGTTCGAGAGCCGCTCCGGAACTCTACGAGCAGAAGAGACATGAAGAATATCGGCTTCTCCGGAAAAAGAAAAAAGAGTACGATAAGCGTGCTATAGAAGATATTGAGAGGCATTAGGTAAAAAGAAAAATTTCAAGGCAGGAAGACCCATACAGAAGCCTGTAGAGATAAAGAAGACAATCTTGTAGTCGGTGCTGAGAATATGGAACAACGTGTTTTTCTGCAAACAGCCAAACATGACGCCTTCAGACAGAATAAACCATTCAACTCTGACGATGATCACCAAAACTGACATCCTTCTGACCAAAACGAAGTAAGAATAGCAATATCTAAACTGGAATCCAACAAAGCAGCTGGGCTTGACGGCTTACAGGCTGAGATATTAAAAGCTACTGGAAATGACTTTGTGGAGAGCATACACCAACTCATTTCTCGATTGTGGTCAGAAGAGAGTATGCCTGGTGAATGGAATCTCAGCACCGTATGCCCGATCTACAAAAAAGGAGACTCTGTCGCCTGCGCCAACTACAGAGGTATAAGTCTCCTCGACATCGGATACAAGACACAAGAGTTAACAGCTTGATTGGCCTCTATCAGTGCGGTTTCAGAAAAAAAAAAGATCCTGTAAAAAATTCAAGAAGTCCAAATCGATACCCACCACCTTTTCACCGATTTTAATGCCGCAGATGACAGCATTTTTAGAGTCTAGTTTTGACATCTTTGCCAAATTCATTCGCTTGCGTAGAATGACAATTGAGAACTTTCTCTGCTCCGTTTGTGCAACTACAAACATACGTACTAGTAGATGATATCGACATAATTAGAAGAACTGAGGGGGCTATCATCGGTGCGTACGATAATATTGAAGCAGAAGCGGCCAAAATGGGTTTAGAGGTAAATGAGAGCAAAACTCAAGGAGGACACACAACGTGGACAAATTGGACAAAACGTTACAGTCGACAGCTATAATTTCGAAGCAGTAAGGGACTTTGTCTACCTTGACTGTTGCCAATCGCGGTTTCCTTGATCTTAGAAGGCAATTGGGTAGTAAGCTCCTATCTTGGAAAACTAAGGATACTCTATGTTATATAAGACTTTGATCATCCCAGTCCGACTTTATGGTCCTGAAGCATGGACGAAGAAAAATCCTCCGAAGAATACTCGGTGTCCGTTTGCTGACCTAGTCAAAAAAGTACGCATCATTCGCCTGAGCTGGCTAGGATAGGTAGAGCGAATGGACACTAATGTTACGATCCGTTAAATGATCTGTTTTAGTACCATTGGTCGGTCGCTCATTTTTGATTCGGTTACGTTCAGAGGTCATTATGGTGGCTACACGGTTCTTAAATTGTTCCGTTCGATAATTATTAAATTGCAGGCTTCCGTTGGAAAGTTCAACATCGGCCATTGTTTCCTCTTGTTCCACTTGTACCTGGATGAATCTTGGACATCAGATGATGCAAAACATGGGACATTTTCGGCCTCCTTTGGCTTGAATTTAGCTCTAAAGCTCCTAACTCATGGCAATAGCTATTGTAATGGGGCAGTGAAAACTGTACTTGATATCTTTGCTATTGATATCAAAATTAATGACATATCGGCAGACCGATTCCAGCTATCTATGAAGTGTGCAATCGAGTAAAACGCGGAAGGCATATACTAGTAGCTAAGTTGATAATATGTGAGGCCACTCTGTAGAAGGGTGCCCTACCTACAGACTAGATATCGTTACCAATATGTTTTCCATGAATAAGTAGGAAAAAGAACCAATCCCTATTCTCAACGCATCTTTCTCTTCCTTCAAGGATCAAATTCTGGAAAAATATTTCTTCGGCAATTTTAAAAATATTTGCAACGTACTCTATTTAACGGTCTCCTACATTTTCAATTCAAGAGGTCCTATACACCACGACTTTGTGGTTTCTAAATCCAACTGTAAACCACCGAATTCCAACTTTTGACATAGACTCACCTTACAAACACTAAAAGCTCTAGATAGTCAATCGAATTGCTGATTTAGAAAACTACGAGTACACTCTTCAATCAAATTCCGATTTCTCACTGTTCAAGTGTCCGAGTGATATCACCATCACCGCCATTACCACCGAGCAGATACCAGATCGATTCATTAACACTTCAACCAGCTCATGAAGGTTTTCCTTTACCACAATATCCGCAAGCCACACAGTTGAGCAGAAAATTCCTGCTGCACAACACGAAACCAATTTAATGGAAATCCAAAACATTTTCTACTATCTCCGGTGGATGAGTGAGGGAAAATCCCAGCTCTGGTGGCAATCCGAGTGGTAATGGTTCACGATAGTGGTTCTGCCAATATTCTACTTTTAATTGGGTCATTAAAGTAGAAAATGGCATTGCCATATCCGCTATTTGTATCCTAGTAGTTGCACACCAAAAATCAAATTCAACAGCAGAAATACTCTTGTAAAAGGAATCACAAGCACCTTACACTTACCTCGGCATTGCAAGACAGGATATCAATTTAATGACTCAAATTGAAACCTAGTTTGTCTTGGGAATACCCAACGACCGACGAACACTCTTTTGTGTGGTTTTTAAGATAAAAGCCATTAAGTTGCATTGATTTGTGCAACAAAGTACTTACGTGAGATGTTTCGCTAACCGGGGGGTGGACTTTGTAAAAATCTGCACTCGAAGGGTGTCACAATATTGGGACTTGTAAGTTAGGAAACCGCTGAGTGTGGTCTTTGTTTTGGAGGTGTTCTTGCGGGGATTCTATGAGCAAGGAGAGATAATGGCACTAAAACGAAACTCGGAATGGGTAGATGTTTCTTTTTCTCCATTTTCACTTTGCCCTACATTTTCAGCCCAGACTATGCAACACACATCAAGTGTGTTTATTTTACTCCCCCGTGGTAACCATCGGGTACTGGTCAATGTCCATCCGGACTCGACTTGCCAAACTTTTACGAGCGAGTGCTGAAAAGCGGACAAAACTAGCAGCAAAGCAGCAGGTGAATTTCCTAGATGGAATCAATGGAGATGTAAAATCCTTGAATAAAACAAATGAGACCATATCCGGGCTTTTCCGACATATTTGGAGGTTAGGCCGGTAAGGTATTCTGATACTAAGTCAGGGCCTTGGAAAAGAGATGGTGGCGGATGAACCCTCATCCCCGAACAGGTTACTTTCTTCGATCAAAACAATCCCTCCTCCTAGGCCGTCGGGATGGCTGCCAGGCCATGAACAAAAAAACTCAAGTTACAAGGAAACAACAAGCATCGGATACGTACGGATCTACTGTTGACAACCCCTGCAAACGAAATAAGGACAACGAACTTCAGATCTGTACGTGGCATGTTAGGTCCCTTAATACAAGTAGGTCATGTGCAGTCGAATAACCAAGGCTGCTGCAAAATAAATGTTACCGCCATTCAAGAAATGCGATGGTATGGGCCGGAGAAAAAGAGGTCGAGAGATTGCGATATTTACTACAGCGATTGGAGTCGACGGCACAGACAGCGCCTATTTGGATGCGGATTTGTTGTTACAGGCAGACTTAGGAATTAAGTTTTGGATTTCTGGCATGTTAACGAGCGCCTTGTAACAATCCGTATTAAGGCTAAATTTACATGCAACTTACGAGCAATACCCTGGATATAACATTAAGATTGTCCTCGGTGATTTCAATGCAATGCTGGCAAGAGAGGTCAAATTTTGTATAGCCTACACCTCCGATGACGGATTCAGGCTAATCGAATTTGTAGCGTTTGCTTCCGGCATCTAGATATTCATAAGGAGACTTGCAGATCAACGGTCAAACACATGGCTATCGACGCAAGGCACTCCTCCATTATTATGGATGTCCGAGGAGCCAACATCAACTCGGACCATTACGTTGATGTACCCAAGGTACGGTTGTGGATATCCAGAACATCACAAGGACAATCTAATACTGTGAAGAAGTTTAACGTCGTAAGGCTACAATCACAAATCGAATCAAATCCTTTTCCAATCGAGTCACCCTTAATGTCTTAAGAAATCTTATCCCGCAAGCATCAAGTATTTAAAACCAGTGGCAACATTGTCAAATAGCTATCATAAATCCCGCCTCTGTTGTCTTGGGTTTTACGAGGCCACCACAATGAAATCCCAGGCTTGACGACGAGTGCTGGAAAGCAAGATGCATATAAAGCGCCACGTTGCTATACGAAGCGCTCGGTCGAGGAAATTGAGAGATGTTACTACGATAAAAAAAACATGACACGGACACAAACCCCGAACCGGAGCCTGTAGAGATGAACAAGGGAAATTGGTAAAAGGGTCGCAGTCGATGCTGAGGATTTGGAAAGAGCATTTCTGTAGACCGTGTAATGGCGATGACGAACCAAATATCGCTATCAGACAGAACGAACCTTTCAGCCTGGACGATGTAGACCAAAAATTCCACCCACCCGCCTTGGATGAAGTGAAAATAGCTATTCTAAGCGTAAGTCCAACAAAGCTGCTGAAGCGGACTGCCTGGCTGCCGGGCTCTTCAAAGTGGCAGGCGATGACTTGGTAAGGAGCATACGCCAAATCATCTGTAAAATATGGTCGGACCGAAGTATGCCCGATGAATGGAACCTCAGCATTGTTTGTCCGATCCTCAAAAAAGGAGACACGCTATCGCCTACAAGGTCCTTTTTGCAGGGTTGTGTAAATCCCTGAAGCCGTTTATCAACAACTTGATCAGTCCAAAACAGTGTGGCTTTAGGCCAAATCAATATATATCACCTTTCATCGATTTTAATGCCGCGTACGACATCATATATAGGAATGCCTAGGTTTGCCACAGTTGACAAACTCGTACAATTGTACAGGATGACGATGGAGAAAGCACTTTACTCCATCAAGGTCGGTAAAAAACTCACCGAGACCTTTGATATCAGAAAAAGATTTAGCGAAGGCGATGCGCTGTCATGTGATTTCCATAACATCATTCTTGAAAGAACATCGCAAAGCTCACGCGCCAATACAAGACGCACAGTCCTTCCGAAATCTCTCCAATTTCTCGCATATGCCGATAATATTGCCATAATCGGAAGAAAGCAGCATGATGTCAGTGGGGCTTTCGCGAGTATTTAGACGGAAGCCGCTAAGATGGGTTTAAGGGTCAATGAGGCAAGACCAATTACGTAGTGTCACCAAGAACACCCAACACCGACATCTCGCGGAGAACGTCACCCTCGACAGATACTATTTTGAGGTGGCTGAGGACTTTGACTACCTAGGTTCCGCTATCAAATCAGACAACGACACCAGAGCGCCGAGATCAAATGAGTTGTAACCCTTGCCAATCGCTGCTTCTTTGGGCTAAGAAGGCAATTGACTAGCAAAGCTTTCTCTCGAACAAGAAAAGTGCGCAGAGTAATGGACTTTATCAACAAATGGATGAGGGTGCTCATGGTTACTTTGAGGGGAACATTCTTCAGGTGATTTTCGGTACCGTCTGCATCGACGGTGAGTGGAGGAGAAAATACAACGGGCTGTACAGCGACATTATCTTAGTCAGAAGAGTGAAAATTCAATGACTGAGTTGGCTGAGTCATTTAGAATTGATGAACCCCAAAGGTCCGGTCCGAAAATTTTTCGAATTTGCCCCAAGGGACAGCGCAGTAAAGGAAGATCGTGACTCAGATGGCGCAGGCATGTGAAAGGGAATCTCAACCAATTTAGCGTGCGAAACTGCAATCAGCTAGTTATAATTGTGCTGACTGGAGACGCTTGTTGGTTGATGCCTAGGTCCACCTCGGACTGTAGCGCCACCTTAGGTAAGCAAGTAACTCACTGTTTAGAAAAAATAAGTATGCTAATACTCAGTTTTAAGGAACAAGGAAGCGTGGATATCAGAGTGTGCCTGTATGGAAGTCATCCAAATTCCTAAGTAGGAGACTTTGTAACAATGCTTTGTCGTTTGCAAATTGATGATGCATGCGCGTACATTTCCATAAGAAGTGCCGCAGTTTTTGGTTAGAAAACTTGCGCGCACTGAGATGATTTGAAAAAAAAAATTCGCATTCCATATATCGTATGGCTTCTTTCATCCAACGGCACCAAAAAGAAAAATGAATGACTGAACTGGTTTTGGTCTAAAAATAAATTGGAACAGGAGTGGAGAAAATCCAAATCCTAATCCTTATGAAAATACCCTAAACAAAGTATTCGTACGTATGCAAAGTCAGAAGTATGTGTAACTTCAAAAAGAGTTCCAGCTGTGCCTCAGGGCAAGTAATCCTAGGAATTCCTCAAAAACAATCGAAAACCCGAAGCTTTGTCAACTATGCGGGAAAAGTATCTCAGATGAGCTATAGCTAATGCTCTCGGGACAACCGATGATGATATTTATACGGAAACTTTGAAGGAAACACATTTGTGGTTCAGGATGTCTATGAGGTTTCAAATCATTATATGACAAGCGCTGAAAAGGACCAACAATTTGCCTTTTTGTGTCGAAATTACGCTCACCATTTAAACTTGGGCAACTCTGCAACCAATATTTTCTTGCCGCAGGGTTAAGTTAAGAAGAGAATGGAAATGACACAAATTTACCTTTGTGTCAGCTCATTCGTGAGAAGCAATCATCTCCTGACTACGATGACTAACAGCCAGGCAACATTTTCTGCTATGATTAGACAGGCACGTTAAAAGAAGACGATTTGATGGAAAAAAATGAATCGAATACAGAGTTGCGAGGTCATAACCATGTGGAAGAGGAGGAATTCGCGAAAAACCAAAAATCCATTAACACCTGTTTCGCTAATCGCATAACAAAGCCCGAAACTTTTACCTACACCGAGTTGAAAGCAGAGTCTCTATGCCTAGTACTCGTATTCATGCCTAGTTTCACAGGCATCCTGATGTAATCCCTGTCACTTAAACTGCAGTTGACCTGAGTAAAACCGCATAATACACTGTTAGGTCCTGTGACTCCTTCAAGTCGACGGGCACCGATGGTATACATACATATGTACATATGTCCAGTACTGCTAGCCTGCCATACGAACCGGCATGCAAATATCTTCAGACCAGTCAGATTGAATTCCTTCGTATTGAAAAGATGTTTCAACCAGCGGTGTTGGATTCGAAGGGGCTATTATTTTATAGCTGATGCACGCAGGGTTGGCATATGTTGGCAGGTGTCATCTAAAAATTTGGAAAATGCACCAGTGAACGCTATACAGTGAAAGTAAAAATCCTAATCGTTGAATTCTATTACGGAAATTCACGTTCACGATGCAAATATGGGTTCTGTAAAAGATGTGAAGAGGCCGCTGCTGGAAAGGAAAATTTCGAAAACGACCCAAATAACGACATTAACCTTTCCCATGAGCCTGATCCTTTCACAGCTACACTGCACCGAATTTTAAGGAACAATTTGGCTCTCCATAACTACAATGTCCAATTAACGCATGAACTGAATTCAGCCGACATTCTAGGATTGCGACCTGGAAAAAATGCATGCTGACATTGACAATGGTGGTTTTGGTGGCTTCTTTAATAAGCAAAATTGCCGCATCTGGGACACTGAAAATTCACGAGTGAATCAGGAGATGCCACTGCACCCAGAACGATTAACAGTTTGGTGCGGTTTATTAACCGGAGGTGTGATAAGGCCGTATTTTTTCGAAAATGAGGCCGAAAAGCGTATTACAGTCAATAGAGCATGCTACCGAAACTTGATAAACAATTTTTTGTGGCCGGAGCTAAAGGATATAGATACGGACAAACTATATTTTCAACAGGATGATGCTACATGTCATACAAATCGCGAAACAATCGAGTTGTTGAGCACAAAGTTTCTTGGCCGCGTAATTTCGCGTTTCGGAAACATTAATTAGCCGCCAAGATCGCGCGATTTAACACCGTTAGGCTTCTTTCTTTAAAATTATGTTAAAGACAAGGTCTACGCTAACCATTCCCAAACAATTTCAGCTCTGAAAGCAAACATTGAAGCCGCCATCCGCGAGATAGAGCCCCAATTATGTGAAAGAGTGATTGAAAATGTTGAGAAAAGTGGCACTCAAAAACGAAGAAATAGATACTCGTTGGGCGTTTTCATCGACATTGAAAAATTTTACGACAAGTGCAACTCGGTCAGAAAACAATACAGGTTGATCACTAGTTGTGAATCACTGATATTTCTCCTTGCCATTGATATTCTTGTCATTTTTTTTTTTTTTTTTTTTTAATGCATTTTATTTCTATAACTTAAATTACGCTTATATGCTAAACAAAAAACGCTTAAAAATTAGCTTAATTAACTTAAAAAATAATCTTATTGTAACTTACTGGCCCCATGCGGGCACTCTAAATTAAACATAATACTTAATCTATGTCTTTCGACGTAACTTACAGTCTGATTTTATTTTTATTTTAACATTTATTAGAACTAAGAAAATGAAAGAAAAACTTAGTGTCTGGACTTTTTTTTTTATCTATAAAAACTTAAAACTAAAACCTTATAGACTACCTAAAAATAAATCTTAAACTACTTAACCTACTTACGTCTAATACATACACATACATACATATATATATATATATACATAATACCTATATACGTAATATATAAGCATATGTATACATACATTTTTTTTTTTTGTGTTTTTGTATATTTTTTTTCTTAACACCTAACTTAAACCTACCTAGAACTATGTAAGCCGGCCATGGCTAAAAAAAAAAAAAAAAAAAATTGGCTGGCCCACCTTGCTTCACGTGAAGCTAATTATCATTGGAGGAGTTCGACGACGAAGCATCCTCCCTTTCAACAAGCCACCAAAATTGTTGGTGCTGCCGAGCAACATCCCTCATGTCGCGACTCCCTACCGCCCTACTGAACCGGAGACGCTCTGCACTGCCATGTGCGACGTCTCTGTCGTAGTTGAGTCGCCTGTCCGCAGCTGTTCGAGCGACGTGGAAGATTAGCGGCACCGCCAATCTGTCCTGGATCAGACCTTTGCTATCTAGGTAGAGGAACGCTTCTGGAGGAATAAAGCCGTCAAAGCGAACTCTCTCGTGATACATATAATTGGGGTAGTAAGCCCCGGAGATCAGATTGTTCGATGAGGCCATTGCTCTTGCAACGTGCCTTCGAGTCAACTTAATGACGAAATTGTCCACTCTTATTAGGTTCGCCCTATTGTATAAGACCTCATTAGGGTAGAATTTTATGTACTGAGACTCTGGTGTTCTGTATAGGCGAAGACAAGTCCTAAGACAAGCCCTCTCAAACACCCGAATCTTTTCCAATAAACTCGCTCTCACGTTGAACCACACGGGACATCCAAATACAAGCATGGGCCTGATAAGGGCCATGTAGCAGATTACCTTCACCCTCGCGTCGAGTTGGCTGTTATAAAACAGTCTCTTTGTAAGGGCAAAAGCACCTTTGGCTCTGGCCAGAGCAACATCTATATGTTTGTTAAAATACAGAAATTGATCTAGCCAGATCCCACATTTCGACAAGCAAGTGGCTGCCCTTGCTGTCCCACGATCGAGAACTTTCGCCAATTCTTTCTGGTATCCCTAGAGGCCCCAGACAAAGGCGTCCTAAACAGAATGATTTCCGACTTCTGAAAGTTGATTTTCAACTTCCAGTCATCGCAATATCGCTTAATTTTGTCGAAGTCACGCTGCAAAAGCATATTAATGACCTCAATCTTTGGACCTGATCTGTACGCGATTATGTCGTCTGCGTACGCTATGGCATGGTGAAGTGAACCTATCAGATCACTCGTGTAAATGTTGAATAGGATCGGCGAATTTACCGCACCTTGTTGCAGACCGTTTTTAATGTTAAAAGTTCCAGCAGAAGTCGCATCGCCATTCTTCACGATGAACTGTCTACTGGAGAGCATATCGAAGAGAATATACAGAAGTGGTTTACTAATGCCCAACCTGTCCAGCTTGAAAAAGAGTCCTTCTAACCATATGGTATCGAAGGCCTTCTCCAAGTCAATCAGGCAGGCACCAGTGCACTGGTTCTTGCTTTTGTTCCATTGGATATCAGAAACCAGTTTCGACGCAGCATGAATGATATCATGCCCCGCCTTGAAACCGAATTGATTATCCGGAACTATATGTTTGTCCTCGACCCACTTAGTCAGGACTCTATTGATAACCTTTTCGAACACCTTACTGATGTTTGGAAGAAGACTGATCGAGCGGAGATTCGCCGGATTGGAAGTGTCTTTATCCCTTTTGGGGATGGGATGTACCACCGCAGTTTTCCAATGCGCTGGATAATGTGCAGTATTCATTGCATTATTAAACAGGGTGGTATAAATGTTTACCGCTTCTAGAGGGAGATGTCGAAGCACAATGTTCGGTATTTCATCGGTTCCCACTGATTTCTTACTTCTAAGTGATTCGAAGATCGTTTGGAGTTCCTCCTTCGAAATGAACGGGGGTAGTGCCCTATCGTTGGTGATGACATTATTTGCCATATTCTCGTCACTGAACTGGGTGAAACCCGAGCTCTCGAATCGCCAATTCACAATTTCATTTCGACGGTAGAAATTGTGCACAAGGACTCGATTCTCCAGATCGTGGTTCGGGCCAATGATAACATTCGCCTTGTACACTTCCTGGAAAGTCGCTCCTATAGCCTCTACCTGCTCTTGCGGATCCTCGATCACAAAGAAGTTGTCATCATCAACAGCCTCATTTGGATCTATGCCCGCTGCTACCAGTATTTGTTCGTTGTTCGTCGTTCGGGCGATTTTAAGACATGGAAGGTTGTTCTGATTATTTCTCCGAAATATTTTATTTATTTGCGGGAACATATTCGGGTTGCTGGTGTTTACAGCCCGAATTTTACTGTTCCAATACAAATTTACAGATGCTCTGTAATTTTCTTTTATTAATGTTTGGAGGTTTTTAATCGACGACTTCAGTGTCATGATCTCCGGGTTATGTCTGTCAGTAAACTGTCTGTACAAGGTTTTTAGTCTTGACAGCAGTCTACTTTTATGTCGGTGCAGTGCGTCAATAGTTGCGTTGCGGAATAGGTCTTCTTCGTCAGTGTGTCGGTACCGAGGTATCGTTATGTCCATTGTTCGTTTGATTGTCTCGTCCATTAGTCTTAGATACCTGTCAATCTCCTCGTTTGACAGATTTCTGTTGGACGGTGGGTAGAGCGAATTCGAGGAGAGTGCTCTAGTCAGTGTTCTGGTGAAGTGTGTCCAACGCACCCTACTATAATTGTAGGAATGCCTTTGGACAAACTCATCCAATTCCGCAATTTCGTTGGGAACAGTTATTTCGGTGCTGAGACCGCAATGGTCACTGTCATACACGAAAGTGCGTAGACAGTTTGTAGTTTGTTGGTTAGTACATGTCAGTTGTATTCGTGAGTCGAACAGCAGAAGATCCAAATAAGACCCGTGTCTGGGAAACGACGGACTATCCGTCGCCTTAAGCCCGAGTCGATACATCATACTGTGTTGACCCCACCAATTGAATAGTAGGTTCCCTCTAGTATTTGGTGCATTATTTCCCCAATCACTATGTTTGGCGTTGAAATCTCCGCCGATAATAAAATAGTTGTCTTCCAATTCCAGCCTCAGGAATCGAAAAAGTGTCTCGAGCTCTGAGATAAATATTGTGGATTGAGTAGCCTTAGGTGCATAGACAGACACCATGTACAACCGCTTTCCACTACGGAGTGGGATATACACGATGCATGCTTCCAGCACCTGGAACCTACGTACTACACGACTGTATACTCTTTTAAAATGTATACCTTTTCGTACGAGAATTGCAACGCCACCTCCCTGAATGGAGTTGGGTCGGTTTCTCCGTACTATTTTGTATCTTCTGTGCCTCATTTTGTGTCTCTTAGTAAGCTTAGTTTCGCTAACAAAAAGAACATCAGGGGCTTGGTCTTTAAGCAACTTAAATAGTGCGGCTCGTCGCTCGAACCTTATCAGTGAATTCACATTCACAGCAAGGACCTTCAGGGTTTGCTCCGCCACGTACGTACCCATTACGGCAAAAGGTGCGTTAGGCCAGGCAGCAGAGCGTATACTTGATCCACCCGCGCGGTCTGTTCAGTTAAATGACGTTGTAGCTGAGCCATCTGCCCCTGGATAGAGAGCAAGATAGCTAGCATGTCAGGTACTGGTTCCGGTGCTCTGGGCGCTGGGGCCTGAGAAGCAACCTTCACTTGCTGTACCGTATTTCCCCTACCTGCCGCCATTTGGGCGTAGGTAACATGGGGAGTAACGGCTGGAGTTTGCAAATGCACGGGTGGACGTTTCACTTCCACTTTCTGCTGCCGGGCCAGATTTATTCTTTTGATGTACTGGAATTTGGGACAACCCCGATAATTTGCGGTGTGTCCCGTGTTCCTACATAAATCACAAGAGAGTTGGCTTTTTTCAGACGTTCCGTCCTTACCCAGAGCGCATTCCTCGGACTTGTGGTTCTTTCCGCACTTCACGCATCGAGGCTGCATTTCGCAGTTCGACGCGGCGTGCCCGAACCTTTGGCAGCGAACACATTGCAAAATGTTTTCGCTCCTTTTTAATTTTTCCCAATGGACAACCTGGTAGTCTAGGACTTTAATACTCCTTAGACCATCCAGATTGCTGGTGGGACTTAGCTGGACCAGAAAAATCGGCAGTTGCCGCTTCTCCCTTTTGGCTCTGGCTGTGGTGAAAGGCTTGACTCCCACGAATTGGAGCCCTTCGCACTTCTTCTCTTTCAGCAGTGCAAGGAGCTCCCCCGGATCAGTCGACGGTTCTAATCCCCTAAGCAGCATTGTTTGCAGCTTGTCCCCCTTCGGGGTGTAGGAGAAGAACTCCGTCGTCGAATCCTTCAGTAATTTTTTTATTGTATAATAGCGCTCCACTGTGTTACAGTGGATCGCATGCCTATCTAGTGACAATCGTTTTATATAAAAGTTGTTGCCTATGGCCGACTTACACAGATCAATAGTGTCCTTTAACTCCAGTTTAAAAGTGTTGATTGGTGGCACTTTTTGCTTGGTGGCTTTCTGCTCTTGCTGTTGTTGTCTCTGCTGCTGTTGCTTTTGCTGATGTAGTTGTTGGTTCTGTTGTTGTTGTTGCTTCTGTTTCAGATTCTGTTGTTGTTGTGGCGGCTGCGTATGCTTTTCTTGTTGATGTGTTTGTGTCTTCTGTTTTGGCTGATGTTTTTGTTTTATTTTGTCCGTTTGTAATTTTAACTGTTGCTGGCTTGCAACCTTTTGCTGTTGTTGTTGTTGTTGTTGTGATTGGGAGCATACTTGTTGCTCCTTTTCACGCCTGGCTGTATACTTTGCCTTAATGGCAAGTGCTTTTTCTTCAAGCTGCCTGATGGTGCTCATTATAGCTTGGACTTCATCCTCTTCGTCGTCCGACTCTGAGACTGCCAGAGCTGCGAAGCTATTATCGCTTCCCTTGAAACGACCTTTGCCCCCATCTGACAAATGTGTTTCTTCGTCATATTCCGACCCATGACACTTGTTGTTTATTGCTGCCCTTGTAGTTGATGTCGTCTCCTCCCTTAATCCACCAGGCAGCTTTGCGATGGATTTTGTAAGAGAGGGACGTTGTGTCAAGTTAAGAGTGGGCCTCAGCCTCCTCTTTCTCTTCATCTTCGGTTCTGCTAACATGGCTGATTGGCTTGAACCGCTCGAAGCCTCGCCTGACTTTTCGGCTGGTCCCGCTATTGGTATAGCGGACCGCACCCCACACTTCATCACGTGATGTAGTAAACAACACTTACTAACAGTTCAATTTAATTGTTTTTTTTTTTTTTTTTATTTTAAATAAAAATGAAAAAGAAAAAAAAAATGTCTATGGCAATCGGGGATTCGAACCCACGACCTATGATATGCTGGCCGAACACACTGACACTCTGCTAATTGGAGCGTATGGAAATTTCCTCAAATATCTCTTTGTTATTTATTAAACTAATCACTGTGCACTCATAAGCCGAACCACGTCTGTACTCTACGGAGATCAATGAACGACTGATATTCTTGTCATTGGCCTGGCTCTCGTGGCCATCTTCCTTTTAAAGAAAAGTTGCTATTGATGCAAAACTCGCTGACTTATGGACGTTCGGTCTGAGAAACCATAACTTCGGTTGGTGCGGATATACCGTCTCGACCTTTCATGCACAGGCATTGATTTGGGCCAAATCTGAGTTGGGAAAGAAATGTAGTCGGGTCTTCACAAATGGCCCCGTGATGTAGGGTATGGTGCGAACTTCGAATATTACTCCTGACTTCTGCCCTCTATTGGTAGAACACAGCGAGCTGTTACTAGTGCGTTTGCGAGTATAGGAACAAAAGTGGCAAAAAGCGGTCTAGCGAAAACAAGGGTAAAACAAAGTATATGCTGTCAACAAAAAGGGCCACACACATCGACAAATTGGGTAGAATGTCACAATAAAAAGCTATAATTTTGAGGTAGTCAGGGACTTTGTCTACCTCGGCTCTGCTATCATATCTTTTCAGACATCAAACGAAGAAAAACGTTTGGCAATCTCTGTTTCTTTGGGCTGAGAAGGCAACTGCGTAGTACGGCCCTCTCCTGAGCAAATAAGGAAACTCTATATAAGACCCTTGTAATTCCAGTCCTGCTCTATGGTTCCGAAGCATGGACACTTTCTAAAGCGGATGAAGATATCCTTGATCGTTTTGAGAGAAAAACTTTGGTCCCGTATGTGCTGACAAGTTCTGGAGGAGACGATTCAACGATAAACTAACTCTACGAGCCGTACAGCGACAGTGACCTGCTCAAAAAACTGCGTATTGGGCGTTTAAGATGGCTGAAACATGTAGAGCGAATGAACACCAACAATCCAACGCAGTAGAGGAAGGCCGCGCCTTCCGCCAGGAAGAGGAGGTCCTCAACCAATTTGAAGTCCGAAACTGGAGCCAGATAGGCAAATACCACGCTAATTGGAGGGACTGTAGGACCCGGACTGTAGCGCCGCCTAAGTAAGAAAGTAAGTCTATCTTCTAAGCGGAGATATAGGCAACCCTAATGACAGCGAATAATATTGTAAAGGAATGGTAAAGCAAACGAAATATCTGCGTCTGTAAGAAGAGGTTTGCGGTGCTTAAGGCTTAACAAAGATAGGTTTCCCTAAACGCATTACAAAGCCTGATGTTACTGAGTCTTGTTTAGATTACATGGGGTCGCAGGAAATGAGACCGCTGAAAAGCTTGCTAAGGCAGAGAATATAGCTTTTCAGAATACGAAACTGAAATAGGCCCTCTTACATCATCGGTAAGTCCTCTATTAACAATTGGTTCTGTTGTGAGCAAAACTTCATATGGCGTTACCCTCCAGGATGGTGGCTGATCAAACGAGTTGTTCCCAAAATTTCTTAAATGTCAGCAACTTTCTAGCTGCCGCTTACTAAGAAAGATAGCAAACTACTTGACGGGGTCGTAAAGAGGGCTTCTTTGCTAACCATCTAAGTGTATTAGTGACACAACATCCTGCAGTGTAATTGATACCGACACCTCGGGACGTTTCCTTTGTGTATGTCCGCCTTTCGCCCACATTAGGCTATATTTATTTGGCGTCAGTGTGGCGGTTACTAGCTCTGTGGGTTGTGAAGTGTTTACTTATTTATCTTCGAAACACTGTGAGAAATTCTACTAAGAGGAACGTACAATGAAGAAGTCAAAACAAAAGGTCAACGGCCCCACAGAGGCTACCTTGTGAAACACCATAAAAATGTCAATGTTTCGCTTCTGGTAAGGATGAAAAATAAATGAGTGCACGCAATTTGGTGAATTAGCAGCTCAAGGAGTAAACCTAACAAAAGTGTTGTTGTCTTCAAATAGGTGAGAATTTACATCATAAAAAACTCGGAGAGTCCTAGTCCGTGAGGATTTATACAAGTGTTTAAGGGTAGTCAAAATTCAGGTTTTTCAAATCCGAAATGTCATGGCCACGCGACACAGAATATTGGCATCAAGTTCAAGTTCACAGAAATGACAGCAATTATTCTAAAAAAAAGAGAATAAAATTAAACATTGAGCTATGTCATTTTGTGAATGAATAAACAGGTACTAGGGCTCAACAAAAATATTTTAAAATTCATAATGCTTGAGCATAAATTTTCCCTGTCTAGACGAAATCGTCTTTCTCAAAAATTTATAGAAAAAAATTAAGAATCAAAGTCAATCCTAATTTACAATTCTAACCTTAGATATCTGGACTCATGCTTCAGTTACTATTTCTCTCTCTCTCTCTCTCTCTGTGTAAATGAAGAACATTTTTGAGGTCTCAATGGAATTTTCTATTGAAGCAAACCACGAAGAAGCGAAATTTATTTGATCCCAGTGAAGGCAAAAAGGCCATCCTATATCCTTTGCCTTTGTCCGTAGTTTCCATAAAATTTATTTGTTTTTTTCTAGGATCCACTCTGGAATTCTCTTGCCTGAAATAGCCCACTTGGACATATTTTGCTGCTTTAGAAAGGGCATCCCCTGAGTGCTTTGTAATGCTAATTGCTCCACGGTAAAAAATCAGGAAAATGTTGCCTCTGAAAGTTTTCTTTTCACAAGTGAAAAAGAGATATCCTCTTAGGATCAGGAGCTAGAAGCACTGCTGAATAGCTTAAAATTTAATTTATCTTCTCATTTTCGAGGAAGAAAAGTCGCCCCATTCATTCGTAGGTGAGTAACTAGAAATTATGGAAATTAAGACGCGAAGTGCTATGCTCGTATAATGCTCCATGGTCAAATGTCGGGGTTTGTTTTTTTTTAGAAAGGTAATTGTAGGATTCTAATCCTATCATTGTGAGCTTTTGACGAGCTGATTATCCTAATATGAAACTCGTACTTAAAGAAATAATTACTTAGGAGTAAGTCGCAAGTAGATGAAAGGTGTTGAAGCTGTCGGCTTAACTTAAGTTGTAGTGATACGAATAGAAAGCCATAGTTTAGGCAAAGTAACTCTTTACTCCCATCCATATTCCCAATAGGGATTTTCTGAACTCATAGCAACGTTACTTGCACCAGTTTTCGGCGGGTATAGTCGTGCGAATAAGCGTACAACGGGCGGTTATTGGAAGATCCGAAACAATTATTCACTCCATTATATTGCCCTGCCAGTGAAACACTAGAAGTAAGGAAAATATTGCAGCGAATCCGCGCCCTTGTCAAGATCTGGACGTTTCACTTCCCTCATCTACAGAATCGTTACAGATGATGATAAATACAGTATACGTCAAGAGTACCGTGTTTTGTGGAACTTTATAGTTCACCTGTCTAGGTCAGGGATAGTGATTTTTCACAAAGTTGGAAGTAAACCCAATCGAACGGAAACGTGGCACTACCATAGCGATGTGATCGATTTGATTTATAACTAGCGCGCACTCAGCGCGGGCGAAAGAAGAAAAGAGAGATACCGATGTACATTACCGATCTTAAATGTTTGCAAGTTATAACGACCAGGAAATAGAGAGCTCGCTAGGGCATTCCATAAGCGAGTTGTACGGCTTAGGAACGAATCACGATATTTCAGAGTACGAGTACGTCCGAAAGTGGGCTCGAGGGTATTATGGTTGAAGGCTTAAAGAGGCGGAATGGTACTGGCGATTTTAATGGATTACTAGTGAGACACTAGACATTACGTCGGTGTTCGAGGGTGTCAATTGACTGACTGATATTAGTATCACCTATGAGTTTTATAGCACGGTTTTGAATTCTATGGGCGTATGAATGCCTTATATATTAAGGCTAGAACAGAGGGTTTGAAATATTCTCACATTGCATGAGGAAACCTAGACATTTCGCAGAATTTTTGACAACATCGAATATGCGGTCATTTCAACGTAAGTTGACACTGAGAATAGAGAGTTTTAATGTCCCCAATTGGTTATGATGAGCTTAACATACGTTGGTGTTCCCATTCTACAGTCGAAGAGCAGAGCCATGAGTCCGGAAACAAATATAAAAGCAGAGACTACTGTCGTCAGCAAATGAATATATTGGATTAGAAATGGTAGACAAGAGATCATTGATAAAAAATTAAAAAGAGTGTCGGAGACAGAACGGAGCCCAGCAATTATTTTGTGAATATCAGATTAGAAACCATCCAAGACAACTCCAACAGCAGACATTTTCGACAAAAGAGCCTGATGCCAAACTTTGTCAAATGCCTTAGAAATATCAAGTGCAACTATCTTCCTTTCACCAGATTGATATATCATTTGGTTCCATCTGTCGGTGATGATGACATGCAATCAGATCACCAGTGGACTTGTTGCTATGAATTCGTCCTTCATGTCATTGAGAGGTTTTCGCGTTTCGAGATATTTCATGAGGTGACGATTTATCAGCGTTTCCATGACCTTGGAAAGAAGGGACATAAGTGCAATGGGTCTGTAAAAGAAGAAAGAAGATGATTCGCCTTTTTTAAGGACTAGCTGATGTTTTCCATCTGCTCGGAAAGAGTCCTAAGGATTAGGATTGATGAAAAAGCTTAAGCAGTGGTTTTGCCAGCGTAGAAGAAAACCTCTTCACTTCAGAAGTAGGGTAGATATGCCATCTGGACCAGAGTACACGAGTGCGAAAGTGGATTCGTCCCGCTGACGCAATCAAGTGCAGGCGGAGACAAAGCACAATCGGGAAGAATTGAATTGGCCGCAAAGTGTGCAGCAAGCAGATTGGCCTTGTGAAAAGAGCTGAAAGCTGGAATGTCATTGTGAATGAGCGTTGGGATGGAGGATGACGCAGAATTTCTGATGTTTTTGGCGAACCAAATGACCAAAAGCTTTTACTACCTTTGGGAGACCGTAGTACGGACAATGACATTGTAGTCATTCCTGGCTCGTTTAAACTTTTTTCTGTTTTCCTCTGTCGGGCTGGTCCGACGAGCCTAGAGGGAACAGCACATCTACGGTGTACTTATCAGGGTGAGAAGTTAAAAACGAATCCAGGGTGTTGGCGGTATGACTATCAACGTCTGGTATTCGTGTGTCAAGTTATTTTCTGCAGCGAAGATCTCAACACACTGTCCTTCGGGTGTTGTCTGTCCATTTGTAAGATCCTCAGGTTTGGTTGATAAAGAATGGAAAAACGTTAAATTGACAACGATTTCAAACTGTTTCAAAAAATGCGGATTTATTACAGAGCCAGTGAATCAATTGCAACGGGAAGGAGGAGACTAGATTATTCTACCTCGCAGGATGGATGGAGCCTTCTTCCTAACTTTCGATGATGTTGTACATATTGACGATGATGTAGAAGTCTGTGGTGTCAAGTCAAGCAACAACAATGAAGGCGAAGCAGAACCAATTCCGCCCAAAGTCGGAAAGTCATTGTTGTGTACATTGCGTCAATATCTACTAAGAATGGAAGTGGACGACGAGGTATTCTCGGAACTGGTTGTCATAGACAATGCTCTTGGCATCAATGAATCAAAAATATAAATAAATGCTAGCATTCAAGATTAGGGGTGAGCCCCTTAGACTCAATTCAACTCAAGGATTCGCCAGTGCTTTGTGACCTGTGCAACTTGTAGGAGAGGAAAATTGTCTTCCACTGATTTTCAAAGAAATTAGACTGCAGATCTTCAAGGTGAACAGACTGTCATCGACTACTCAATGAATGCGATGTCAAAAAGTTACACATACTTACATTTGCAAAAATGCCTTATCGCGAGCAAATAGCTAATGAATCATTTCAATTTATAAAAATGTAATTCTTCTTCTTCCATTACAGTTTTATTGGTTGCCAATCAAGGCCAAGGCAAAACCACGCCAGTTGATTTTTTGTAAATAATTGAAAAATAAAAACCATTCCATTCTATGTTCAATGCTATCAAGTAATGAAGCGTAGTATGCTCCTTTTATGGTTTTTCCTTCTTCAAGATAATGGACTAAGACAACCATGACTATCCGAGAAAACAGTCTTCATCACTTTTCCAGTCGAGAGACCAGGCTTTGGCTTTTTGGAGCCAATTCCTGTTACGCTGTCCATTGTTTTGTCTGCATTTTTATGTCTGGAGTATAATGGCGTATTCGTGTTTCATCTACAGTAATTTATTGGCGCCAAAACTTTGATTTATTGCATCTAAACTGCGCCAACAAAGCGTTGGAAATGTTCACTCAAACGGCTCCCAACGTTCAGTTTGTTTCCTCATGACAATAAATATTGATGTTACAGGCACGTTCTTAGAACATGTTCATAGTCTCTGCTATCCTTAAAATCTTAATTCGCTTGGTGAACTTGAGCGATCATTATTGATTCCAATTTCAAGCCGCCCCGAAACGTTCATGGTCACAGAACTGGTAAGGCCACGTTTAAATTCAGCTTCCCACATTTTCACGCTGGTAAATTCACCTTAGTCGACTTAGTCGACTTCGATAACCCGTATGATATAATTTATCCGTAGATGGAGGACGGGGGAAAAAATGCAATAATCAGGTCAAATGAAATTGCAATTTTCACAGATGGCTCAAAAATATAGAGGAAAGAACAGGTTCTGGTATCTTCTCAGAAGACCCAGAACTAAGAGTGTCTATAAGGCTGCCGGACGCAAGCATAGTCTTCAAATCAGAAGTTCTGGCTGTCCTCAGGGTGGCTGAGATAATGCAGATGGGATCGGTATCCGAAAGAGATATCGCTATCTACATCGATAGCCGGGCCACACTCAAGGCAATGGAATCAACCAACGTCAAATCTGATACAGTAAGGGCAGTCGCACAGTGCTCAATGCACTAAGCAGTCAGAATTGGGTAAGACTGTGCTGGGTGCCAGTAAACTGCGGTGTTAAAGGAAATGAACAAGCGTACGAGCTGGCAAGAAGTGAAGGGCTACTCGTCAATAGTGAGGTTGCCAATATCAAACCACCTCTTTGCATAGTGAGGGGCACTATCGCGGAAAAAATCACAAAGACTGCCAACCTAAGGTGGTAAAGTCTTGAAGGACACAGGGTATCCAAGGCTCTTTGGCCGCTTTTTGACGGTAACAGATATTGGAAGTTAATAAAATTAAACAGGTATATTAGGATAGTAATAGGGATCTAGACAGGACACTGTCTCCTGCGGCAACACGCAAAGAGATCCGGACATTTGCAGATTCTGCGATGATCTGCAAGCTGTTGAGAACATAACACACATACTGTGTGAATGCGAGACAATATCGCGTAATCGAAGAAAATTTTTAGGGAAATACTTTTTCGAAAACCTAGAATTACAAGGGTCTTCTTGGCTTCTGCAGGGAAATTGGGTGTTTCACCAGGGCGATTGTTTAGGTTTTTGCCATTTGAAGACAAATTCAACTGGTTCCACAGGGATTGCGATGGGCCCGTTTTGGTGTCTGGTGTCTGTGTAATGGCATATCCATCATACAGATGTTTAGCCTAACCTAACATAACCTAAATGACTGTGCAGAGTCCAACTTGTTTTTAATTTGCGTAGTCACTTCTAAAAGAAATATTTAACAACATCACGATTCTAGATTTCTCCATATTCCCAAAAACTCTCTAATCGACTCACTCCAACGATTGTCAAACAACAATTGGGCACCCAAAATGGCTGAAAGCATGCGCAAATCCACTAGTGATCCTTTGTTGACGAATGCTGCTATCTGGCCTGACAATGCAGCACTACACAGTGAATCAAACACCACATGGAATATCGGCCTCAGAAAAATCAAGCGGATGAGGAAAGCCTTTTAAGCACGTCCGCTTAAAAGTGCCTTCTTTCAATTTTACGAGCAGTTTAAGTGTGGTATTTCAACTACGAATCCTTTTTCTGATTTTTATAATTTTATCGCTACTACTCGAACACCAATAAAATTCACCATTCCGTAAGCAGGCCGGAATTCAAGTTTCAATTTTGAGCCCCTGCAGTGCAAAACATTGGGAAAATATTGTACATATTACGCCTCTTGAATCAAATGTCTTTCGTCGCAAATTTCTCAATAATCAGCTATCCTTGGCAGCAGTAAATTTGCTCAACAGCTACTCGTAAATAGGTAAATATTTTGAATTTACATAAAAAATCTTTTTGCGCCAGCGAACAAATATCAGCTCAAGTGGAATCAGAGGCTTCTCAAAATCAAAAGCAAGTATTCTCAAAATTCAGATACACAAACACAAAAATGCCTGGCATGCTGAAATTCAGTATTCAAAATCTATTTACTTATTTTCGTTTCGGTTGCTAGTCGTACGGTGATGCATGATATAAGGAACTTTGGCAAATGCTTGATAAGCCAAAACGGCAACCACAAATCGTCTTGTGGAACATCAAAGGCGCTGTGCATGTGAATGTGGCTGTGCTTGAGTTTATTTGTTGAAAGGGTGTTATATCCTAACCCGTTTCCATTTCCATTTCCATTTCCACTGCCAATAAATATTACAAGGAAACACAATATTTTATTTCATAGAAGAATAGCACTCGTGCGTGCAAGGATATATAACGTACTCGTATGTAGATATCCTTATTACTTTGCTTTACTGTTTTTCCTCAGGAGCGTCAACATCCCTGCTTGACTAAATATGTAAATATTTTTGAAGAGCTGTTATATGACAGGCATTGTATGTTTACTGCTGGTTACTTGCAATCGTGTTACGTATGTGTAAAAAGGTTCCAATTTAAATAATAAATAAACAAGGAAGTGCTGAATAGAGGATAATCTGTAGTTTATTTTCATTCCCGAGCTGATAGATAACAACTCAAAAAATGCGCAATTTTCCATGCATAAAATGGGTTTTAACTTAAATCACTGGTCCGTGAGATTCGTGGAAATATGAACGCTCGTGCGAAATAATACCGATGACGAAAGGACCACAGGCCTACGCTCATTTAGAATAGGCTTTTAAGTTTGAAAACACAAAACAGAGAATTGCGAGACGAAATTTTAAGAAATTTTACAGAAGGTTGAAGAAAAAATTGTATACGAGTATGTTATAAGCAATTAGCGACTTGAAGATCAACAGATGAAGACATGAGCTGCGAAAGGAACGGGCAATGGCACAAATTCGTCATTTGTTTTACGTATAATTTCGCAATACGTCCACACTGAAGGCAGTCGTTGAACAGATTTAGAACTATGATTCCAGGAAGATAAGTTTCATCGTATGAGCCGATGCTAATGCTCAAAGTAGTTTCTGGGACTGGGACAATCATGTCCTGAATTCCTCACTGTCATATGACCTGGGTGTCAACAATGTTGTCACTAAGTACAAGTTTGTTATTAAGTACAATTTTTTGACGAAAAAGAGGCAGCTAGACTTGAGTTAACGCTATCTAACAGGTACACCTAGGTACACCGAATTGAGAATCGGTTGGGAAATCTGGGGATGAAGAAGAGGAATTCGAGAAAAACCAGCTGTACACGTTTTGAAGATGGCTTTGGCAAATCTGTCCGTAGAACGCAGACTTGTAGAGATTTAAAAACGTAAGATAGCACTGATAGCTTTTCCAATTGTTATGTTTCAGCAACTGTCAAAGTTATCAATGACATCCAGCTGTCAAAATATTCAGTTAGGTTTGCCATTTCGACAAGCCTAAAGCAATGCAATGAATTTCGTCGTGAGTTCGGTCGTCATCATGGCTTCAATGTGCAGGCAATTCGTCACCGGAAAAGTTCGAGTGTGACTACACTCTTTTGGATCTTAAGCCATCAACCAGACAGAGATTGGTGCGAAGTGAAGAAAGCATAGCCGTCGCAGCAGTCAGCATCGAAGAAGGCCAAGAAATGCCGATCAAATTCCGGCACATTTTTCGGTTAGATTCGGGCCGTATAAGATTGGAGATAACACTGTGAGTTCACTAATTGGCCAAAATCATCTTCTGGGACGAGGCCCATTTTTGGCTCAGCGACTATGGCAACAAGCAAAATTTCCAATACTGGAGCGAACACAATCCAAAAGTGTTCGGTCAAGTATCAATGCATCCACAAAGATTGAATTTTTGGTGCGATTTATGGTATGGCGGCATCATCGGACACACCGTTACCGTCAATGGTCTCAGGTATAGAGCAACGCTAACCGACTTTCTGTGGTCAGAGTTCGGCAACATCGATATATCCGAGCTGCGGTTCCAGCAAGACGGCGACACATGCCATACAAGCTACTCAACGCTCAAAGTTTTGAAAGAGAAATTTGGCGACTGGGTTATCTCATCAATTGGCCACCGCGAATATAGGATTTGACACCACTCGATTATTTGCTCTGGGGATATGTCAAGACCTTAATCAACAAGCCAACCACTTTGGACGACATTTGACACGCTATTGCCGGAATAACGCCGCACATATTGGACGGAGTCATCAAAAATTGGTTCCACCGCTTGAAGCACTGCCATTGCACACGTAATGACATGAACGTAGCTTTAGAATAAAGTCAGAATCAATTTTATATCTCACATCGTTGTTGGTTTATTTGCATTTTTTTCCCTATTGTTCTGATCTGGTCACCCTATATAATGCCTTTTGCGAAAAGATTGAAACATTCGCAGAAGCCAGTACTGTGATCAACGTCCTTACAGAGGACAAATCAACTAGTCTGGAAATACTAAGAGTATCTAAGATAGTACCTGTGCTGAGTCAAAGGCAGACACGCAGGCACTCTTTGTCCCATTTCCTTGTCAAAACCGGCTTAAATTCAAATCCTATTACTGAAGGTGCAATTATGCAGTTTTCCGCCGCAGCTGCTGGTATCTGTCTTTGGTTGCAGTGACAGATAAAGCTATTAAATACGCCATTGCGTCCTCTGATAATTTTAAGTCAATTGGCACCGATGGCATATTACCAGTACTGCTAACCTCGCACTGGCATACAAACCGACACCAAGATTCAGAAAAGATGTCTAAACTCTATTGGTCTTTACATGCCTTGTGCTTCATGTGCGCTAAACTGCTTTGCGAGCACATTGTTTTATCGAAATGCAACATGCCACCCAACGTAAAAGAACCTGTGAGAATGCGCTTCAAAATCCGGTGGGCGGTATCGAATCCGTACTCGATACGATGGAGTCCCCCTGGAAACTTTTTTCATCACCAGTGACCCTATCAAGAACCCAACTTTTGTAAGGTGGTAATTTGGGCATACAAGACGGCATATACGAATGACTAATTCTGTGGCACAGAGAAATGCCGGTGAATAGAATCCTTATAGAGAATGCTTGCCATGGCTAATATGTGAAATTGGGAATAAACAGAATTTGTCAACAGGGCGGCGTCTTGCCTCAACTGCAAGACGCACTAATGACACGTCTTTCGCTTGATATTGATATCATGGCTTGCGCTCTCAAAGACATTTTCAGTTTAATGCTAAGTGGTCTTTGTTACAACAAGCTTTTGCCTCCGCTTTTGTGGACATGCAGTGATGCAATAACATCAGGACTCCTGAAAACGACCTTTCCGATCGATGCCCGTGAAAGGTTTCGACCAGAATCTGATCCAGGAAACGAATGTAGTTGGGTTTCAAGGACGGCTCAAGACGTTAGACTTTACTACAAGTTCAGAAAACTTGCGTTTACCTTGCAGGTAGCTACTAGCAATGGCTATGTTAACTATTGAAGATAGGGAAGAATCGGAAGAGATGGACAAGTTTCTGCATTCTCACTTCAGTTTAAGAATGCAAGACTGCTTTGAACGCAGTCGGAAGGCTGAATTTACTGAGTTTTATTTGGATATCAGTGCACAATGCGATCGCGGAAGTGATACGGGTACTGTAATTGCTAGGCAAGGCTCACAAGACAGTCACTGAGAATCCGAAGCTGCGAAAAGATTGGTTATTTCGTCGGTTAGGGTTTCCAGTGATAGTTGGGTTTTTTGTGAGCATGACTCTACAAGCTACCGACAGACTAAACAAGAGCTCTTCAAGTTTATTTTACAGCTAAGTGTATGAATGTATATGAATGTAGAAACTAATCGATGGTTTGCAAAAAGCAGTACATGTGGCGCAGAAAAGTTGAGAAAGAATCAAGAACGCCTTAAATAATTTGGAGAGAAGTGAAGTGCAATCGAAGAGGGTGGCACAGAGGGAATTTTAATGCCCCAACTCTGGTTACAGGAACTAACTACTGCTTCCACATGACTTCAAAGGGCTGACAGTCTCGGCTGCATAGGGATTGTGACTTACATGATTGGCTCTGCTACAGATGCGTTTTTTAGCCATTAACCTGTTAAAATGAAATGGTTGTTCTAGAAACTTAAACTGAAGCTTCGATAAACTGTTGGACATGCAACATAGTTGCAACATATAGTTGAATCTTCAAGTCTGCACAAAAATCAATAAAGAATGCGGCGCTTCCATCTATCAATTTTAGAGGTCATGACGTTTTAAGCGAACGGGCGGGCGTTTGTCATACTCAATCCGAATGGTAGTCAACTACTTTGTAAGGAACAGGACTACTGCTACATTTCGATCCTCATTTCAACAGGTTTCGGTTACGTCTTTTATCGTAGAGTTCATAAAGCCCTTTCGGTTTTCTGTGCAGCTCTGCTTCATAGACGAGGTGTTTTGCTTCGTGTCCTTGTGTGAACTCTTCATAACACCAGGGGTTTCGTGGATGTACTTTCTTTATTTACCGAAATCCTGTCACAGCAAGTTCGGTGCCACAGTCGGCCGAGACGATGCTTCTTAAATGTAGAAATTTTCGACCTTTTGTCCCGCGATGTTGAGCTGAGCGTCGGAGTTTACAATGCTCAAAGCCTAGTTTGCTTGTCTGAGCTTGTACAGTTTGTGACATTGGGTGTAGATCCATTATTTTATGTGCTAGGAGGCAAACATCGTCAGCATAGTCCAGGTATTTGAGGTAAGATGTCATTGTCCACCAAAGTCCTTCGTTTCTTTCAGTTAGTGCTGCTGGAAGTACATCACTGATGACTATCAGGTATAACAACGTTGAAAGTATACAACCTTGATGTACTCCACTATGGATTTCAAAGTCATCTGACGCCTTACCATTGTGCCTGACAATAGCTATACGTTTTCCCGGGATAGCTCTCTTGCGGAAGGCTATCCAGATAGTATCTCTGTTCAAAATGTCGAAAGCCTTTTCAAAATCAATGAACAGTAGATGCAGCTGAGACCTGAACTCGACGCATTGCTCAGTGATGAACGTTTAAGCATCAACCCCGAAATCCCGTCTGTTCGGCATCGAGTGTTGAGTCCAGTTACTCTCTTATCCGCTCTAGAACTATCTTAGTATTACCTTGGCTACATCTAGGAGGATGCGAAATGTTCTCCCCACCCGAAATCAGCAGACTGAAATCTAAACATTTCACTGGATGTTGTTTGGAACTCTGATCATCAGCAAGAGGTTGTGTTATCACACCTCCTAGCTGCTTCTTCAGCCTTTGAGACCAGTGCTTTACGTCTTACACTACGCTGCTCTTCCTTCCTCATGACACTATATTGGGTTTCTAAATCAGGTTTCTCTACTGCTCAAGCCGCTGCAATCCGAGTCTTTAGTGAAATACGGTCATCGATCCGTCTCCAGGTATCTGCTAATAACCATGTGCTGTGACTTGTCTGCCTTATATCGATGTAGGCACCTGCCCCAATGGTCGTCCATGTCTTCATGCGTTGAACTGATGATTGTTTCTGCTCTGTGGCAAGATGGTCCCTGAATTGTTCAGGAACCAATTCCAAAGTCTGTCGGTATTGTATCTGATAACTCCAAGCAAGTTTGAGCGATTGCTGTTGACGGATACTGTACGAAGACTAACATAAGATGATAACTGCGCGACACACCAATATCGGCTCCACGTATTTTTCGAAAGTCTAGTACGCAATTTCTGAAACGTCGACTTTTCGCAAAGTAATCGGTTTGGTTTGACGTTCGCTACATGTCAGATGAGATCCTTGTGCTCAAATGACTCCATTTACTAACCGGTTGATATTGCAGAGTTCTACAAACCGTTCTCCATTATTAATGCAGCCTCGGAGGCCTTGAAAACCCATCTCGTGTTCGAGCGCGATGGTGTGGTTGCTTACTTCAGAGTTGAAGTCTCCCATTACGATTACAGTGTTTCCGTTAGGCGTTAAGGTGTAGGCAGCGCCAAGTTCACTGTAAAACTTGTCCTTTTCATCCTGGTTATTTTTCTGACCCTACTCTGAAATCTGGCTGTCAATATCCGGTCACTGTATGGTTTCCAAGATATGAGGCTGCTTCTTGCTGTTAGTCTTAGTATCAGTCCTCTTCAGTAGAGCAAGATGGTGCTTATCCCGCTCAGACCTTTATTATTACTACACTTAAACTAAACTACTGCTAAACTCATCTTATGTGAATTTATTGAACCCTAAACCGTGCGATTTGGAAGCCAATACACCACCACTTGAGCCACGGCCACCCACCCAGTTGGAAGAATCTGGCTGATTCTGAGGGTCTACGTCTCATGAGTCGAGGAGGGTGCTAACATTCCAGAATCCTACCGTTGTTCGTTTTCGATCGCCGAAAGTTGTCAACAGAGTATCAGTCCGTATCCGAGGCTAGCTGTGGCATTTCGGAGCAAGGCATTTCATTTTTTTACGGTTGCCGCTTCCCGGACCACAGCCCAATCGACACTAATCCTAATTTGTAGAGCTGGAAGTTAGCCATTTGTCCCTTCCACTTCGCAATTTCCGAAGAAATTCACAAATGACGCTGCGAGGAGGCATGGAGTAGGGCTTGCTTATAGAGATAGAAGATGTTCGACTGTAGGGACTTCTACTTCGTTATTTGGTAAACCAATATCTATCGGAAGATGCTACTTCTACGAGGCCTAATGTTCGCCGATGCCATTCGGCCGCTTCCTGAATATAGTGACACCTCACACCCGGACATTATTTGCGACATTTTCTATGGAATTTTAGAATCGGTGCTTTGCAGCAGTTAATGTGGTTTATACTATAACCGTTGAATAGAGTTTGAAGAATACAGAGTGTGGCAGTGTATTGTGATTGTAGCCGTTCAACGTCAAGTCCCCTCATAGTATTTCTCAGGTGTTGTGCGTCTAAAATATTTGTGGACGCTGTTCAATAGTCCAGCACAATTATGACAGGCAATACTTGGTGAATGCAAGGGCTAGGCACTTGGTTGTTTTCCAACCCTGGCATAAATCAGCCAACTTCTTCTGTACTAAAATGGGATTGCAGTTCGATGAATAAAATGAATTTACTACTTTCCTTACCTTTAACTTTGAAACATTAAATTTTCTCAAATTGTTTTGAAACCTCCGAATGTTGCTTAAAGGCAGAATTATTCCATATCCTCTAGCTGGGAATGTAAGTACTCCTAGTGGCGATTTGAGCATGAAATATGCACATTTGTAGGCTTCAATGGAAACTGTTTTTCTTGGTGTAATTTTGCCTTTTGAAATATTTGATCTGATCTATCTATATGAACGGAAATTCGAATTTCTGACCAGAACTGGGAGAGGGTGTAGTTTAGTTGTATTTCGGCTGCCCACCTTTAGTTTCAGTAGTCAGAATGTATGAGACTGGCATGGGTAGCTGGAGATAGGTTGAACCAGTTGTCCCTGTCAGATATTACCAGAAACACTATTCTAATCCACATTCGGTAGGATTTGCTCTATACCCTGCAAAAGGGTGGTTCTTGTAAAATGATTCCCATGTACCTGAGATCTGATTAAATATCTCCTCAAAATCTTCATATTTCAAAATCGACACTAAAAGCAACATTTCAGGATTCTCAATAAATTGATTTTCAGCCCATGTCCGTGAAGACTTGGCTTCATAGCATTGGGACGAGTTTCAAAAACTATCAGTTGGCCGAATCAGTAACACAACTTTCATAGACAAACAGACTTTCTGTCTTACAAATGGCATTCCCTTGATCAGCTTAAATCACATGTGCAGCTCGAAGGCATTTTGCCTTCCAAATTGCATTTTGGAGCCTAGAAAGGGCAAAAGATTACAAAAGATTTGCCATCTACTCGTACATCTCATGATAAATGTATAAATGTTCATCCAGCATTCTTAGGGCAATTTTCTATCCCCAAAACGTTGAATACATTCACAAATAACGTGCGACTAGGAATAGGAGTACCCCATCTACGATTAAGTAGCACCATTTTCTGGGAGAACTCATTGTCATACTGGTAGGTATTTTCGTAACTCAAGAAAAGGTACTCGAACTGGTATCCTTTGGGGTGATATAATTCTTTCTCAAAAGTAAAATCCTTGCAAAGGGATATCTTATTTTCTGCTACTCTGCATGACCATTGTTATTGCATGATTTGTGATATTACTCGTAGAATACCTAAGATACGAGAATATTTGGAGCATAAATATCATTTGTCAAGGACCTTGGTATGAACATACAATATTACGAGTACATGTCCAGAAGTAGTTTAGTCCTATCCCATTTCAATTGTAGAGGTTGATTTCTACAGCTTAATCCGATAGTTAAATAAAACAATTTGAGAAAGTCCTGGCTCCGTAAACAAATTCCCCAAGTAGTTAATTATTTAAAATTACAACCATAGATTTGTTTAAGCCATTTGCAAAATCAATTTAAGCACTTTCATTGGACAGAGGACATGAACAAGGGTCTACACAGAAAGGTGGGTTGTTTCCGTACCTATGACTTAACCAATCCATGCCGATACCTAGACCTACTATCTAACATCGAATATGTGCAGACTGTCAGTAGGATTCGATTGAATGATGTTTTGGTAATTCAACTATTAACAAGTAAATCCATTAAAAGGTCAAATATTGGACTGTTGGGGGCATAAATGGATGACAAAGGATGGAGTTGCAAAGCCTGCAACTAAAATTGATATTCAAATGGAGACTTAAAGGACTATTTGTTAGGAGTTTGATTTGATATGGGATGGGGTTGAAAAAAAAATCGAATTCTCTCGATTAAATCTGCTGATTCGGATGCAGGTCACGATCTCCTTTTTATACCTTCGTAACGAACACTATTACAATGGATCATTTCGATTCTTAGAGTAGGGATGGAAATTTTCTTTTGCCGCAAAACTTTATGCCATTGGGAGATTGAATGGGATTTGTTTTTTTGTCGTCGTTTTTTGCAATACGAATGGGAGGAAGAAATAGAAAAATCGTTGGTGAGCCAAGGACATTTAGGAAAACTTTGAACGAAAGGGTAAAGTAAAATGGATTCTTGCAAGTCTTAAGGGGGCGAGAGCAAATTTAAAGTTTTCTACGATTTTTATTTTGGATTCATTTATTCCTGTATCTTGGGATGGTCATTTGTTAACGTTAAAAAGATGGATATGTGTCCCTATCAAGAATTCCATATGTATATGGTGACCACAATATTAACAAAAGAATAATCAACGGAATTGGCTGATAGATAAATCGGACAAGGAAAGGAGATTGTGTTCAATCTTTACATAGGTGACCTCGATCTTTTACACGATGGCAACTTCCCTCCCGAGGCGAGAAAAAACACCAAACAATATTTATTGTCAGCAGACATAAGATCTCCAACGTTTGTTGCCAAAAAAACCTATTATGGTTTGCATAGTTGGAAGCCCAATTTACCAATCGCTGAATGAGCGTTAATAGACACTCTTTCTGCCGTTGAAGTCGAGGATTTGATTACTAACCGTCATAAACCCTACACACTGTCACAGCAAGTTTTTCCAAGTTCAACAAAACTAGAATTCACCCGAATTGCACGAAGTTTTCTCGGCCCACAATTAGCCGCAGAAGTAAACTTTGATCTTCACCAACACGACCTGACATCGCAAAGGAAGTAGAGCGGTTTCTTCTTCGGGAATTACCGACTTTCAAATTTGAAATCAATTATCATGGTTGAGAAACCGACGACAGCAATTCCCAAATCAGGCAAATACCACGCAATACAACATTTTGTTGATAACACTTTAAAGTCTTTGGAAAACTCTGTTGAAAGCCGTTAATGGCGGTAGACGACTACCAGTTAACAGCTTCCTACTTACTCGCTTCAGATTTACCTTCGTCTATGTATGACAATGCCCCAAAGTATCGCTGGCGCCGCTAACATACTAGCTGTATGCGGCCAATGAATACTAACAGCACAGTGACCTATGCGTTTTGTTGGGGCGGATGTTATCTGCTTATTGGAGTCCTTTTCGAGCTATTTTGATGTGACGGTGATGAATACATAGAACGGATTAATTTTGCTGCGACATAACTCAATCACTGAATATGACGAGGCATCCACAAAGAAACCATATTCCACAGAACATCACATAAAGACTACGAATGGCTCCCCAATTTTGAGATTGCCAAGATCGAGTTTCAAAAAATGGTTAAGCTCCTTGCTACACTGCGTCTTGCATAAAAAAAATTCCAGTGATTGGAATTACTTACTTACTTAGGTGATGCTAGAGTTCGGAGTTAACCTGGGCCTTAACTAACAAGTCTCTCCTGTTGGCCCGGTCTTTAGCTAACTACGAACAGTTGCGCACTCCCAATCGGTTGAGTCATCTGCTTTCGATAGAGTCCACGATTCAGCGCCATAAAGTAGGACTGCGATGACCAAGGTCTTAATAGAGTCTCCTTAGTTGTTCGGTAAAAGCGCCTTATTATTATAGCCTTCTTAGTTCAAAGAAGCAGCGATTGACAAGAGCGATTCTTCGTTTTATTTCTGCTGAGGCGTTGCAAAATTCATAACAGGGTGAAGGTAGACAAAGACAAACTATCGACTATGGCGTTCTCCCCAAATCGTCGATTTTGAACGCCTTAGTTTTGCCCTTGTTTACCGCTAGACCCATTTCGGCAGCTTCCGTTTCAATACTAGCGAACACACTGGCAACAGCCCGCTGAGTTCTCTCAATTATGTCGACATCATGGGCTTACGCTAGAAGTTGCACAGAGAGTTGCGCAGGTAGACGGAAATTTTGGCTATCATCGATGACGTTGGGCTTCTTGACTCCACACGTTGAGTGGAGTTCAGCCTCTCAATATTTGTGATCGCGCGCTTCTCGTGTTCTTTTTTCTTCTTCTGCAAAAGTCGATTTTCTTCATTTTTCTTCTGCTCGCGGCTTTATAGGCTCCTTGTTAAGCTGCATGTGGCTGCCGACATTTCTCATCAAAGCAGAGACTTCTTAGTGGCGGTCGGATGAAACTCAGCACATCAGTTGCTGTCGTATCCGTTCCGTCGTAACAACAGGATGCATGTCTGGATCAACTATATACGGTTGGTGCGTGTCGGCTACTTCGAGCTGGTGGGTGAAATCATTCATCTCGAAGGTGACACGGCCACTATTCAGGTATACGAAGAAATACTGTCGGAGATTCAGTGTTCGGAACTGGCAAGCCACTTTCAGTTAAATTAGGTCCCGGTATTATGATAATGGTATTCAATCTCGATTGAAAGACATCAACGAGCTGATCAAACTCCATTAATAGACCAAAGGGTGTAAATGTGCCCGCTCTATGCCGTTCGGTTGCATGTGAATTCAATTCAGTCAACGTAAAAGTCGGATCACACATTACCGGAGGTGACTTGTGCGGTTTGGTATATGAAAACACTCTCGTCAAGCACAAGATGATCGTTGGACCTCTCGCCATTATATTGCACCAGATGGCAACTACCATATCGAGAATGTTGTCTTGGAAACCGAACTCGATGGAGAGATAAGCAGACACAGTATGTTGCAACTATGGCCTGTACGTCAACCTCCTAATCATTCACTTCTGACCGGTCAACGTGTATTTAATTCATTGTTCCAGCTATGTTCAGACGATTGTCTCATCTGATAATATTGTCAGATCTGTCAGTAAAAAAATTGTCCCAAATGTCTTACAACAACCGTGTGAGCTTACAATTTTATCTGAAAATATTTGCAGAAAACATATTTTCATTGCTTTACCGCCATCTGTCAGTGAAATCGCCATCGCCATCTCCATCAGATATTAGCCGCGATTCGGGTTTGGAACAGATGACGGTAGAGGCACTGTAGTCCATTCATTCTACTGATTCACAATCAAAAAATGCATTCACTATATGGCCTCTGAGTTGCAAATTTAACGCAAAACTTAACAAGCTGCGTTCACAAGGTCAAAACTGAGTCGTGCCTTCAACGACATAATGGAAAATGCTGCCCTGATAGTGAGTATTAACTTTTCTGCATTAAAGCCTTCGTCTTGAAAGCAGCAGTCGCTGCAGCAACCATTCGAGCAGTATGAACTGATGACTATTACAAGACAGCCAGCAACAGAAACTACTAACAGTGGTGAAACCGCCAGTGAGAGGGCATCAACACCATCAATATTCTAAAGCAACTTGTACTGCCACTCTAATCACCCTCTTCGATGAAGTACGTCTTGAATTCGTGTCGTACATTTTTGACTTCGAGTAGAGTATCAGTACTTGATCCTTTTAGTAGATACAATGTACTGCCTGCCTTCCACACATCACGTCGCCAATCACCCAAGATAAGTTCGCCGATAGCACTAGGTTAGGTTAGGTTAGGTAAGAGTGGCTGTTGGAAATACCAACCCACTTAGGCCTATTGGCCCATTGTGATGCCACGTGGATCTATGATCTTCTTACTACTGGAACCAGTTTGAGCTTTTAATAAAGCGTAGGAGACTGTTAACGTCTATTTTTTCTAGATCGTTTAGGTCGTTGTAGAAGAAAGCTCCTAGGTGAAGCTTCCTTCTCTGAGAGAGAGCTGGGCATGTGCAGAGAAGGTGGGGGATTGTCTCCTCCTCTTCCTCGTCCATGCAGCTTCTACAAAAATCGTTAGTAAAAGCGCCAAGCCTTCTTGCGTGCTTGCCTATGAGGCAGTGTCCGGTAATGACACCTATTATGGCGCTGAGATGTTTCCTTTCTAAGAGGATCAGACACTTAGATCGACTCAGATCCAGCTTTGGCCAGATCTGTTTTGTCGCTAGACATGTTTGTCCAGCAGTCCACCTAAGGTCCGTTCTTTTATTGGCATCTAGCTTTAGTGTTAGTTTGCACGTAGCGATTGGTATACCTATACTACCTTTGTCTGGTAGGATAGGTAGAGTGGTTCCAATTTTGGCGAGTTCATCGGCTCTGCAATTCCCTGGAATGTCTCTGTGGCCCGGCACCCAACAGAGGTGAATGTTGAACTGCTCTGCCATCTCCATGAGAGATGATCGGCATTCAAGGGCAGTTTTAGAACACAATGAGACCGAGTCCAGGGACTTGATGGCTGTCTGACTATCCGAAAATATGCGGATATCCTTTGCAGATATCACGTTTTGCTTCAGCCAGGACAGAGCTTCTTTAATCGCCAAAATTTCCGCCTGGAACACGCTACAGTGATTTGGAAGGCGGAAAGAGAGGCTTAGGTTAAGCTTATCTGAGAAAACACCGCCACCAACTCCGCTGTCGGTTTTAGATCCATCTGTGTAGAGATGGATTGACTTGTCCTCCATGAAAGCATCCTCCTCCCAGAATGATCTAGAGGGGAAGCTTACATGGAAGTTTTTGTCAAACCAAAGTTCAGGTATGGTGTAATCGGTGTTCTCTGTGAGGATTCCTAATGTATTAAGAATGTTGGCGTGGCCAAATGAATTATTTGTCCACTATTTAGTCGCTTTAAGGCGAATAGCTGCAGTCGCAGCTACTTGCTTGCTAAAAATGTCGAGGGGTGTCAAGTGAAGCAGAATATCTAATGCCGCAGAGGGGGTAGACCGCAAGGCTCCGTTTGTGCATAGACATTCTGTTCTTTGGACTCTGCTTAATTTAATGCGGTTGACTGCATTTTCCAAGGCCGTCCACCAGACAACCACCCCGTAAGTAAGTATCGGTCTTATGACCGAGATGTATAGCCAGTGGGTTATGCGAGGTTGAAGGCCCCATTTGTTCCCAATGGCTTTCTTGCAGGAGAATAAAGCTATTGTAGCTTTATTGACTCTTTCTTGAATGTTAGGTTTCCAGTTTAGTTTCCTGTCAAAAATGAGACCCAGATATTTTGCTGTATCGGAGAAAGCTAAACTGGTACCGTTTATTGAAGGAGGGTCTATGTTTGGAATTTTATATTTCCTAGAAAAGAGGACAAGATCAGTTTTATGGGGGTTTATTCCCAATCCACAGCGATCTGCCCAGCAGGTTAATCTGTTAAGATTTACTTGGAGGAGTTCTTTAATGGTATTTAAATGTTTTCCTGAGACGGCTATGGCAACGTCATCCGCATAGGCAATCACTCTGCTACCACCTGCTTCCAGGTATATCAGTAGTTCGTTAACCACTAAGTTCCAAAGAAGGGGGGAGAGGACACCGCCTTGCGGCGTACCCCTGCTGACATATCTTTTAGCAGAAGTCTCACCCAGTTTGGAGTTGATTATCCTGCTTGTTAGCATTAGATTAATCAGCTCCCCAAGTGAGTCGTCTACCTGCAGAGTTGACAACGCAGTCGTGATTGCGGATGTGTTGACGTTGTTAAAGGCGCCCTCTATGTCCAGGAAAGCAACCATTGTGTACTCCTTATATTGTAGGGATCGTTCGATGTGGCTAGTCAGAGAGTGCAAAGCCGTTTCCACCGACTTTCCTTTACAGTAGGCATGTTGAGCCGTAGACAGAAGTCTTGGATCAACTTTAGCTCGAATATGGATATCAATCAGTCGTTCTAAAGTTTTCAGAAGGAATGACGATAGACTTATAGGTCTGAGGTCCTTTGGGACCACATGAGAACATTTTCCAGCTTTGGGAATGAATACTACATTGACTTCTCTCCATAACAGTGGAATGTGGATAAGTTCTACACAGCTCCTCATAATATTTTCCAACACTGGTAGAATAATATCTGAGGATCTCTGTAGCTCGGCAGGTATAATACCGTCCGGACCAGCAGACTTGTATGGTTTGAAGCTATGTAGCGCCCAGAGCAGTTTGTCTCTCGTAATCAGACTATGAATTTTGGTCACGGTTGCAGTAGGCTTGTTTGGGCTGCTACTGGCCGCGAGTTGGGAGCTACCTGGAAAGTGGGTGTCCAGAAGCAGGTTGAGTGATTCATCACTTGAGGTTGTCCAAGAGCCATCGGTTTTTTTCAAACAGCTGGGCATCATAGGATTTGTGGAGAGGATTTTTCTTAGCCGCGAAGCCTCAGAGGTTTCTGTAATTTTGTCACAGAATGACCTCCAGAATTGTCGCTTTGCCTTCCTCAGTTCTTTTTTGTATAATTTGAGGGATTCTTTATATGAGTCCCAGTCGGTCACTTTTCTTGTGCTTTTTGCTGCGTTGAAAAGTTTTCTGCATGTGTTTCTGAGCAGTCCTAGTGCCGATGTCCACCAGTGTGGCTTTTTCTTGCCTCTTGGTTGAATAAGAGGGCAGGAAGCGGCCATAGCCTTATTGAGAGTCAGAGTAAATTCTCTGACTTTCATGTCGAGCTCATTGGTGTCACGCGGGGGACTTGATAGTTTGGAGGATATCGTTTCCGATAGGATTCCTCTATATTTTGTCCAATCAGTTTTCCGGTAGTTCCGGAAAGTTGGTTGGCGAGGGGGAGCATCACTCAGACTAATAGCACTAATGGTCGAATGAATTGCTCGGATCATACTTCTTTTTATTTGTTGTCATCAAGTAGATATACAGGACGCAACACGCAAGCGTAACTTTCTTTGACTTTTCGGCATCCAAATGTGTGCGGTTTCACAGCACTCGGAAACGTGCCAACAAAATACCGAAAACATGTTCGACTCAATCAATAATAGAATACTCGCTACACCATTGAAAGACCGCGTTGGCTGTATGGTTTTGATTTGTTCGGCCGTAAAGGGAAACATTTGCAACGAGTACATACGAAACAGGCAATCCTCTATCGGATAGTGCTTTGTGCGCTGGCAAGCTTGTCCAAATGTCCATCGGTTGAATACGCCAACATCGAAAAATCGCCCTTTGCGACCGACGTCGATTAGATGTACAGCAGTTTATATTCTGCATCGGCAATGCCCATCAATACAATACTGGGTGTGCCTCTGTAATTGTAAAATATGCTGCCAGCATGGGGCGGTGCGTTCATTACCACATGCTTTCCATCCACTGCAATGCAGTATGAAAATTGCCACAGTTCATTGAATTAGCTGGCAACAAAATGATGGACGTTAATGGACGAGATCGTTGACAAAGGAATGCGGAACTGATATTGCTTCGACCTAAAATGTTCGCCGGTATCGAAGAGTCAATACAAGTCGCACAGCCGCTGAAATGTGGAGTCATCAAAGCTAGAATATCTTCGAATTGTTTACAATTCATACGCAAAAAATTGCAATATAATTCTGGCTCCTCAACTCTCAATTTGACGAGCAATTTTGAGTAAAGTCCGTCACTCACGGCGGGTCACCCAATCCTTAGTCCCAACACGTCGATGATAGTGTGGCAATTAATCGTCCTAGCTGATTTCCAATATGGACGCAGCCAAACCAATCGTAAGTGCATCTTTTGGTTCCTTTTTGATTTGATTTTTTAGTATTTCACATTTCTCAACAAACACTTCACACGTCACTCAGTGCAGCATGAACAAAACAAATTTGAATTTGTCTGACAATGCCTGTCAACGGATCTACCAATTCCACCAAAATGATAACTTTGTCTGACAAAATATTGCCCGCCCAACCATCTGACAAATAAATTGTCAGTGTTTGGGATAAAATCTGGCAACCGCGTGAACTGACAATTTAGCAATGTAAGGTAGTTCGCTGTTGTCAGCTCATTGTCAGATCTGGCAATAGTCTGAACATAGTCTGTTGCCAGACGTAGTGTCACGTAGGTTATGATTACCAACTATCCTACGATAGATGTCCTCCTTTCCTACCCTGACGTTAAAATCGTATTAGCCGATTTTAATCATTTACGCATGTACTTCGGACATTACTCATATGTCTTGTCGAGGAGCTCGTAGAAACATTCTTTGGTGGCCTCGTCCTCATCTTCCGTAGAGGAAATGGGGGCATATTAGGCTTATGTTAGTGAATGCTGATTGCCATCAAAAAATCAGAAGATTTCTTGCCTAAGTCTGCCGCATATGATAAACCCGCATGCCCTTGCCATTTTAACTTGCAAGAGTAAAGATTTGGATTTACCGGGAGCCACCACTGGGAGGTAAGGCAAGCACTTCGCTACGAACATGACTATTGTTGTATTACTGTACCAATCCAAGTTATAGGGCACTCAGTAATTTCCTGATCAATCGCCATGCATGCCTTTTGGACTTCCTGGTACTATAAATTTTCAGCGAAAATTCATGAAGAAATTTCCACAATTACTGGCACCCTTGATAGTAAAGAGGTCACAACCAGTGACGTGTAAACCCATTCCAGAGAAGTCATTTGAAGGTTGTAAGCGCCTCTGCCCTTCTGGTTTACTGGTCAATATTCACAAATTCATTGGAAGAAGCAATCTGAGCTGTTCTCTAGCAGCACTGTCATGCCGGGTGGTAATTTGCTTTCCTACGAACGAGAGTCGCATGTAATATATGAAACCGTACAACACCGATAACATCGTTCCAGATACTGTTTAATGGATATATGAAAATAGGCAGAAGGTGATGTTTACGATGAGTAACGTCGAGATGTTCTCACAAAAGCAGACTCATCATTCCAACTCCTCCTCCGAACACGGCAAAATTCTGAATTGCGATGTCTCTACAGGTTTAATTCGTTTATTTGCCTCAGCACTGCACTAGTTGGCAAACCTTGGTCAGCACACTTCACGAAAGCTCATAGTTCAATGCTACATGTGGCCATCGATTTGTAATGCCAGGTTAGCAAAATTACACGTCCATCGTCTCTCCGATAGGAATTTTTAAGCCAATTTCACATTGATTCCAGTGCCTTCATATAGAATTGATTCCACAAGGATATGACCAATCTCTGAGCATTATCGACGAATTTACTTAATGCCCATAGGGTGTCGCATTGGAAAATGAAACCGCAGATATTGTAGCCCAAGCATTGGTTTGATCTTTTATGTTATCTCACGTTTCAGTGTTCCATTTCAGTTTACATCGGATCTTGGCAAGCATCATCAATTCTCATAAAGGTCCTCGGATACAAATACATGGGAAGAACTCCATAGGAAGTTAAAATCACCCGTATTACGGTCTTGAGCAGTCCACCTTAATTTTTAATGAAAAATCGTGTGCTGTGACAAGGCTTGCTGTCGCTCAATGGGTTTATGAATAAGCAAATTTTTCCTTTCTGGAGTGAAAAAGAATCAGAAGAGGCTCATGACTTTCAACTAGACCCACAAACGTGCACTGTTCGGTAAAGACCACAAGTTAGTGGCATCAACAGCCACTGTTCAGCTACGCCGGACAACGATTAGTTACTATAGTTTTAATGCATTTTATTTTCTTAACACTAACTCTTACATTCTAACAAAAAATGCTTAAATGCTAGCTTAAAATTACTTAACAATCCTATACTAACTTACTGGCCCCACGCAGGCACTCTAAGCTACTCTAAATTCTTATAACTATGTCGACTTTATGTACATTTTACTTAGAACTATTTATCTTAAGGCTAAGAAAAAATATTTGTTAAGAAAAACTTACCATTTGGAAATAATTTTTTATTTTTTATAAAAACTTAATATCTAACTTAAAATAAACCTTAGCCCACCTAACCTAAATGCACAATACACACATAGACATTATACAGAATTATATACATATATCAGTATACACCTTTGTATACACTGATATATGTATATGTTTCTTAAATGCTAACCTAAACGTATGCAAGCTGGCCATCGCTATTCACAGAGCAAATAGATTGGTCAGCTCCGCCTCATTAGTGAGACCCTCTAACCATACGGTGTCGAAGGCCTTCTCCAAGTCAACAAGGCAGGCACCAGTGCACTGTTTCTTGCGTTTGTTCCATTGGATATCGGACACCAGTTTAAACGCGACATGTGAGATATCATGTCCCGCTTTAAAACCGAATTGATTATCCGGAACTATATGTTTGTCCTCAACCCACCTAGACAGAGCTCTATTGATTACCCTGATTACACTGATATTCGGAAGGAGACTTATCGACCGGAGATTCGCCGGATTGGATATATCCTTTCCCTTTTTGGGGATAGGTTGAACCACCGCCGTTTTCCAATGCGCTGGATAATGTGCATTATTCATTGCATTGTTAAACAGGGTGGTGTAAATGTCCACCGCTTCTAGAGGAAGATGTCGAAGCACGATGTTCGGAATACCATCGCTCCCCACCGATTTCTTAGCCCTGATTGTGTCGAAGATCTCATGGAGTCCTTCCTTCGAAATGAACGGGGGTAGGCCACCCTCTCTGGCATTATTTGCCATATTTTCGTCGCTAAACAGGGTGAAACTAGAGCCGTCGGATCGCCAATTCTCTACTTCATTTCGAATGCAGCAGTCATGTACCAAGACGCGACTGTCCAGGTCGCAATTAGCGCCAATGGTATCAATGGTATCAGCATCGAGGCTGCATTTGGCAGTTCGACGCGGCGTGCCCGAACCTTTGGCAGCGAATGCATTGTATAACGCCTTCGCTCCTTTTTAGTTTTTCCCAGTGAACCACCTGGTAGTCTAGGACATTGATACTCCTTAGACTATCCAGACGGCTTTCGGCACTGAGCTGCACCAGGAAGAACGGCAGACTCCGTTTCTCCCGCCTGGCTCTAGCTGTGGTAAACGGCTTTACCCCCACAAACCTGAGCCCTTCGCACTCCTTCTCTTTGAGCAGTGCCAAGATCCCCTCAGGATCAGAAGACGGTTCCAACCCCTTGAGCAGCATCGATTGCCGCTTTTCACATTTTGGTGTAAACGAGTAGTGCTCCGTCGTCGTTTCCTTTAGGAGCTCTTTAACTTTCGCGTAGCCCTCCACTGTATTACAGTGGATGGCATGGCGAATGTTCCCCAATCTCATAATCTTAAAATTATTACCAATGACCAACTTACACAGGTCCTTGGTAGCATTTACCTCTAATTTATAGGTGTTGATAGGTGGCACCTTCTCCTTCTTCTTCTTCTGCTGCTGCTGTTGTTTTGTTGCTGCTGCTGTTTTTTCAGCTGCAGTGGTTTCAGCTGTTGTTGTTTTTGCAGATGTTGCTGTTTCTGCTGCTGCTGTTGTTTCTGCTGCTGCAGTTATTGTTTCTGGTGCTGCTGGTTTTGTTGTTTTTGTTCTTGTTGGGAGCTTTTTACTTCTAGTTGCTCCTTCTGCCTGTGTGCAGTTTGCCTTTGCTTAATAGTAAGCACTTTTGCATTCATCTTTTGTATATTGCTGGTAAGTTCTTTTAACTCTTCATCCTCATCTTCAGATTCAGATGCCGCTAGAGAGGCAAAGTTGTTGTTGCCTCTCTTATAATACATCTCATTAGAGATGTACGAGTACATCGCCGTATCAACTGATTGTTTTTTAGTTTGTTGTCGTGTTTTTACTGCTAAAGCAGCATCCATTTTCATTTTTGTTAAATTACTACTCGTAGGAGTAGTTTTTAATATCCTCCGCCTTTTAATGGCTTTTTTCACGGCACCGGCTACACTATTGTTGCCTTTGGCAACTACCGTTATGGGAAGAGCGGAGTGCTCTCCACCATCCATCACGTGGTTTCCTTATCACTTTTTGATTTTTTTATATAATTGAGACAAGAAAAAAAAAAAAAAACACACAAACAAAGTTCCAAGTTCCGGGATCGAGAACCCGTATCCCAGGATTTGCTTATCGACGCCTAATAAAAGTTCAACCAATTAGTTTTATTAGGATAACTGTATCACTATTATTTTACTATATTATTGTTTTTTTTTTCACTCAAGGAACAGCCGAACACGTTTACATTCTGCGGAGATCGGCGAACGACTGACGATTAGTGACTATTTCTTCGAAATTATGGACAACATTGATACGGACGAAATGTGGTTCCAGCCAGAAGGCTACGTGGCATCTTGGCTACGATACCATTGGCTTACTGTGGGACCTGATCCAGCGACAATATTATATCGCAAAATGGGTCACCCACCAGATCACCACTCGATTAATCCTTGGCTACGTAAGATATCTGTTGTATGCTGGTAGGCGTTGGAAGCCGACATTTAGTGCGCATTTGATGTGATAGGGCCTCAAATTCTTGAAATACCGGCCCACAATTGGATCGACAGGATGCACGTCTGCAAAAACATCCAAGGAATGTGCCATTTATGATAGATAAACATTTTTGATTTAAACCCAATCCCTTTACAAACATGAGAACTGAAAGCCAGTTTAAATGCTAGGAGCTATGGCACATTCTAAAGTTTGATGTATATCTATGATTCCTTAGAAAACATCTCCATGATTTCTGATTCCATTTTTAGGACTCCAATGTCTTTTAGTGCGGCTTATGTTATTTTCTTTGAATTTCTTCAGAAGATTTTCGATTCGTTAAGCATTATCTTCGGAGGTGGAGCTCATCCTTACATTCCATCTTTCAATCTCTTTGTGTTACTGCCATACACAATTCACAACGCAGACTGCAGCATCTGATGCTCAGACACTCAGCCACATACGAGTATCTTGTTGCAAATTAACTTTGCCAACAGAAATTATTATTTTTACTGACTTTCCTCTTGACTGCGTTTAATAATCCGAATCCCAGTAGCTGTCTGTTGTACCACCCCCACAGACTACACATTCATTAAAGAACAATTAATTTCCATCCATAGTAAGGGTTGAGTAGTACTCGTAGATGTACATAATACAAGTTAAAACCCTCCAACTTTCACATCCATTTTGGCCCAATGAGTTCTTTCCGCTCATTAATTTCCCATCTTTACACAACTCTTTGTGATGGTTTTTTGCATACAAAGGGAACCAGATCAAGACGACCAACTCATACAACCCCTAAAGGCCATATCCTGATACCTGCATAGTGCGTGTAATTATTTGCTTAACATTTTTCGTCCCTAGTTGGTGGGTTCTTTTGGTTCGGCCAATCAGTTCAGTTGTTCCTCTTTGAGGCTTTTGTTAAGCTAACACTTCGTTTTGGCCAGAAAAAAAAAAAACATAGAACCTCAGACGATAAACCGTTGCATGGCATGCAAGCTAGGTCTTCTCAGATTTTATATTCAAGAATTTCCAACAGCAATTCTTGAGGGTATGCAGTTTGGCTTAGACGCTCCGTTACGAACTGGGGGCGGGTGGGTGAGCGCGTTAACAAAATAAATTATTCATGACTGTGATAAAGCACCAACGCGCGGCGACACACAATCTGAGAAAGGCATGCACACAGTCAAGATCGAGGAAGGACGCTGCATAGTGAGGGCTTGAGTTCTTATCGTTATTGCAGCGTGTTCTTTACACAATCACATCTCTCAAGTAACTCAAACCAAACACCCCCGCTGAAAAATGACTGGCAAATGAGCCAAACAAGGGTTGAAGATGAGTTAGTATTGGTGGCGCTGCCAGTGGTGGTGGTGATGATGAATAAGTTTTTGGTTAATTATTCTTCCCTATTTCTCCGTGGAGAAATGCCGCGCGAAATCCTCTGGTTTGCCTGCTTGTAGTTATTTATTCGTGCGTAATTTTGTTGTTTTTTATTTTCTCTACTTCTTCCACGACCCTTCTTTTGAGGTCCTATGCAGTGCGAGTTGGAAACGTTGAAAATGTTGAAAACGTTTGCCTGGTACCACTTAGATAACTAAAAGAGAAATGAGTATTTACTCGAGTACTTTGCACGCTTGAAAACTAGAGAGAAAGGATTCGAAATGTTAAGGGTTTGGGGGAGTGTTATTGTTTCAACCTTTGGCATGGTTACGAGTACAGGGAGTTGTAAATTGATTGTGCGACACTTAGGAGGATGTAATAGCGGCCTTCACTGTATGCCAAGTCAAAGTGGCTGAGTTGTGCGAGTATAAGATAGCGATACTGGAAATAAATTTCAGGGAATTACAAGCGAAAATGGGACAACCGCGTGTCACTTGGTTATTAATTTTCGAAAATTTACATTAGGCTACAGGGAAATGGGTCAAACGAAGAGATACATGCTCTTCAGCAGCAGAGAATAGAATTGCATATAGTACGGAGAGGAATGTCTAGTTGCCTTACAATATTTCAAAAGGAATTATGTAAGGAGAATGGCAAAGTGTGATGGTGAAACTATAAGAAATCTTAAAATGCGACGCCAAAGTATGTAGTAGTTCATGGTTGTGACATTACTTGAACAGTGAGCCACTAAACTAATTTTATAGTCGAAAAGAGGACAGTTATAGCCGACATAGTATAATTCTGATCAATGAAGACTTGTCGCTTGATTCACCTGGGAGACTATCGTATATTTTAGAGGATTTTATGTCTGACCATAGGTACAGTGAACTTGATGGGGAGAACTCGGTCTTCTTCAAAGGAAGGAGTTCGCGAAAAACCAATTCAATGCATTTTGGTATGAAGAGCAGTAATTCCGTCAATACTATACCTAAACCAAGTACGACACAGAATGTACAGAAGCTGTTTAAGAACTGAACAAAATTACCACCAATTGCTCTGATCTTTCGTGTCCAACCAGGAAAAACCCCTGCAGATAGCCATTTCTACATCCGTGAAACCAGAAAACTGGTCAAAGTCATCAAAAGTGACAAATAAGCAAAACTCAAAACATTTGCAAAACCTGATCGTGCAATCGCTGAGTCGAAACCAGAGATTCTCAGCCTCATGTTAGAGACTCACGTCCCAGGTAACCCAATCAGATCCTTGTCAGTACCGGCTTACAACTAGCTTCTATCACCGAGGCTGCGAGCAATGCTGGTGATGGGACCCTTATTGCCGATACTGACTGCGGCCAATATATCTGTGTCTGGCGTGCAAAGTGTGTTAAGTTAGGAAAAGGTAATTTTACAGGAAACACTGTTGAATGTTTGCCAAATCTTTCACAACAGAAAGTTTGACCCCTGTTTTGGCTTCGATCTATCTGAATACTGCTAGGATTGCAATAAGACTAAGCTGCAGAAGCAAAGTTTTAGATTTTTTCATCCTATGTAAGAAAAATTGCTGTTTAGCCAAATTTAAGACTTAACACACTTTGCACACCAGACATCGATATGATGGTAGTTGTAGCGCGCAAATCTACTATGCTTCTTGGTGGTCGCCTCACTGCTTAAAACTCCTAATGGTTTTAACATTGCTGGACGTACTCGTATCATCACTCCTCTTATAATTAAAGGAATTCCAGACTTCTCTCTGAACGATGTCTCTGAGCGCAGTCGGAAGGCTGAGTTAACTGAGTCTTATTTGAGACTGAGTTCACAATGGGATCGCGGGAAATGAGGTAGCCAGTGAACTTTCAAGGTAAGGAGTAGATGTTGTTTTCATCCGAACTTGCAATTGGACTCTGTGCGACCTCGCTTAGGACGTCCATTGAAGTTGTGGTTCACGTTTTCAAGGATGCGGCCAGATCACACGAATTCTGGCCGATGTCTCTAAATGGTCAGCGATTTTCCTTCAGAAGAAGAGACTGGCATCGCGGTAACCTATTTCTCTTCACAAATACATTCATAAATGTATATATATATATGTTACATTGTATTATGGGGGATAATATCTCTACAGGAACCATGGGTGTGAAATGAACGCATCTATAATTTGGGATGTTTAAAGGGTTTCACACCATTTTATGATGAGTGATCGTGAAGGTCGAGAGCTTGTCTTTATTCTCACCATCTAACCTTGTGCAATTTTGTGATCAAGATTTAGTGCAGACATAAGCTACTAAACGAATGGAGAATGGTACAAATTCGTCGTTGCGTCTGTTCGACAAGCTCGAACAGTGCTCTTCCTAACCTCAGGACAAAACAAAAGCTAGAGGAAGCTGTTCAAAACCTGAACGGCACCCTCACCGTGTGTTTCCAAATGGCATGTCCAGCTAGTAAGCAATCCTGCAGAGCCCCCGTTCCTTGGTGGAACGCAGACCTGCAGCGTTTTCGTGAAGTATCCAGAAAACTTCTAAACAGGTCACCTAAGACTAATTTGGAGGAAGATTGGAATCTTTACAGACCGAAGCAAAGAGATTTTAAGAGGTTTATTCGGATTTCGAAGAGCGCCTCTTACAAAGTTGTTTGCGAAAAGATCGAAAGTATCGGCTGGTCAAAATCCTCAAAAGGGGAAGATCAACCAGGCTAGAACTACTACTAGAAAGCAGAGACTCTCATGCTTGAGTCTCACTTCCCAGTCAACTTCCCGGTTGTGGTGACGGATGAGGCTATTAAAAATGCTGTTGCTTCCTTTGATGGCTTCAAGTCGGCACTGATGGTTGTATATACCCAGTTATGTAACGAAAAGGCATAGACCAGCTGCTCGCAACTTTGAAGAGAATTTTCACTGCTGGACTGGTTCTGGCATAATTACCGAATCCCTGGCTAACCGAAATCGGAAAGGAGGACTACTCGCTCGCCAAAGTTTCAGACCTATAAGTCTGACTTCCTTCATGCTGAAAAGCATCGAGAGAATGGTCGAGGTACATGTGCGTAAAACCGCCTTGCAAATGCATCCTCTGTCGATGAGGCAACGCCAACGCCTACTAATGCGGAAGATCGTGGGAGACATGACGGAATACGCCTTGGGTATGATTATCCAATCACTGAGTCGAAACCAGAAATTCTCAGTCTCATGTTAGAGACTCATGTCCCAGGTAACCCAATCAAATCCTGGTCACAACCGGCTCATAACTAGCTTCTTCTGACAGCATGTGTAACTCGGCCAGACAACACGGCGTAGACGAATCACTAGTTTTATGGATAAAAGCAATGCCGGTGAATAGGACATTAATTGCGGATGCTGGCTGCGGGAAATATGTGATGGCGGGGTAAACAGGGGCTGCCCGCAAGTCAGCGTTCTGTCTCCATTGCTATGGTGCATGTTGGTCGACTCACTGCTCAACGCTCTTAAGAGTTCTAACGTCTATGCACAAGCATACACGGATGATGTAGCCGTAGTGTCTGTTGGATGATATCTGCAGCCCTAGACGTGATCGGCGACTGGTGCACTAGTAATGGGCTTTCAGTCAATCCTCTCAAAACTGAGGTTGTTCTCTTTACGAGAAGGAGGAAGCTGTTTGGTCTGACTCCTCTAGCGCTTAAAGACATCACCATCCAATTCTCTAAAGAAGCTACTCGTAAGTATTTGAGTGTCATCCTGGATAACAAACTTCTATGGCCTAAACATGTTACGTTGAATACTTCTAAGGTACTGTCGACCTTCTGGCAATGCAAGTTATCTCTCGGCAAGACATGGGTCCTGTCACAGAGGAGGGAATGCTGGACATATCTAGACAGCTATGATATACACTATGCGCGTCGGTTGTCTGGTGCAATAAACTCTCGCGAAAATACGTGATTGCTGCTTTTGCAAGACTCCGAAAAATGGTTTGTCTTATGCTTTGGAGCTTTCCCTGCGCTTTTGGCTCCGCTGTAGACGCATTGATGAATCTCCCTCCCCTTGATATTCGTATCATGGGTTGCCCTCTCAAATCCATCTTCCGTTTAAAATGAAATGGTTGTTGTTACAACACGCCGGCTGTCTTATAGCTCTGGTCTAATGGACATGCCGTTCGATGCAATAACACTAGAACCCCTGTAGAAAATATAAAATCGACTTTCCCTGCGCACAAGGCTGGTTTCGGCCAGAATCTGAGCCAGGAAAGGAATGCAGTCGGGTCTTCCTGGACGGCTCAAAAACCAATATAGAATGTGGCACTGGAGGACGACAGCATTAGTCTGTCGAAGCTGAGATCTACGCAATGCTGATGACAGTGAACTATATTGTGGAGAACCGGTGGAGGGGGCGAAGCAATTTCATCTGAAACGACAGCCAAGCTGCGCTTACAGCCTTGCTGAACCCTCTTGTGTCTCCCAAACTAGTTCAAGAATGTAAGAGATAATTCAACGCAGTCGGATTGCTAAATTCAGTGACCCTTGTCTGGAAGCCAGGTCATGGATCACGGGAAATGAAATCGCCGATGAACTTGCCATTCAAGGTTCAGAAGAGAGTTTTTTAGAACCCGAACCTACGTTGGATCCGCCTGCGTCCATTGACAGTTGCGTCTAATATGAGCAGTACTGCAGATGGCACAACTAGGCACACCAAACAAATCCTTCCGAAGGTCTCTACAAAGTCAGCGCCCTTTCTGATGTTCCTCAGCAGGAAAGGTTGCAGGTTAGTTACTGGAATTGTGACAGAGCATTACACTTTTGCTGAACACTTAAATGTACTGGGCTTAAGTTACACAACATTCTGCGATGTTTGCTGTGCAAGTTATAACGACACTGCGGAGCACTATCTCTGTGAATATCCGGCTTACGCTCGCATCAGGCTGCAGGTACTCGGCGCTGACATGGTGGGTGCTGGTACTGTAGGCACCTTATTACCGAAGCTTTCTTCGTAAGACTGAAAGTCAAAAGTAGAAAAATCGTTCTTTTTGATTCTCATGATTTTCAACATCGACCAATTACGCATACTATTATTTCCACATTAACAAGATTAAAATTTCCCAAATGAATTTAACAAAAAAAAAAGAAGAAGAAAAAAACGTCATGATTTGTGGGGTCATTGATTTTTTTCTTCTCATCCACAAAGTTTTGCAATCCAATTTGCTCTATTTAATTGTAACACTCATTTCGATTATCATTTGGCCCCTGAGTAATCAGGAATTAATTAAAATAGTCCCAACATAATTTATAGACTTGACTGCTGGTGTTTTTTCTGTTTTTTTTTTTTTTTTGTTTTTTACGTTTGTTTGTGTTTTCATGTTGTTTTTTTGTTTTATGCTTTTCAATTTCATGCAGTCATTAATTATCCAATTAAATAAAAAGACAACACCATCTGTGAAGTGGTTTGTTATAGCGCCGTATGAAACGCTGGTATTATGGAGAATTTAATTTAAAACAAAAAACCAATCAATTGGTCAGATTAATCAATTCAGGGATGTGTTTGCTGGTGCACATAAATGTGAAACTATATGGTTTTAATGGGAACGCTATTAAGTAAATTGCGATGATGAATTTTAAAAACAAGTCACTTTTATGCTAAATTGAAGATGTGAGTACTACGACGAGGCTCGAGGCATGCAATTCAGGACTCAGACAGTTTTTTTCTAAAGTGCTAGCGATAGGATATTTTTCTCTCGGTTCTGCGATATTAGCTTTTCAAATACGAAAGGCATATCAAATTGAAGAATACGGTTGTATTGGCTGATTTTTAGAATTTTCATCTCATCACTCTGACAACACCAAGTTGATTGGAGAGTAGGTTAGGTTGGGTTAGGTAAGAGTGGCTGTTGGAAATACCAACCCACTTATGCCTATTGGCCCATTGTGATGCCACGTGGATATATGAGCCTCTTACTAATGGAACCAGTTTGAGCTTATAACAAAGCGTCTATGTTTTCTAGATCGTTTAGGTCGTTGTAGAAGAAACCTCCTAGATGAAGCTTTATTCTCTGGGAGTGAGCTGGGCATGTGCAGTGTAGGTGGAGGATTGTCTCCTGCTCCTCCTCTTCCTCGTCCATGCAGCTTCTGCAGAAATCATTAGTAAAAGCGCCAAGCCTTCTTGCGTGCTTGCCTATGAAGCAGGGTCCAGTAATGACACCTATTACGGCGCTGAGATGTTTCCTATTTAGAAGGATCAGAAACTTAGAGTAACTCAAATCCAGCCTTGGCCAGATCTGTTTGGTTGCTAGACAGGTTTGCCCAGCAGTCCACCTAAGGTCTGTTCTTTTTTTGGCATCTAGCTGTAGTGTTAGTTTGCACGTAGCGATTGGTATACCTATACTACCTTTGTCCGGTAGGATAGGTGGAGTGGTTCCAATTTTGGCAAGTTCATCGGCTCCGCAGTTCTCTGGAATGTCTCTATGGCCCGGCACCCAAGAAAGGTGAATGTTGAACTGCTCTGCCATCTCTAAGAGAGATGATCGGCATTCAAGGGCAGTTTTAGAATATAATGAGACCGAGTCCAGGGACTTGATGGCGGCCTGACTATCCGAAAATATGCGGATATCCTTTGCAGGTATCACGTTTTTCTTCAGCCAGGACAGAGCTATTGGAGAGTAGTGGTCAGTGATCTTGTATTTTGTGTTAAATAAGGAGGAAGAGCTACTGCAGTCGACAATCTAGTAGATCTGTTAGTAAGCCCTACTTCCACCTCCTCGTAGTGCCATCTGGGAATTTCTTCGGAATTCGCGAACGGGATGAAGAGAAATGGCGAGTTTCCTGCGCCAAAAAAAAACAGAATAAGTGTCGGTTGGTCTATGGTGCAGCGAGCAATAACCGTATAAAAGATAAATGCTACGAATTGGCAGCAAACAGCTCGGATACGGACGGATAACTTTTTGACGACCTTTGGCTATCGAATAAGGACAACGATTGGATTCTGGAACGTTAAAACACTCCTGGACTTCCTCCAACTGGAACGCAAGTTCACACACGTCTCATAACGGCCATATAATATGCTTTGTTTACTGTCTGGCCTTCTGGCAAAAATTCATGATGCACTACACCGTTGTAATCCATGAAAACCGTGAGCATTGTTTTCTTTTTTGACAGAAAACGACGTGTTTTTTTTTGGTCTCGGCTCATTTGGTGGACGCCATTCACTTGCCTGATGTCTGGATCGCGTGTCTTACTCATAAACCCACGTCTCGTCTCCAGTAATGATCCTTTTGATGAATGTGGGATCGGATTCAACCTCGCAAATCATCTCTTTTGCGACGTCAACACGGTCTCTTTTTTGCATGAAATTAAGGTCCTTTGGCATCAACTTTGCTGCTACATGACGGAAACCCAAATCATTAACCAAAATTTCTTGGACGGACCCATAGGTAATGTCCAAGTCCTCTGTTATCTCCCTGATGGTTAATTTGCGGTTATTGACCAACATTTCTTTTACTCCATCAATGTTTTCGTCGGTTTTCGATGTCGATGGTATGCCACTGCGTTCATCATCTTAGATTGACTAACGACCACAAGTTCGTTGTCGCAAATTTAAATCCATTTTTAAAATTGTAAAAAATCGCCAACACACACAGAGTTAGATGTACTCTTGGCTACGTAACTTTTGTCAATGTCAAGCTATGAAGCTAAGATTTAGAGGGAATGTCAACAACACATTTACCAACTTAAAAAAAAAACAGAACTCAAATCGGAACAATGGGTGCAACACACGGTGGTTATCCCGGAAATTTTTGATCAAGGTGGTATTATGCTATAAAAAAATGTGCCAATTACATTTATAAGTGTTAAACGTTTTCCTCCAAAATTCTTCAAGAAAAACCCTTCAAAATTTATGAAAACTAACCTCACATAAATTAATTTATAAATAGAATAAACGAAAAATTTTCCACGAATTAATTTATAGGGCCAAACAGCATTTCGAAGGACACGACATAAATAACGGCTACAAAAATGTTTAAAGTTGGTGTTGCGTTTTCGCAACGTTGGCCGTAAATGGGTTAAGTAGAAGGGCGGTTTGTCAGAATTCCGAAAAAATAAAATACTATTTACTCCTTTAATACGTAGTATTTAAAAAATCAGTACACAATAGGATGCAATGAGTAAAATAATTAAAATATGACATTTTTCATGGCAGCGGAATTCCTTTGTCGGAGAACATTCGACTGCAAATGCCAGTTTTCACTGTTCACGAATTTCAGACTTTTATCGAGTACACTTAACGGATGAATAGAATTCCCCGAATGCCGATGCCAACAAATTTACATTTAACCTTTTTGTTTCTCTAGGCTAATGCCCCATGCAGTCGAAACATACAATTTCTACGAAAATTTTACTCCCAAAATGTTTTAGTATTTTGGAAAATTAAATTTCCACAGTTCCAATGCTTCTAAGCTTGGTTAGGTCCCGATTGAGCCCGACACTCGGAGCTAGACCTCAATAAGATTATTTTTTTTCTCAATTGTGTGCAATTGAGGCAATTCAAATTAGATAGAAATTTATACGTGCACATTCGGCTGGGTTTCTCATGGAGCACAAGTGCGATAAATGGCTGGCACCGTTGGTAAAAGGACACTACGAAGCGTGTAATTGAATTATTATGGTGTTCGGCAGTTTCATTGCCTTCATTAAGCACATTAGGTGCACTGATTATTCCCAATTACCCACTGTGTGTAAGGCTGGATAGAATTGCATTGTAAATATGGATTTTTAGAAAATTGGAAAATGTGTGCGCTAGTCGTTTAGGTGGAAAATTAACACGAAATATGGACAATAGGCATAATTATTTTATAAGGCAGGAGTGCCATATATCCTTGCACGACGTAGCTAATAAATAAAATTAATTGAAATTAGAGTTCATGGGAATGAAGTCAACTGCAGGATTCTTTACAAATTTGGTGAATGTATAGGCACTCGTATTACGAGTATTTTAATCAATTCTCGAATGTGCTATTACAAGTTTCTGAAATAAAACTTGTTCAAGATTCCACATAGATCAGAGGTCTTCACTTTCATTACATCTACCAGTAGTGAAGTTTTAAGTTATTTACCTCCAAGAAGGCAACAGCGGTCTGTGAAGACCTGCATACATTCCTTTTCTGGCTAAAGTTCTTGCCGAGTGCGCCTGTAATTCTGCCCATCAGATTTTAAAAGGGCAGTCTCAAAAAGTCGTCCGCGTTGGGAGGCATAGTGTATCAAACATGCTCTCTATGTTCTTCAATATGAAGGAAGTCTGACGAATTGACGTAAAGCTCTTGACGTACGTGTAGTTTGTGTTAGAAGCACTAGAAATGATATGGCCTTTTGTGGATATATTCTACGGCGCGAGGCATCAAAGAAAGCTATAGCGTATTTGCAATATGTAGTTCTGTGTGCCAGAAATGTCAGGCTATCCGAATTGTTCATAAAGTTCAAATAAATGGATTGAAGAGGGTGAAAAGTTACTGTGTCCCAGGCAGAGGTTCTGCATGGATTAAGAGCCTGGTAACGTAAGTATCAAGTACAAGGGCATACGGAATAACACTGCAGCGACTAGCACTCCGCAAGAGATGTGCTGCAATCAGATAGAAGCTTTAAAAAGGTATTTACGAAACAGTATACGAATTTTATGAATCCTCCTGACTCACACTCCTGACACTTAGGCCTATTGGCGGGATGATAGGTGAATATGTGATCATTCCTGGAACAAATTTGAGCTTCTGACGAAGTGTGACTGCTGACGTCTATATTGTTTAGATCATCTAAGTCATTGTAGAGAGAGCTGGCCACGTAAAGAGTTTGTGGAGGATTGTCTCCTCCTCCTCGTACACGTAGCTTCCGCAGAATGTGTTGTTGCAAGACAGTGTCCAGTGATGACACTGTAGGAAACGATCTCCTAATTCGTATGTATGTCCATAAATGCATGTATATATGTATGTACCAAGCAACAAAGAACAAGAAACAAAATAAAATCTATATTATAACAGTGCCATCTTCCGTTAAAATTAAAGTAGTACATATTGTCGACTACAACAACCTTGCCTATATTCCTTTTCCATCTACTGGAATGCCCCCTTTCCAGTGGATGTTGATCGTAACACACTTAGCTCCTTGGCAGGGTTCATGTATATGATTCTTATTCTGCACCCAAAGAAAAAAAAAGTGAATCATATGTTTCAAAGTTCTAGGCGTGAATGACCTTAATCTATACTCTATTAATCGTAATTCGGTACTTGGAAAAACGGAATTTCTTTTTCTAAAATGTCATACGAGGCATCGAGCGAGGATCGGATGACGACAGGTAGTGAGTTAGCTTGGTTTCGCGGAAGAGTTGAGTAGAAAGAAAAAAAATAGAAAAACCAAATCGGTTTTGCCGTAGGAAATCAGTTCAGTTTTACGAAGTATGAAAAGAAAAAAAAACAGGCTGAGTGAAGAAATATAAAAGGAAAGCGTTGTTAACATAAAAAAAAAAACATTTTGAAAAGAAAAACTGAGTGAAGAAAAGTCGAGTTACAAACTAATAACTACCTGAATAAAAAAAAAAAAAAAGGGAAGCCGAGTGTGAAAACAAGAAAACAAACAAGGAAAAGGGAGGCAATTCCCACCAAGTCAACCTGAAAGTATCGACGTTTAACAAAGTCCAGCTGCCGGACGAAACCAGCTATACTCCGAATACCTGATATTCAACTCATGGTCAAACTATCCGCGCCAAGATCCACGAACCAGCTGTACAAAGACCAGAAAAATTCCCGCAACATACTCCGTAGTTACCCAAGACTTAGCAAGTGTACAGAAGCCAGAAGAACGACCCAAAATCCAGAAGGTGTACATATCTCTGAAGAAGGCGCACCCAGGAGCAAAGAAACAAGCAACCACGAGCGATCGCCCAGACTAGAAGCAACATGGAATTATACCCTCTCCCCCTTCCCATCCTTAATCATTTAGTCCTAGCAAGGACATAAGAAGGTTGTAGATTGCAATACTGATTTATTAATTAACTGAGTCAGCTTCTCATTCATTTAATTTTATTTCTTTGATAGCCAACAAGAAAATAAAATGAAAAGACATACAGACACATTGACAACTGTTTCATACATAACATCTACATATATGGCGAAGGAGTGCACTTCATCCCTAAACACGTTTTACCTCCGGTGAGTGATTAAATACTTTAATATTATAAAATTAAATGTTTGAAGAAGCTAAGCTATTCAGATATCATTTTTATCTCTATGAACTTTCACTTATATATCGCAAAACCCTAAATTTACACATGCATATACATATATAATATATACAATGCATGGGGACATACATATGTACATATATAGTGATGGACATTCAATTTAAGTAGTGCAGGTAGATATATCGCAAAATGTAGCTCCAATTTTACAGTCATTTAAATTTTTTTTTTGTGTTTTCGTATTCTTGAATTATATATTTTATTTTATTTTCTTTCATTTACTTTTGTTGTTATCTAGGTTTAAGTAAAATTTTTGTATCTTATTCGCATCTATTTTTCTCCTATCGCTTTCCATGAAATAAATTTTATATCATAGTTACTTTTTCTTTTTTTTTATTGAACCCGATTAGCAATTATTGAGGTCAATTTGAATCATCAGAAGCTGAACTTTTTTTTTGGGAAGAGTAGTCATTCAAATATTTTATGATTTTTGCTTTCGATAAGTCCTGTAGAATGTATAACTAAAGGATAGATACGAGCTGATAGGGGCGAAAAAGGATCCTACGGACGGCGCAACATATGGCAATTTTTAGGTAACGTAATTTTGTATTTTTGCTTTTAACAAGGGGTAGCCACGCACTATACTCACGGACTACGTAGCTACCATGGTGTGTTCTAGTGTTGCAATGCTAGACACAAGTGGGAGGGTAAACTCCGTACGAGAGCACAACACCTGGCTCTTTTCTCTCGGATTGTTGCGATGGAATCCGGACTATCAATTTAGGTTTGTTTTCTTGCTACAGTTTCGTAGCGACGAGGAGATCACCAAGGTCGGAAATTCGCTCTGGACAAATTCGGGTCCCTTATTTAAGATTACAACTCATCTACCATCTAGAGTAAGGCATGTAAAAATTGTAACTGCGGTTGGCCAAATTTAGCAGCAAGATCCCCCCCATTCCGACGAGCATAGAACGGAGCTCACGCTAGCATGCCTGCCGCTGCTGAATGGCTATACCCCCTTCTACTCTTTGCCCGGACTGTCCTTTAGAGTTGCCTGTGTTCTGAGGTCATAAGGGTGAAGATAAGGTAGTAGGGAGGGTTCCTTTGTGGCTTTATAAACGACACGGTTCATTAACATTGTTTTTTTTTTTTATCGAGTCAAGCAGGCCAAGGACCCTGGGTTGAGTGTAGAACAACTAAACACTACCCCATTTGGTTATTTCCCGGATCTGACGACGGGATAATAATTGAAGATAAATTAATTATCGTTACAGGTTGGCGCCCAAAGTGGGGCCCGATTTGTCCTTGCCCCGACCAAGAAATCCGTTTTTGTTTTAGATTTTACGGATACTCCTGTCTTTATTAACTTTGCTGATAGTGTTTGTATTTTCTTTTTCAGACTAGTGTTGATTAGACGTATGGTGATTATTACAGTTTATACAAATAGTTCGTTTAGTATTTCATGTTTAATAAAGGTGAAAGGAACCTAGCAGTCCGATAGAGTACAGCACTGATGCTTCCCTATGTCCGTTGCTGCTAGATAGTCCCTGGATCTGAAATCTGGGTGACAGTCTAACCTTGTCTATACAAAAAGTAGGTTTTTTTTTTGTATATTTGCAAGGCGAACTAGCTCAGAATTTCACTCCCTCAGTAGTTTTTTTTTTGGGCTCAGATTATGGTAGGATAGTCCGGTAAATAAGTTTCATAAGTTTATTTCCGTCTGTTGCTATCTTTCTAGATGGGCTCTAATGGAAATAGAAATAAATTTATTTATATATAAATTTATAAATTTTATACGACATCTATTCATAGAATAATCAACCAAATCATGAAGTTGTTTATATCACCTACGTTCTTATCTTCGTAATCGCTCGTAGCTTATGTGATGACCAGTAAGACACTTAGGCTATAGGTTCTACTAGCCATTCTGTTTAAATCTTTTCTTTGAGTATTGGTTTATCAGAATATCCACTTACCAAGTTTATCCTAGACTCACAACAACAAGAGTTTTCTTTTGGGTTTTTGTTTTGCCTTTTTGTGTATCTTAAGTACATTTACGCGTCTAACAGTTCGCAAGTCCAGATCCTTTTCGCCCCTCATTACTCGAATAAAGCTTATTGTAAATACTACAACTTCCAGTACATACATTCAGTTACTCCTCAAATTGAGGCAACGTGCTCTTTATACTATAATAGTACACATTTTGTATAGGATATCTTTGAGTTATTTATAGATTTGTTTTTAATGAATTACCGAATTTATGTATTGAAATTTTTATCACGCTTTGTTTTTTTTTTCTGTTGAATTCTTCATCTTAATCGCTTTTTTTCATATCTGAAGTTTTGAAATTTCGAATTGAAATTGTTCTATATATATTTTGTCTATACATATGCCTATTTACCATGTCTAATCCCACAAAGGCGTCTGATCGGCAATTGCGCCCCAAAAAAGGGAAAAAGACATCTGAAAATATTTTAAGTTTGTCTTTGGGTCCCCTTGGTCCCTTACCAAAAACTTATAGAAGCGCCAATAGCTCGCATTCAATGCCTAAGGCTTCTTCATCTCAAAGCATACGACAGTCACTTCCAGGAGTTACTGGGAATGACCAACCCGCAACGGTTCCATTAAGGCAAGAATCCGAAAATGAGCTCCACGAATCCGAAGGTGAGCCCGAGGGAAGCGAAGGTGAGCAGTTAGCACAGTATGTGCAAGAAGTTGTTACAGCTACAGTTGGTCTTAGCAGAGCGGATGATCTCCGCGTATTAAGGGAGGAGTTGGAGAAGCACCAACAGACGCTCCGAAACGAGATTCATTCCCAAATCCGAAGCTTACTATCAGCCCCGACCCCTACAACCAGGCCAGTTGGGCCAGAAGCTCGCTCAAATTTCATCCCATTTTCGCATCCTGTAGGATCTGAACAACCTAATTTCGAAGGACAGCCTCTACCTGGGCGAAGTTCCAATGTGGACAATTTTATCGCACAATTAGGCAATCTAAACTTTGCAAACACCTCGCCTCCCCATCCCTCCAGCCGAAATCCCACCCCCTCTTCGACTTCTGTAAGGAGTTACAACTTCCACAAGTGGGGAATTAAATTCGACAATCGAACAATGTCAGTCGACGACTTCTTATTTCGACTGGATCGCGTTAGGGAAGGCTATGGAACTTCCTGGGATGAAATTGTTTTGAACTTTCATCAGTTCCTCACTGGGCCTGTGGAAAATTGGTATTGGACTCATTTAAAATCCAATCCGAATACTACTTGGCCCAGCCTGAAAGTAGCTCTTATAGAACAGTTTCGAAGCCTTGAAACAGATTCAGAACTGTCACGAAAAATGTCTGATCGACGCCAAGGTAACTCTGAGCCTTTTGATGAATTTTATAATGAAATTATCCAACTAAACACTAGGCTTCGGCAGCCAAAGCCCAATACGGAGATTATTGAGATCATTAAACAAAACGTACGCAGACGTATGGGGGAGCTGTTGATTACATTCCACACTTCCAGTCTTCCGGAGATGGTTTACGTATGCCGTACTATTGAAAAATATCTCAATGATCATGAGACGTCAAGGTTTCGTCAACATCCAGTGCCAATAGCACGCCGCCATATTGGTGAATTAGAGGTCGATGTAAGTCCTTCTACTTCCCAACCGAACTTTCATATCGAGGCTGTTGAACATAGTAGAAACTACTCTTCTCTAGTTTGCTGGAACTGTAAAGTTGTCGGACATTCATTTTATCTATGCGAGAGTCCCCAGAGGAATCTATTTTGCTACCGATGCGGGAAAGAAAATACCACAACTCCTAAATGTCCAAAGTGCTCGGTAAACTACCAAAGGGACAAGTTTTCGTCCGGGGGATCTGTCCCACAGAAAATGAGCCCGGCGCAAAATTGACTTCATCTAAGTTACCTGCCTTTACACCTAATTTTACAAATTACAACCAGCCATTAACAGTTTTAAAACGTGACGCCGTCAATTCGGTATACGATGCAGAAATAGTTCCCACGTCACAAAGACATCTGAAAACCCTTCACGAACGACAGCAGCAATACTACGCAGCTCGAAGAAGAATTTTTGAACCCAATTTTCTATCAGAGAAAATACGCCGTCTTCGACAGAAATTCAAAAACAAAAAACGCGTACACCAATCAATAGCTGCAACCACCTTATGCAGTCCTGAAGATGATCCACGTCCGTATGCAGTAGTTACCATATTTGGCAAACGATTATTAGGACTTTTAGATAGTGGAGCAGGTATAAGTTGTCTAGGGCAGGAGGGTTACGATATCCTTCAAAAATGTTCAGTAAGATTTAACAACTACAAAAACACAATTAAAACCGCTGATGGCCACCGGCAAGAAGTTATAGGTCAAATAACAACCGACGTTCATTATAAGGGCTTATCAAAAACATTGACTTTATTCATCGTCCCTACGCTGAAGCAACCATTATATTTAGGGGTTGATTTCTGGAAAAAGTTCAAAATCGCACCACAAATAATTTCAGGTTTGTCATTAGATCCTCATGCCAGAGAAACCGATGCAAATTCGCTAGAGTTAACCAGTGAGGAAACTAGGAATCTTAACCAAACCATTGCACAATTTCCTTCTTTTGTCTCTGTGGGCTTGGGAAAAACAAACTTAGAGGAACATTTAATTGATACGGGTGACGCTGAACCAATCAAACAGCGGCATTACCCTGTATCTCCAGCGGTACAAACTCTTCTTTATGAGGAATTGGATCGCATGCTAGCTTTGGGAATTATCGAGAAAAGTAACAGTGCTTGGAGTTCTCCAGTCGTACTTATACGCAAGCCTGGAAAAAACCGATTATGCCTGGACTTTCGGAAGGTAAATCAAGTCACAAAGAAGGATGCATATCCACTTCCGCATATAGAGGGGTTGCTAGGGCGGCTCTCAGATACACATTTTATTTCGAGTGTAGATCTGAAGGACGCCTTTTGGCAGATACCACTGGAAGAGAAATCAAGGGAGAAGACTGCGTTCACTGTCCCGGGAAGGCCACTGTATCAATTTCGAGTGATGCCCTTCGGACTATGCAATGCACCTCAGCGTATGTGTCGGTTGATGGACAAAGTCGTGCCCCATGAAATGAGAGAACAGGTGTTTGTTTATTTGGATGACCTACTGGTAATATCTAGGACCTTTAATGAACACATCCAAATGTTATCAGTGGTAGCGGACCGGTTAAAGAACGCTGGCTTGACCATTAATGTAAGAAAATCTAAATTTTGTATGAAAGAACTAAAATATCTAGGCTATATAGTGGGTAACGGCTGTCTTAAAATTGACCCAGAGAAGGTCGCCTCGATCAATGATTTTCCAGTTCCCAAGACACCTCGTCAGGTACGGCGATTTCTAGGTATGGCAGGATGGTATCGTAGATTTATCAAAGATTTTTCAACGATATCAGCCCCCATTACGAACACACTGAAAAAGGGTGTTAAGTTCTCCTTTTCCGACGAAGCCATGACAGCCTTAAATAAAATAAAGCACATGTTGACCTCCGCCCCGGTCTTAATAAATCCCGATTATACAAGGGAATTCATAATTTCTTGTGATGCTTCGGCAACCGGAATCGGATGCGTGTTATGTCAAGCGGACGAACTGGGAGTCGAAAGGCCGATATTTTACTACTCGCACAAACTGAACAGTGCTCAAAAGAATTACAGCGTTACCGAGAGAGAGTGTTTAGCTGCAGTCATGGGGGTGCAAAAATTTCGCCCATACGTAGAAGGTCACAAATTTAAAATAATTACAGACCATGCCAGTCTGCGATGGCTAATGACAAAGAAAGATTTGGACGGAAAACTGGCTCGGTGGAGCTTGAAGCTTCAAAGTTTTACTTTCGATATTGAACATCGAAAAGGATCTCTGAACGTAGTACCAGATGCTCTTTCCAGGGTATATTCGGTCGATACCATTGATCCCCAAGATCCAATATCGAATTCCTCCTTCGATGTGTTACACCTAGATCTCTCAGATCCTAGCTTTGAATCGCAGGAATATTGTGAAATCATTAGAACCATCGAGAAGAATAAAGAAGAGCTGCCTGACCTTGTTGTTTCGAACAATTTCGTCTACAAGAAGGTCAAACACAGCACAGGGCATCCACTTCAGGATGATTTAACTTGGAAGCTCTGGGTTCCATCTGAGCTAACTAACCGTCTAATATCATTAGCACACCGACCTCCTAGCGCCTCCCATGGTGGCATAGCTAAGACTCTGTATAGACTACGTGAGCAATATTATTGGCCAAATATGGCTTCTCAAGTAAAACTTTTTATTAGTCAATGTGAAGAATGCAAGGAAAATAAGGCTCCTAACTGCAGATTACGACCACCTATGGGCAAAGCTTTTGAAACCCAGCGTCCCTTCCAGCATCTTTATTTGGATTTTCTGGGTCCTTATCCTAGGACCAAATCTGGGAATACCACCATATTAATCGCGTTAGACCAACTCACCAAGTTTGTATTTATACACCCGATACGAAATTCAACAAGCCTTATAACAACACAGTTTTTGAAAAATCAAATCTTTTTTGTATATGGTGTACCTGAAAGTATTCTTACCGATAATGGAAAACAATTCACTAGCAAAGAGTTCATAAAGTTCTTAAAGTCATTTGGGGTTCGACATATACGCACTGCTGCTTATTCTCCTCAGGCCAATGCTAGTGAGCGCGTTAATAGGTCGATATTGGCAGCGATACGCTCGTACCTGTCCTCCGATCAGACCCGGTGGGACGAACAATTGCCAGCCATAGCATGCGCCTTGCGATCAGCTGTCCACTCAGCAATTGGACTTTCACCATATGAAGCCTTGTTTGGCCATACTATGGTCGAGCATGGCTCCAGTTACGAACTTCTCCGCAAGCTAAATGCATTAAACAACTCGGATATTCACACATTGCCAAAAGCTGATAAAATGAATATTCTGCACAGACACCTAAAAACATCTTTGGAGACTGCTCATGACAGATACGAAAAAGTGTACAATCTTCGCAGCACTAAAAGAAAATACAAAGTGGGCGACATAGTCTACAAAAGAAACTTCGTTCTGAGTAATGCGGCCAAACAGATTAATGCCAAACTGTGTCCCAAATTCCTGAAAATGATAGTATCCAAGGTAATCGGCAACCAAATGTATGAGCTCAAAGATCCTAAAGGCAAGACAGCTGGAATTTTTCACATAAAAGATCTAAAAGCCTAAACAATAAGCAGTAAAGACAACTAGAAATTAGGAAACCGATGCGTATACGCAACCTATTTTTTTTTTGTACTAGGTTACAGATTGTGAAAATGCTCCCTAGGATATACATATGCAGTATATTAATGTAGTTATAAATGATTACGTCCCCTGAAACTGGATAATTTTAATAATGGATTTATTTTTTTTGAGAAAAAAAAAATATATATATATGTGTTCTAAGCATTCCGTTTCTTTCTTCCTCCTTTTACCAATATATGATACAAGTAAAAGTAGTAAGTTTTGTAGGAAACGATCTCCTAATTCGTATGTATGTCCATAAATGCATGTATATATGTATGTACCAAGCAACAAAGAACAAGAAACAAAATAAAATCTATATTATAACAGTGCCATCTTCCGTTAAAATTAAAGTAGTACATATTGTCGACTACAACAACCTTGCCTATATTCCTTTTCCATCTACTGGAATGCCCCCTTTCCAGTGGATGTTGATCGTAACACACTTAGCTCCTTGGCAGGGTTCATGTATATGATTCTTATTCTGCACCCAAAGAAAAAAAAAGTGAATCATATGTTTCAAAGTTCTAGGCGTGAATGACCTTAATCTATACTCTATTAATCGTAATTCGGTACTTGGAAAAACGGAATTTCTTTTTCTAAAATGTCATACGAGGCATCGAGCGAGGATCGGATGACGACAGGTAGTGAGTTAGCTTGGTTTCGCGGAAGAGTTGAGTAGAAAGAAAAAAAATAGAAAAACCAAATCGGTTTTGCCGTAGGAAATCAGTTCAGTTTTACGAAGTATGAAAAGAAAAAAAAACAGGCTGAGTGAAGAAATATAAAAGGAAAGCGTTGTTAACATAAAAAAAAAAACATTTTGAAAAGAAAAACTGAGTGAAGAAAAGTCGAGTTACAAACTAATAACTACCTGAATAAAAAAAAAAAAAAAGGGAAGCCGAGTGTGAAAACAAGAAAACAAACAAGGAAAAGGGAGGCAATTCCCACCAAGTCAACCTGAAAGTATCGACGTTTAACAAAGTCCAGCTGCCGGACGAAACCAGCTATACTCCGAATACCTGATATTCAACTCATGGTCAAACTATCCGCGCCAAGATCCACGAACCAGCTGTACAAAGACCAGAAAAATTCCCGCAACATACTCCGTAGTTACCCAAGACTTAGCAAGTGTACAGAAGCCAGAAGAACGACCCAAAATCCAGAAGGTGTACATATCTCTGAAGAAGGCGCACCCAGGAGCAAAGAAACAAGCAACCACGAGCGATCGCCCAGACTAGAAGCAACATGGAATTATACCCTCTCCCCCTTCCCATCCTTAATCATTTAGTCCTAGCAAGGACATAAGAAGGTTGTAGATTGCAATACTGATTTATTAATTAACTGAGTCAGCTTCTCATTCATTTAATTTTATTTCTTTGATAGCCAACAAGAAAATAAAATGAAAAGACATACAGACACATTGACAACTGTTTCATACATAACATCTACATATATGGCGAAGGAGTGCACTTCATCCCTAAACACGTTTTACCTCCGGTGAGTGATTAAATACTTTAATATTATAAAATTAAATGTTTGAAGAAGCTAAGCTATTCAGATATCATTTTTATCTCTATGAACTTTCACTTATATATCGCAAAACCCTAAATTTACACATGCATATACATATATAATATATACAATGCATGGGGACATACATATGTACATATATAGTGATGGACATTCAATTTAAGTAGTGCAGGTAGATATATCGCAAAATGTAGCTCCAATTTTACAGTCATTTAAATTTTTTTTTTGTGTTTTCGTATTCTTGAATTATATATTTTATTTTATTTTCTTTCATTTACTTTTGTTGTTATCTAGGTTTAAGTAAAATTTTTGTATCTTATTCGCATCTATTTTTCTCCTATCGCTTTCCATGAAATAAATTTTATATCATAGTTACTTTTTCTTTTTTTTTATTGAACCCGATTAGCAATTATTGAGGTCAATTTGAATCATCAGAAGCTGAACTTTTTTTTTGGGAAGAGTAGTCATTCAAATATTTTATGATTTTTGCTTTCGATAAGTCCTGTAGAATGTATAACTAAAGGATAGATACGAGCTGATAGGGGCGAAAAAGGATCCTACGGACGGCGCAACATATGGCAATTTTTAGGTAACGTAATTTTGTATTTTTGCTTTTAACAAGGGGTAGCCACGCACTATACTCACGGACTACGTAGCTACCATGGTGTGTTCTAGTGTTGCAATGCTAGACACAAGTGGGAGGGTAAACTCCGTACGAGAGCACAACACCTGGCTCTTTTCTCTCGGATTGTTGCGATGGAATCCGGACTATCAATTTAGGTTTGTTTTCTTGCTACAGTTTCGTAGCGACGAGGAGATCACCAAGGTCGGAAATTCGCTCTGGACAAATTCGGGTCCCTTATTTAAGATTACAACTCATCTACCATCTAGAGTAAGGCATGTAAAAATTGTAACTGCGGTTGGCCAAATTTAGCAGCAAGATCCCCCCCATTCCGACGAGCATAGAACGGAGCTCACGCTAGCATGCCTGCCGCTGCTGAATGGCTATACCCCCTTCTACTCTTTGCCCGGACTGTCCTTTAGAGTTGCCTGTGTTCTGAGGTCATAAGGGTGAAGATAAGGTAGTAGGGAGGGTTCCTTTGTGGCTTTATAAACGACACGGTTCATTAACATTGTTTTTTTTTTTTATCGAGTCAAGCAGGCCAAGGACCCTGGGTTGAGTGTAGAACAACTAAACACTACCCCATTTGGTTATTTCCCGGATCTGACGACGGGATAATAATTGAAGATAAATTAATTATCGTTACAACACCTATGATAGCGCTAATTTTTAATTTTGGTGGGGGCGAATGCCCCCATTTATTCGGCTTAATACAAGCTATAACTTAAAAAATAAACTTAAACTAAAACATAAAACTAAGATTGGTTGGAGTGGTGAAGGAGAACAGATTTGAGGTAGGAAGTGGTGCGGTGAAAGTCAAAGACGGTAGGGTTTGAGTTGATTTGACGTAGCATACGGGAGATTGGTTCGTTCGCGCCATAGGAGGTGTGGTGGGTTGGTAGATAGAAGAGTCGAGGGGTACGTAGATTACGAGGGTTAGTGGTGAGGAAAATGGAGTTGTGAAGGGACGCGCATTCAACGTGACCTGAAAGGAGTCGATGAATGAAGAGAAAGTCTGCTGCATCTCTGCGATCTTCGAGGGTGTTTAAGTTGATAAGTTTGAGACGATTTTGATAGGGGGGCAGATTAAAAGGATCGTCCCGGGGCATACCTCGAAGAGCAAATCGAAGAAAACGACGCTGAATGCTTTCAATTCTCGAGATATGAACACGATGATATGGGGACCATACTTGACTGGCGTAGAGGGGGGGAGGGGGCGAACAAAGGTAATATAGAGGGACTTGGTCACGTATGGGTTGGTGAATTCTTTGGACCACCGTTTTACAAAACCTAGTGCAGAGTTGGCGTTGAGGATTATCTCATCCATATGTAAACGGAAGTTGAGCTCGCTATCACACAAAATGCCGAGGTCACGAAGAGATTGTACGGAGGAGATAGGTTCGTTATGGAGAAGATAGAGTCGGGGAGGAGATTGGTTCCGCTTATGTGAGAAGGTGATGGATTGGCATTTGGCGATGTTAAGTTCCAAAGAATTTTTGAGGCACCAGATCGAGAAACTATCAAGATCTTGTTGAAGGAGGAAAGAGTCATGGGGAGAGGAAATGGTTTTGAAAAATTTGGTATCGTCGGCGTAAAGGGAGACAGACGAGTGTTTGATGATCATATCGAGATCATTTATGGTTAATATAAAAAGAAGGGGACCGAGATGGCTGCCTTGTGAAACTCCAGAGGTGGCCAAAAATGGAGCGGGCTGGGGTAGGAGGATATCCATTTTAACAATATGGGTTCAAAGCCGAGGGCAGACAATTTGAAGATGATTAACCGATGAGAGATTTTATCGAAGGCTTTGCTAAAATCGGTTGCAACTACATCGACTTCATTGCCATTCTCTAGGGCAGAGAGGGCAAAGGATACGAATTCAACGAGATTTGTGGTGGTTGACCTACCCTTTAAGAAGCCATGTTGTCTAGGGGAAATAAGTGATTTGCATTGGAAGCTTAGAGCTTCATACAAAATACTTTCGAAGAGTTTGGGTATATGGGAGAGTTTAGCGATGGGACGATAGTTGGTTATTTCATTTTTGGATCCTTTCTTGTGGATCGGGGTTATGAAGGAGGATTTCCAAGCCTCAGGAAATTCTCCTTGTGAAAGGCATAGACGGAAGAGATTAGAAAGGGCAAGGGAAAGAGAGGAAGAACATTTTTTAAGAAATATGGCAGGGAGGCCATCTGGGCCGTGTGTGAATTCGTCATTGAGTTGGTGTAATTTATATTCGATATAAGACGGGTCCAAAATATGAGAAAGAAGTGGGCCATTGGAGAAGTTCAGTAGGTAACTAAAATAGGATGGATCTGGTACACAGGAGTCGTTGGTGAGGGATTGTTTAAAAAATGTGGCAAATAGGTTGGCAATGGTGAGTGGATCGGTTGATGACCTGTTGTTGAAAGAGTGGGAAGGAGGGTAACCATCGGACTTTCTTTTGTAGTTAACAAATTGGAAAAAGGACTTAGGGTGGTTTATAAGGTTGACTTGCGCATTGTTAAGGTAGCGCTGGTAAAGGGAATCGTAAAGTTCGGTGAAATGAAGATAAGCACCAAGATAGTTGGAATAGTCGGTAAAGGATCTGGTACGCAGGAAAACAGCCCATAACTTATTTCTCTTATTTCGTAAGGAACAAAGCTTGCGATTATACCAGGGAGGACTAGTAGATGATGTTTTAAGGCGGGAAAACGGAACGTAAAGTGAAAAAGAATTAAATATTTCTTTATAAAAAATGGATAAGGTATCATTTATACTTAAGTTGTGAAAGTTAAAGAGGGATCTGCTGAGATATTCACTGATTTTGTGAAAGTTTGCTTTATGAAAGTCGTGGGATGAGAGAGTTGTGGGGGGAGTGGACTGGAATGAAGAGTTATGAAAAAATGAAAGTAGAAGGGGGGGATGGTAGTTATCGATTGTTGAGAGAGATAGGGGACAAAGTGAGACTGAGGAGTTAATTGGATCTGTTGTGAAAATAAGGTCTAATTGCCTGCCCATATAATTGGATATACCACTGACTTGGCATAGACTTGAGTCTGTTAAGCGATCTAAGAAGAGACATTCATTAGCTGAGTTGGCATTTGAAGCGATGAAAAACGTGATGGAGTCCATTGTAGTTGAGGAAGATTAAAGTCGCCAAAAATAGGGATATCATCAATAGGGTCTGACAGGTCAATTAAATGATCGATCGCATTAATAACAAATTGGTAAGATTCGATAGGTTGAGCTGGTAGGATGTAGCAACATATAACGTAAAGGGACTTGAGAGGCAGTGATATTTTTATTGCGACAAAGTCGGCTTTAGAGGATGAAGAAATTGTAATGGGGGAAGAGTTAAGGCTGTTGTCCATCGCCAGTAGGACGCCTCGACAGGGGGAATCTTTATTTGTGCGGGTAGGATCGTCGTCGCGGAAAACATTAAAAGTAGGAGGGAACAATTCCTGGTTCTTTATGTCGGGAATCAAATTGGTTTCGGTCAAGGCGTAAATATCAAAGGGAAGAGCATGCTATTAACGTAGGACAGCATTGGTTTTAGAGCGAAGACCTCTTACATTCTGGTAGTAAAATGTAAGAGGGATGTTGTGGGGTGGAGGTGTGAGGCAGGATGGTTTAAGCGCTGGCAAGGGAGGCACGTTATGGACGAAAAAATTTGTCGTGGTCGGCTCGGCTTCGCTGTAGGTGTGATACTCGTTTAGAGTGAACATAGTTGCCGAATGCAGCAAGGTCGTCTGCTACATTCTGAGGGGACATGTTAAATATCTCGTGGTACCTGACATAAAGGTGGAGTTGGACGAGGGATGAGATGTGGGGTTTAAGGTATGGGAGTTAATGAAGGTAGGGTACTTAGCTCCAGTTTTAAGGTCGAAGTTGGGAATTGGGTTGCTAACTGGGTTTGGTGGCGTAGAAGGTTGAGAAGGAATAATATGGGTGGTTGGGGTTAAGTTGAAAGAGACGCCTTGGCGCGGGGACTTCGGCGGAACGGGGGGAATTGGGGGATTAGATGATTGGTGTGTAAGGGCTTTGTGTCGGATAAGTGAGGAGGGAGGACTAAAATTGGGGAATAAGTTTGTTTTGAAGCTCCAGTTGGGGTTGAGATTAGAGTTTCGTTTTTTGGAAGCATATTTTTTATTTGGAAGGGAGTTGGAGAGGGGTCTTTTTTTAAGTTTATTGTTAACACTACGATTATTTTTAACACTTTCCTTACTCTCGAGATGTGCGTTTTCTCGTTCTTCAGAGCATTTTGTAATTCTTATCTTCCCAGGTTTAGTTGTCTTACCAGGAGGAGTAGGGAACAACCACGAATATTTGGTTGGGATGTTGACTTTGAAGCTGCAGCAACTGTTGGAGTCAGCGGGGGAAATCATCTGGCATTCGCTAATGGTGATAGCGTAACTTCGGTGAAAGAAATTCCGCACCCAAGAAACATCAGCGTGTTGAGGGGCCCCTTCAACGAAGAATGCCGTATGGTTTCCCTGTTTCAGCTTTTCGAGTCTGTTTTTCCATTCGGAGGGGGTCCATAAAGTTCCAAATTGAGAGATCAAGCCTAAGAGGCTTGTTATTTAGAGAGATCAAACTCTTAGATCCATTCAAATGCAGTTTTTGCCAGATTGCTACACATGTTGACCCAACAGTCCACCTAAGGTGTGTTCTTCTAATAGCATTCAGCGATTGGTATACCGATGACATCTTTTTCAAGTAGGATAGGTAGGGTGGTACCAATTTTGGCGAGTTCGTCGGCCCTACAATTCCCTGGAATATCTCCGGCATCCAATATAAGTTGAACTGCTGTGCCATCTCCCTTCAAAATGATCGGCAGTCAAAGGCGGTTTTAGAATTCAGCGAGACTGAGTTTAGCGATTTGACAGCGGCCTGACTGGTGCTGATATCCCTTGCAGATACATGTAAAGTTTTTCTTCAGCCAAAACTTAATCTTCATCTTCTGATCGTAAAGGATTCGTCGTCGTCTAACATCGACCAAATTTTTACATTAACGCAATTCTTGGCAAAGAGCTTACAATTCCAAGTCAGCAGTCACCACCTATTTGACGATGGTAAGGTCCCCTATTACAGCGTATGTTTGGAGAATTGTAGGAAACTATGCCCATTCTTGACATCCCAACTTACCCGGCCCCGTAGGATGATCAGGGAGAACGGTCGGTACTCCGTGATGGTCGATGTCTGTAACAACGTATTTGAGAATATTATGCGAAACGCCCAAGACAACCAAAGGCACAAACTAGTGGTGACATTATTCGAAGGGTAACTCCTGTCAATCGCAGTCTTTTTGGAATCAGAAGGCAATTGAGTAGCATACAAGCCGTCCCTTTATGGGGCACAGGCTTTGTCGTTTCGAGTGATCTGCGGCTCTGTCTGCATCGACTGAGTGTGGAGGATAAGATTTAACCAAGTAAAGCCGATGAACACAATTGCTCCAACTCGGAAAGCTTCAAATCCATTGTCGTGGAAAAGTCCAGGGGGAGAGACCCCATCTCCTTTGGCGCGTGCAAGTGGAGAGCATTCTTAGCCAAAATTACAGAGCTGGCTGAAGGAGCTTGTTCGTTGAGGGCCAGGTCGACGCCGGAGTGTTGCCTTATCGAAGGAAGTAAGTAAGAAAATTGCGTAAAAGTGGACATCTTTTCTCACAATTTGTTCTCGCTGTTATGTGAGTTAACAGAGTATAGCTGCGGGTGTGCTTAATTGAACCAGCAGCGGCAAGATTCAGGTGGTTTTTCTGTTATTCAGATGACTCTTCTGTTCAAAATCCCGTAACCACTTTTAGATTAAACCTATTACTAAATTGGACAGTATTTTAATTTTAAGAAATTTTAAAATTTGAGTCCTGATTATGGTAAAACTTGAAAAGGAGCCAAATTTTCTGAAAACTTGTTTGTGAACCTATACTCAATGTGACATGGAGAAGTGGGGTGCCCAAATTGCTTTTTCGAAAGGAGAATTACTAACTAAATCCACGTCCAACCTGCACAATTACAGTGTCAATGAATTTCTAATTGACCACTGCAGTACTCAACCATGCTCGAAGCCAATGCTCAATGAAACCAATTTACGTTGGGTGAAGAGCACAAAACCACTTCTAGTGATGGTGGTTGTACCATTAATACTTGTATCAGTAGTTACCTAGGAGCGATTGCGGTGTAGTGTAGTTAATTATGCAACTGAAAAATACAAGACTTAGCAGCTGTAAATACAAAGATACTCTACTCCAAACTACCAGTGACGAAGGCTGGCGAGTAAACTGTGGACATGGAGACCACCAGCAAGTGAAACCCGCTGAAATATCTGAACTCAAATGGAGAGTAGAGACATTTTTTTTTCCTTGTTTAAAGGACAACGTTCTTAACAAGGGCGAAAAGGGATAATAGTAGCAATCGAAAAACAGTCGGAATGTACATAAGTCCAGATTAAAACGTTGACCAATGAAAATGTTTATTCAATGGCAATTGTGGTACATGAGGCATTCCGGATAACGAGAAGACTTACGAAGACAAAATCCAGGTTGTTCCGAGTGCAATCTGTTAGTTGGTGCGCTATGGTCCATTCGTAATGGATTAAAGTGCCATGGTATCAGTGTACAATTGATTGTGTTTAAGAGTTGTGTTGTTAGTCCATTATACTCTTTGTGTATCCCTTGTACTGGAAATTTTCAGTCTTTTAGTGAGTAAACGGTTGAGTGATAAAGTGGTTCCAGTATCAGAACCCAACATTTCAGCGCCGATTATCTGCAGCCTGATGCAAGTGGATACTCACATAGATTGTGCTCCGCGATATTCAATAGTCAAAAGTCTTTTTTACTGAAGGACAGCAGGAAACTTGCAGACTTTAGAGATGTTGTCAAGCTGTTGGTTTGGTCTGCGGGCCACCTGAAAGTCATGCCATCTGTCTGCATTTACGCTTACACGAAACCCCACTGTCAATGTAAGCTCTAACCGAAAATGCAGGCAGTGATTACTCAGGCTTGAGCTCTGGGAAACTGTCCTATAATCTACATTTGTGTTTCTAGAGCAGGACCTCTTGGTAATAGACGCATATGTAATAGGTTATTGATAGTAGATAACAGATAACATCCAGTTTTCACTGTTTTCCCAGAAGTTTTTGTTTGCCTCTGACTCTAAGTTGTGGGCCATCAGTGCTGATTTAACATCCTAAGTGAGAGCAGACAAACATTCTCAACGCAGTCAAAAGGAATACAATCTTACCGTACTCCACTGCGTATTTAAAATTTCTCCGATACCTTACCATTGTGTAGTACATGCTGTTTACCGCCATCGCAGGAACCTTTAAAATGGAGAATACCTCTACAATCCAAGCTATAAGAGACACTATCGCGCTATAGCCATCTGCAAGGTGCTACTGTGGTCGATTTAGACAGCTCAAAAGCCTGTCTACCTTTAGGTATCGAAAGTTGAATCAAGATGTCTTTTTACTCGATCCAGAGTTACTCTAGGTTTTAGACGAGTCACAGCCAAAAAAGTACATATATCTACATCCCCATTTGCCAAAGTCGGTCAGGTTTATTTTCTTTGGGGGATTAACCATCACCATTAACTCTTCTTTTCGTTCTATGCGATACTGAATTTCTAATTGGGAGCAGCCTACTGCTGCGGCCGCTGCAACAGTTTCAGTTTAATGCTTTCATCAATACCTCAACAGGTGTCAGCTGTCAGCCAAGTGCTTTAGATTTTCGCCTTCTGTTTACAATGAACCTTGCAATCGTTGCAAAAATATTTTTCATTGCGTTGTAGCGGTCGTCAATGTTCCCTCTTTCTAATTGTTTCTGCATTCCTAGCAGAGTTGCGCCATATCTGGTGGCCCTGTAGGGAATCCCGAAGCATGTCGTTACTATTTGTGCTTTCCCCTCTATAACGACGTGGCCACTGCTGATATGATCACCGGAACTATTCTCTTTGAAATGAGATCCTTTATCCCTCATCGGATGAAGAGTATCAAACCAAGGGAAAAGGCCTTGTACGACTCGAGCTGTAAAGAGGCTGTCGGGGTTTTTTCGGTTTTTTCGGTTCTTCAAGACCAACCAGACAGAGGAAAATCGAAAAAGTCTAAACGAGCCAGGAATGACTGCAACGTCTTTCTTAAGCGGGTAAGATTCCAATACGACCAAACACTGAGACAAAAAAAAAACAATTTTTGGTCGTTCGTCAAAAATATTAGAAATTCTGCCTCATCCTCTATCCCAGCGTTCATTTACAGTGACATTCCAGATGACAGCTCTCTGGACAAGGCCAATCTGATTGCTGCACACTTTGCGGCCAGCTCAACACTCCCAGATTGAGCTTTGTCTCCCCCTGCACTTGAGTGCGTCGAATCTTCAATGGGACAAATCCACTTTCGCACTTGTGTAGCAGCAAAAGTTCTTAAAGATCTTAACAAATCCACTGGTCCAGATGGCATATCTCCCCTCCTTCTGAACCTTCTGAAGAGGTGTTCTCCCACGCTGGCAAGACCACCGCTTAAGCTTTTTCATCAGTCCTACTCTTTAAAACTCCTTCCCAGCAGATGGAAAACAGCATTTGTCAAAGGCGAATCTTCCTCTCCCTCCTGTTACACACCTTTACGCGCCTTCTTTCCAAGGTGATGGAAACGCTGATAAACCATCAGCACGGTTTTCGGAGTAACAGGTCCACTGGTGATTTGATGGCATGTCTCACCGAAAAATGCAACAACAGCGTACATCAATCTGGCGAAAGCAAGGTAGTTGAACTTGATATTTCTAAGGAATTTGCAAGAGTTTGGCACCAGGTTCGTTTGTCGAAAATGCGTGCAACTAGGATTGATAAAACTCTTCTTCAATGAATTAGAAATTACCTTTCGGAACGTTCAATTCAAGTTTTCTTGGACGTCTTAAGTCCAGTACCCACAAAATAAATTCTGGTGTACCACAGGGCTCCGTCCTGTCTCCGTTACTCTTTCTAATTTTTATCAACGACCTCTTGTGTACCATTTCAAAAATATTATATTCCTTTGCTGACGACAGTACAGTACAGTGTTAAAGCAACTTCATTGGAACGACCACATGTTCGATGTCGTTAAAAAATCTGCGAAATGTCTACGTTTCCTTAAGTGAAGTAGAAAATATTTCACCCCCTCTAATCAGGCCTTAGTATATAAAGCCTTAGGCTGCCCAAAATTGGAGTGTAATGGAGTGTAGTGCCCATAGAACATCTCTACACTGTTTGAACACCAACGAATGCTCAGAATTTTACCCTCAAGCCTACTATCGTACGTACTTTGAAATATCGTGATTATTTTCTAACCCGCCCAACTTGCTTATGGAAGTCATTATAACCTTTAAACATTTAAAACCAACTTACATCGGCACCTCTTCTTCTTCCATTTCTAATTTTCCACATTAAGAAAACAAAATCCTCATATTAGCTCAATGGTTGTTACGGACGTCTTGGATGCACTTTCTAGAGCAGCGGCATATGGTAGAGTGATCAATTTGGTTTGATGTACGTTGTTGATCAGTCGATTTGGAGCTGATTTCGGAGCAGCCCTCGTGTCTCCAATGACCAGTTACCTGACAGTAAGAATCAACAAATCTTCCGTCATTGTCATTTTTAGTGCACCCGAGGCCGTAGTGACCCATCATACATCTGAACATCATGGTCTGTAACAATATCTAGAGTTGGTGGTGTAGAAATCGTTCCTGTCATCTTCATCCGCGTAGTTTGGTGGAACGTAGCACTGTCTCTAGTTGTAGGAGTAAGTAAGAGCCTTACTCCATATTCGCAAGTGGTGTTCATTAGTTTTTTAGAGTAGACCAAGAAGCTTTTGCAGGTTTCAGAGGATTGGACGTCGTACTCCTGACAAGTCCAGTTTATACTGCATGCATTCCCGTCTTAATTTAAGGATTCTAAAATACTGGGGACCTTATTTTTCATTGTCGTTGACTTTCCAGAATTCGATCACTGTCAGCGGTCGAAGGCCAAGACCAAAATATCCATCTGTATGTACTGTCGCGTGTATTGCTCTGTTGCAGCAAACGAAATAGGGTGCCGCGTGGAACCATTGAAGCAAGAGTTACTATTACTATTACATTTTATTGCGGACCAACAACAACATAAGAGAACTAGTCGAAAAGGTCGTAAGATTTTGCTTCTTACATGGATTACAGGAAGTTCAGAGATCGATTCAAAGTACATGGCGGTTGATTTGATATGATCTCTGAGCTTAGTTCGCATCTTAACATACCAAATGGTTATATCAGATTTAAACAGAAGATGCAGTTTTTGGGAAAGTCCTGGGGCTTGTCGATAGACTATTGTGAAATCTTTGAAGTTCTTGTAGAGCTGCGAATGTCACTCTCTACGAGTTTCTGTTAAACTAAACGGCATGATTCTTCCGTCGAAGGTTCCCTAATAGGAACAAATAAAGGGTACAATGGGATTGCTCTGGTCC